>NC_069415.1:52588840-52613840 GCF_026875155.1 Cherax quadricarinatus
TTTTAGGTTGTAGTTTAGTGTTTATAGTTTAGTGTTTTTAGTTTAGTGTTTGTAGTTTAGTGTTTATAGTTTAGTGTTTATAGTTTAGTGTTTATAGTTTAGTGTCTGTAGTTTAGTGTTTATAGTTTAGTGTTTATAGTTTAGTGTTTATAGTTTAGTGTCTGTAGTTTAGTGTTTATAGTTTAGTGTTTATAGTTTAGTGTTTATAGTTTAGTGTTTATAGTTTAGTGTTTATAGTTTAGTGTTTATAGTTTAGTGTTTATAGTTTAGTGTTTATAGTTTAGTGTCTGTAGTTTAGTGTTTGTAGTTTAGTGTTTATAGTTTAGTGTTTATAGTTTAGTGTTTATAGTTTAGTGTCTGTAGTTTAGTGTTTATAGTTTAGTGTTTGTAGTTTAGTTAAATGTTAATATATTTTTTATGGCTGAGGGACGCTGTCCCTCGTAATCTCTCTCTCTCTCTTTCACACACACACACACACACACACACACACACACACACACGTCATTCTGACATTTAAGTGAGACAGAAATACATATGTAACATAATTTTTTTGGTATACTTGTGTGTATAATGTACATCATCCCTCGTGTATATAATATACAGGATCTACTGTGTGTAAAAAGTGAATCATTGTGTGTAATATAAATGGCTTCCTGTTTTTATATTAATGTTCTTGCTTAGCGAGTAACTGGAACAGTAACTGGAACAGTAACTGGAACAGTAACTGGGACAGTAACTGGAACAGTAACTGGGACAGTAACTGGGACAGTAACTGGAACAGTAACTGGAACAGTAACTGGGACAGTAACTGGGACAGTAACTGGAACAGTAACTGGGACAGTAACTGGGACAGTAACTGGGACAGTAACTGGAACAGTAACTGGAACAGAAACTGGAACAGTAACTGGGACAGTAAATGGAACAGTAACTAGAACAGCCACTGGAACAGGAACTGGAACAGTAACTGTGATGGGAGAATTAAGAGAATGTTTCTCTGTAGTTAAGAGAACGACTTTAGATTAACCCTTAAGGTGTCTGTAAGCGTTTATTTTGCATTTTAAACTGTTACTGTTGCATTAAACTTAATTGGAGGCGCTGCATTAAGGTTAATTTGAAATGCTGCATTAAACTCAACTGGCAGTGTTGTTGATGTAGAGATTTTGCTCCCTTGTTTATAGTGGCTCTTCTGTCTGTTGTTTATAGTGGCTCTTCTGTCTGTTGTTTATAGTGGCTCTTCTGTCTGTTGTTTATAGTGGCCCTTCTGGCTGTTGTTTTGCTGGAAGTGTCACTTGGCGTACAAAGTTCTTTTAAGGTTTAGAAAGAGGCGTTAAAGTGTAGTTCCCTGCATGGTAATGTGAAGTCGCTTGGGAGAGGGAGTGTGATCATGGTGGTGACTCCCATTATGTGACCCCGCCAGTATCCTGTACCTCCATGCTCCTTTTATTTCATGGCTTCACCCCCTTATCGCCCCACGCTTCCCTGATATCATGCCTTAACACCTTACCCCCTCCAGTCTTTCATGATATCAAGCCTTAACACCTTACCCCCTCCACTCTTCACTGATATCATGCCTTAACACCTTACCCCCTCCAGTCTTCCATGATATCAAGCCTTAACACCTTACCTCCTCCAGTCTTCCTTGATATCAAGCCTCAACACCTTACCATTTTGATGTTCACCTTACCCCCTCCCCGACGCACTCCTGATATCACACCTTGACTCCTCTTGCGGAGGTTTGTGAAGGTAATGCCTTGCACACGACAGTGGCTGTCACTACAAGACTCAGTGCTAGATGAGATAATAATTAAGGCAGAGCAGCAGTCATACCAGCTATATTTGACCCATACGTGCAATGACCGGCCCAGCGGGTGGGTGGGAATGGTCGGTTTAGAGAAGGACATGCCTAGTTTGACCCTACTGCAGTGTTACTCTATTCTTATGCTCTTATTGATTGTGTTGTTGGCCTCTAAGAGCTGCACATGTTAAGCTTGTATACACTAGAGAGCCGTGACGCTAGTGAACTCTTCGTAAATACATTAAACTTTAAAATATGATTCAACGGTCAATATATATATATATATATATTATATATATATATATATATATATATATATATATATATATATATATATATATATATATATATATGCAATAAGATCACAGTAAACAGGTGATTTCAAGATATGCAAAACAACCACTGTGAAAGAATAGAGAAATTCCAAGCGCTTTCGTGACTACTCACATTATCAAGGAACAATGAAAGTAATGCATCAAAGGAAGGCATATAAAGGGTCTAGCCCACACCTCACTATCAAATCCCACAACAAAACAACACCTGACGTGCGACTCATAAGAAAGGGAACACTGCAGCAGGCCCGCTGGCCCAACTAGACAGGTCCTTCACACAACCCACCAACAAACTATTCTACCCTAATACATTGGACAAATAATAAATTTTAAAATTCTTAATTCTTGGGTGGAATAATTTGTTGGTGGGTTGTGTGAAGGACCTGTCTAGTTGGGCCAGCGGGCCTGCTGCAGTGTTCCATTTCTTATGAGTCGCGTGTCAGGTGTTGTTTTGTTGTGGGATTTGATAGTGAGGTGTGGGCTAGACCCTTTATATGCCTTCCTTTGATGCATTACTTTCATTGTTCCTTGATAATGTGAGTAGTCACGAAAGCGCTTGGAATTTCTCTATTCTTTCACAGTGGTTGTTTTGGCATATATATATATATATACATATATATATATATATATATATATATATATATATATATATATATATATATATATGTGTGGTGTGTGTGTGTGTGTGTGTGTGTGTGTGTGTGTGTGTGTGTGTGTGTGTGTGTGTGTGTGTGTGTGTGTATGTCCTGCTGACCAGCTGGACAATATTGGAGACGTGTAGTATTCTTGGTAAGAGGTCAGCTGCATGTGTACTTGTGCAAGCTGGCTAGTAAACACTCACTCTCTTATGGGGGATTATTCATTGTGTCTGGGGAAGGCTCGTACTGGCTGGCGACGCTCCGCCTGTAGGCGGCCTTGTGTCATTCTAGGCTGCTGGAGAATGGCTGCCAGATCTACTTTGCATGGAAGCATTGTGCACTTCGCCGGTTGAGAGCCTCTGTGTTGCGTCAAGTGAGCTTGTCCCGGAGCCTCAGTCGTGAGGAGCTCTCTGTGTCGGGATAGATAGACTCCTAGCAACCTGGCTTGCGTTGTGATTTGTGTGAAGAGGAAAGAGAGGGTTAGCTCAAGCTGGTTTCATTTTTAAGGTTATAATCACGACTGAGTTCTACCGTAACTTACAGCTAGGCTTTAAATAATAAAATATTACAAGGACCGCAATGTAAATAAGTCACTTTGACTTATTTTTGGGTTATCCTACGTAATTTACACATACGTTATTAGGTGTGATAATTGTAGATACATGTGCCTGTACCTAAATAAACCTACTAATCATGCAAGGCTTCCAGTGTCGTTTGGTGTCTGGATGCGGACTGTCCTCCTGGACTGTGACGTCGATGTGACTGCGATGGTGGCTGAGGTTCGTATTTATAAGCAGTGGATGGGGGACATCCAGCCCTGGTGACGACCTCCGTTAATTTCTTGGAGTATGATTGGGTTCATGCTTCAAAGATAACGGTCTTCACGACGTATCCAGGAGAGAGGAGAGAGAGAGGGTGATACAGACTTTGCTCTTAGTGTCGTCGTTACCCAGTAGTTCTCTGTGTTTGCTGTTCCAGTAGTCTTCTGTGTTGGCTGTTCACTCCCATCCTCGCTGCTCCCATCCTGATTGTTCACCCACCTAAATAACCACTCATGATGGAGTACTGTCATCTGCCTCATGAGAGGCAGTTGACAGTACCTTCATGAGAGACAGTAGACAGTACCATCGTGAGAGGAAGTAGACAATACCCTCATGAGAGGCAGTAGGCAGTACCATCATGAGAGGCAGTAGACAGTACCAACATGAGAGGCAGTAGACAGTACCAACCTGAGAGGCAGTAGACAGTACCAACCTGAGAGGCAGTAGGCAGTACCATCATGAGAGGCAGTAGACAGTACCAACCTGAGAGGCAGTAGGCAGTACCATCATGAGAGGCAGTAGGCAGTACCATCATGAGAGGCAGTAGACAGTACCAACCTGAGAGGCAGTAGACAGTACCAACCTGAGAGGCAGTAGACAGTACCAGCCTGAGAGGCAGTAGGCAGTACCATCATGAGAGGCAGTAGGCAGTACCATCATGAGAGGCAGTAGGCAGTACCATCATGAGAGGCAGTAGACAGTACCATCATGAGAGGCAGTAGACAATACCAACCTGAGAGGCAGTAGGCAGTACCATCATGAGAGGCAGTAGGCAGTACCATCATGAGAGGCAGTAGACAGTACCAACCTGAGAGGCAGTAGTCAGTACCAACCTGAGAGGCAGTAGACAGTACCAGCCTGAGAGGTAGTAGAGTACAAAGGTACTTTCCTCCTTCAGAAAACTGCTAAAACTTGCCAAAGTGCCTGAGATGTCTCTTAAAAAGTGTCGTAATTTTGAAATACCATCGCCTCACTTAGACGTAACTTAAGTGAAATTTCCGCCAGGCAAACTTGGCCATAGGCTGGGCCATAGGCTGGGAGATAGGCTGGGAGATAGGCGTGCTACCAAGTTATGATTTAGAGAGTTTCAGTTGCAATGTTTGGCTGGAGTTTTCATATTCCTAGCTAGTAACACTCCTGTTCCATTCCTAACCAGTGACATTCCTGTTCTATTCCTAGCTAGTCAGATTCCTCTTGAATTCCTAGATAGTGAGATTTTTGTTCCATTCCTAGCTAGGGGGATATATTGTTCCATTTCTAGTTAGGAGGATTGTTGTTTCATTCCTAGCCAGGAGGTCTGTTGTTCCATTTCTAACTAGGAGGAATCTTGTTCCATTTCTGCTAGGAACATTCTTGTTATATTACCAGCTGAGAGGTCAACATTCCTGATAAATTACCATCTGAGAGGTCAACATTCCTGATATATTACCATCTGAGAGATCAACATTCCTGGTATATTACCAGCTGAGAGGTCAACATTCCTGATATATTACCATCTGAGAGATCAACATTCCTGATATATTACCATCTGAGAGATCAACATTCCTGATATATTACCATCTGAGAGATCAACATTCCTGGTATATTACCAGCTGAGAGGTCAACATTCCTGATACATTACCATCTGAGAGATCAACATTCCTGGTATATTACCAGCTGAGAGGTCAACATTCCTGGTATATTTCCAGCTGAGAGGTCAACATTCCTGGTATATTACCAGCTGAGAGGTCAACATTCCTGGTATATTACCAGCTGAGAGGTCAACATTCCTGGTATATTACCAGCTGAGAGGTCAACATTCCTGGTATATTACCAGCAGAGAGGTCAATATTCCCGGTATATTACCAGCTGAGAGGTCAACATTCCTGGTATATTACCAGCTGAGAGGTCAACATTCTTGTTATATTACCAGCTTAGAGGTCAAAATTCCTGGTATATTACCAGCTGAGAGGTCAACATTCCTGGTATATTACCAGCTGAGAGGTTAACATTCCTGGTATATTACCAGCTGAGAGATCAACATTCCTGGTATATTACCAGCTGAGAGGTCAACATTCCTGGTATATTACCAGCTGAGAGGTCAACATTCCTGATATATTACCAGCTGAGAGGTCAACATTCCTGATATATTACCAGCTGAGAGGTCAACATTCCTGATATATTACCAGCTAAGAGGTCAGAAAATTCCTGATATATTACCAGCTGAGAGGTTAACCTTCCTGATATATTACCAGCTGAGAGGTCAATATTCTTATTATATTACCAGCTGAGAGGTCAACATTCCTGGTATATTACCAGCTAAGAGGTCAACATTCCTGATATATTACCAGCTGAGAGGTCAACATTCCTGGTATATTACCAGCTGAGAGGTCAACATTCTTATTATATTACCAGCTGAGAGGTCAACATTCCTGGTATATTACCAGCTGAGAGGTCAACATTCCTGATATATTACCAGCTGAGAAATCAACATTCCTGATATATTACCATCTGAGAGATCAACATTCCTGATATATTACCAGCTGAGAGATCAACATTCCTGATATATTACCAGCTGAGAGGTCAAAGTTCTTGTTATATTACCAGCTGAGAGATCAAAAATCCTGGTATATAACCAGCTGAGAGGTCAACATTACTTGTATATTACCAGCTGAAAGGTCAACATTCCTGATATATTACCAGCTGAGAGGTCAACATTCCTGATATATTACCAGCTGAAAGGTCAACATTCTTGTTATATTACCAGCTTAGAGGTCAAAATTCCTGGTATATTACCAGCTGAGAGGTCAACATTCCTGGTATATTACCAGCTGAGAGGTCAACATTCCTGATATATTACCATCTGAGAGATCAACATTCCTGATATATTACCAACTGAGAGGTCAAAATTCCTGATATATTACCAGCTGAGAGGTCAACATTCCTGATATATTACCAGCTAAGAGGTCAGAAAATTCCTGATATATTACCAGCTGAGAGGTTAACCTTCCTGATATATTACCAGCTGAGAGGTCAACATTCTTATTATATTACCAGCTTAGAGGTCAACATTCCTGGTATATTACCAGCTGAGAGGTCAACATTCCTGATATATTACCAGCTGAGAGGTCAACATTCCTGGTATATTACCAGCTGAGAGGTCAATATTCCTGGTATATTACCAGCTGAGAGGTCAACATTCCTAATATATTACCAGCTGAGAGGACAACATTCCTGATATATTACCAGCTGAGAGGTCAACATTCCTGATATATTACCAGCTGAGAGATCAACATTCTTGTTATATTACCAGCTGAGAGGTCAAAATTCCTGGTATATTAAAAGCTGAGAGGTCAACATTCCTGATACATTACCATCTGAGAGATCAACATTCCTGGTATATTACCAGCTGAGAGGTCAACATTCCTGGTATATTTCCAGCTGAGAGGTCAACATTCCTGGTATATTACCAGCTGAGAGGTCAACATTCCTGGTATATTACCAGCTGAGAGGTCAACATTCCTGGTATATTACCAGCTGAGAGGTCAACATTCCTGGTATATTACCAGCAGAGAGGTCAATATTCCCGGTATATTACCAGCTGAGAGGTCAACATTCCTGGTATATTACCAGCTGAGAGGTCAACATTCTTGTTATATTACCAGCTTAGAGGTCAAAATTCCTGGTATATTACCAGCTGAGAGGTCAACATTCCTGGTATATTACCAGCTGAGAGGTTAACATTCCTGGTATATTACCAGCTGAGAGATCAACATTCCTGGATATTACCAGCTGAGAGGTCAACATTCCTGGTATATTACCAGCTGAGAGGTCAACATTCCTGATATATTACCAGCTGAGGTCAACATTCCTGATATATTACCAGCTGAGAGGTCAACATTCCTGATATATTACCAGCTAAGAGGTCAGAAAATTCCTGATATATTACCAGCTGAGAGGTTAACCTTCCTGATATATTACCAGCTGAGAGGTCAATATTCTTATTATATTACCAGCTGAGAGGTCAACATTCCTGGTATATTACCAGCTGAGAGGTCAACATTCCTGATATATTACCAGCTGAGAGGTCAACATTCCTGGTATATTACCAGCTGAGAGGTCAACATTCTTATTATATTACCAGCTGAGAGGTCAACATTCCTGGTATATTACCAGCTGAGAGGTCAACATTCCTGATATATTACCAGCTGAGAAATCAACATTCCTGATATATTACCATCTGAGAGATCAACATTCCTGATATATTACCAGCTGAGAGATCAACATTCCTGATATATTACCAGCTGAGAGGTCAAAGTTCTTGTTATATTACCAGCTGAGAGATCAAAAATCCTGGTATATAACCAGCTGAGAGGTCAACATTACTTGTATATTACCAGCTGAAAGGTCAACATTCCTGATATATTACCAGCTGAGAGGTCAACATTCCTGATATATTACCAGCTGAAAGGTCAACATTCTTGTTATATTACCAGCTTAGAGGTCAAAATTCCTGGTATATTACCAGCTGAGAGGTCAACATTCCTGGTATATTACCAGCTGAGAGGTCAACATTCCTGATATATTACCATCTGAGAGATCAACATTCCTGATATATTACCAGCTGAGAGGTCAAAATTCCTGATATATTACCAGCTGAGAGGTCAACATTCCTGATATATTACCAGCTAAGAGGTCAGAAAATTCCTGATATATTACCAGCTGAGAGGTTAACCTTCCTGATATATTACCAGCTGAGAGGTCAACATTCTTATTATATTACCAGCTGAGAGGTCAACATTCCTGGTATATTACCAGCTGAGAGGTCAACATTCCTGATATATTACCAGCTGAGAGGTCAACATTCCTGGTATATTACCAGCTGAGAGGTCAATATTCCTGGTATATTACCAGCTGAGAGGTCAACATTCCTAATATATTACCAGCTGAGAGGACAACATTCCTGATATATTACCAGCTGAGAGGTCAACATTCCTGATATATTACCAGCTGAGAGATCAACATTCTTGTTATATTACCAGCTGAGAGGTCAAAATTCCTGGTATATTAAAAGCTGAGAGGTCAACATTCCTGGTATATTACCAGCTGAGAGGTCAACATTCCTGATATATTACCAGCTGAGAGGTCAACATTCCTGATATATTACCAGCTGAGAGGTCAACATTCCTGATATATATCCATCTGAGAGATCAACATTCCTGGTATATTACCAGCTGAGAGGTCAACATTCCTGGTATATTACCAGCTGACAGGTCAACATTCCTGGTATATTTCCAGCTGGAGAGTCAACATTCCGTGGTATTACCAGCTGAGAAGTCAACATTCCTGATATATTACCAGCTGAGAGGTCAACATTCCTGGTATTACCAGCTGAGAGGTCAACATTCCTGGTATATATATCCATCGCTGAGAGGTCAACATTCCTGGTATATTTCCAGCTGAGAGGTCAACATTCCTGGTATATTACCAGCTGAGAGGTCAACATTCCTGGTATATTACCAGCTGAGAGGTCAACATTCCTGGTATATTACCAGCTGAGAGGTCCAACATTCCTGGTATATTATCAGCTGAGAGGTCAACATTCCTGATATATTACCAGCTGAGAGGTCAACATTCCTGGTATATTACCAGCTGAGAGGTCAACATTCCTGGTATATTACCAGCTGAGAGGTCAACATTCCTGGTATATTACCAGCTGAGAGGTCAATATTCCTGGTATATTACCAGCTGAGAGGTCAACATTCCTGGTATATTACCAGCTGAGAGATCAACATTCATGGTATATTACCAGCTGAGAGGTTAACATTCCTGGTATATTACCAGCTGAGAGGTCAACATTCCTGGTATATTACCAGCTGAGAGGTCAACATTCCTGGTATATTACCAGCTGAGAGGTCAACATTCCTGATATATTACCAGCTGAGAGGTCAACATTCCTGGTATATTACCAGCTGAGAGTTCAATATTCCTGGTATATTACCAGCTGAGAGGTCAACATTCCTGGTATATACCAGCTGGAGTCAACATTCCGTATATTACCAGCTGAGAGGTCAACATTCCTGGTATATTACCAGCTGAGAGGTTAACATTCCTGGTATATTACCAGCTGAGAGATCAACATTCCTGGTATATTACCAGCTGAGAGGTCAACATCCTGTATATTACCAGCTGAGAGGTCAACATTCCTGGTATATTACCAGCTGAGAGGTCAACATTCCTGATATATTACCAGCTGAGAGGTCAACATTCCTGATGTATTACCAGCTGAGAGGTCAACACTCCTGATATATTACCAGCTGAGAGGTCAATATTCCTGGTATATTACCAGCTGAGAGGTCAGCATTCCTGATATATTACCAGCTGAGAGGTCAACATTCCTGGTATATTATCAGCTGAGAGGTCAACATTCCTGGTATATTACCAGCTGAGAGGTCAACATTCCTGGTATATTACCAGCTGAGAGGTCAACATTCTTGGTATATTACCAGCTGAGAGGTCAACATTCCTTGTATATTACCATCTGGGAGGTCAACATTCCTGGTATATTACCAGCTGAGAGGTCAACGTTCCTGGTATATTACCAGCTGAGAGGTCAACATTCCTGGTATATTACCAGCTGAGAGGTCAATATTCCTGGTATATTACTATCTGAGAGATCAACATTCCTGGTATATTACCAGCTGAGAGGTCAACATTCCTGGTATATTACCAGCTGAGAGATCAACATTCCTGGTATATTACCAGCTGAGAGGCCAACATTCCTGGTATATTACCACCTGAGAGGTCAACATTCCTGGTATATTACCAGCTGAGAGGTCAACATTCCTGGTATATTACCAGCTGAGAGGTCAACATTCCTGGTATATTACCAGCTGAGGGTCAACATTCCTGGTATATTACCAGCTGAGAGGTCAACATTCCTGGTATATTACCAGCTGAGAGGTCAACATTCCTGGTATATTACCAGCTGAGAGGTCAACATTCTTGCTATATTGCTAGTTTGTGGTAGATTTTATTGCTAAGTAAAATACTGTTAAATGTTCCACACCAAACTGTCGATGTGTCTGTCAGCCTGTCCATGTGTCTGTCAGCCTGTCCATGTGTCTCTCAGCCTGTCCATGTGTCTCTCAGCCTGTCCATGTGTCTCTCAGCCTGTCCATGTGTCTCTCAGCCTGTCCATGTGTCTCTCAGCCTGTCCATGTGTCTCTCAGCCTGTCAATGTGTCTCTCAGCCTGTCCATGTGTCTCTCAGCCTGTCCATGTGTCTCTCAGCCTGTCCATGTGTCTCTCAGCCTGTCCATTTGTCTCTCAGCCTATCCATGTGTCTCTCAGCCTGTCCATGTGTCTCTCAGCCTGTCCATGTGTCTCTCAGTCTGTCTATGTGTCTCTCAGTCTGTCCATGTGTCTCTCAGTCTGTCCATGTGTCTCTCAGCCTGTCCATGTGTCTCTCAGTCTGTCCATGTGTCTCTCAGCCTGTCCATGTGTCTCTCAGTCTGTCCATGTGTCTCTCAGCCTGTCCATGTGTCTCTCAGTCTGTCCATGTGTCTCTCAGCCTGTCCATGTGTCTCTCAGCCTGCCCATGTGTCTCTCAGTCTGTCCATGTGTCTCTCAGCCTGTCCATGTGTCTCTCAGTCTGTCCATGTGTCTCTCGGCCTGTCCATGTGTCTCTCAGTCTGTCCATGTTTCTCTCAGCCTGTCCATGTGTCTCTCAGTCTGTCCATGTGTCTCTCAGCCTGTCCATGTGTCTCTCAGCCTGTCCATGTGTCTCTCAGCCTGTCCATGTGTCTCTCAGCCTGTCCATGTGTCTCTTTGCGTGTCCATGTGTCTCTCAGCCTGTCCATGTGTCTGTCAGCCTGTCCATGTGTCTCTCAGCCTGTCCATGTGTCCGTGTGTCTGTCTGGCTGTTTGTATACCTGTATATCTGTCTGCCTTGCTGATATATATATATTATATATATAAATATATATATATATATATATATAATATATATATATATATATACTATATATATATATATATATATATATATATATATATATATATATATATATATATATATATATATAATATATATATATATATATATATATATATATATATATATATATATATATATATATATATATTATAAATAAATAAATATGTGTGTGTGTGAGAGAGAGAGAGAGAGAGAGAGAGAGACAGACAGACAGACAGACAGACATACAATAGGTTCCACCTCCAGTGCAAACTGTGACACCCATATATAAAGAGCCACATTTTTTCTAATCCATGGTTCCGGTCAATGTTAGAACAAGAGTGTTCGAAAGAAAAATGTTTAATTTAGCATTTCGAAATGACCGACAGGCATTATTATTATCATTATCATTATTATTATTATTATTATTATTATTATTATTATTATTATTTTTGAAACTGTGGGTGCAGACTGAGGGATTATCTCTAATATCTGTGATTTATTTTAATGTATATAAAATATGATGTGTCATAATCTTTTTTTTGGGCCTACGCGTATTGGGGGTTAAATTTAAACTGGTAAAAATATTTATATGTAGATCGACTGGACGAGGATAATTGTGGCAGTGACTGCTGGATTTGTCCCAAATATTGACTGAAAAAAATTGATGGCAGGTATTATGTGTTGTAGTTAACGTAACTCTGTGGTGGTGCTTGTGATTGTGGTGGTGCTTGTGATTGTGGTGGTGTTTGTGATTGTGGTGGTGTTTGTGATTGTGGTGGTGTTTGTGATTGTGGTGGTGCTTGTGATTGTGGTCCTTGTGATTGTGGTGGTGCTTGTGATTGTGGTGGTGTTTGTGATTGTGGTGGTGCTTGTGATTGTGGTGCTTGTGATTGTGGTGGTGCTTGTGATTGTGGTGGTGCTTGTGATTGTGGTGGTGCTTGTGATTGTGGGTGCTTGTGATTGTGGTGGTGCTTGTGATTGTGGTGGTGCTTGTGATTGTGGTGGTGCTTGTGATTGTGGTGGTGTTTGTGATTGTGGTGGTGCTTGTGATTGTGGTGGTGCTTGTGATTGTGGTGGTGCTTGTGATTGTGGTGGTGCTTGTGATTGTGGTGGTGCTTGTGATTGTGGTGGTGCTTGTGATTGTGGTGGTGCTTGTAATTGTGGTGGTGCTTGTGATTGTGGTGGTGTTTGTGATTGTGGTGGTGCTTGTGATTGTGGTGGTGCTTGTGATTGTGGTGGTGCTTGTGATTGTGGTGGTGCTTGTGATTGTGGTGGTGTTTGTGATTGTGGTGGTGCTTGTGATTGTGGTGGTGCTTGTGATTGTGGTGGTGCTTGTGATTGTGGTGGTGCTTGTGATTGTGGTGGTGCTTGTGATTGTGGTGGTGCTTGTGATTGTGGTGGTGCTTGTGATTGTGGTGGTGTTTGTGATTGTGGTGGTGCTTGTGATTGTGGTGGTGTTTGTGATTGTGGTGGTGTTTGTGATTGTGGTGGTGTTTGTGATTGTGGTGGTGCTTGTGATTGTGGTGGTGCTTGTGATTGTGGTGGTGTTTGTGATTGTGGTGGTGCTTGTGATTGTGGTGGTGTTTGTGATTGTGGTGGTGCTTGTGATTGTGGTGGTGCTTGTGATTGTGGTGGTGCTTGTGATTGTGGTGGTGTTTGTGATTGTGGTGGTGTTGTTGTGATTGTGGTGGTGCTTGTGATTGTGGTGGTGCTTGTGATTGTGGTGGTGTTTGTGATTGTGGTGGTGCTTGTGATTGTGGTGGTGCTTGTGATTGTGGTGGTGCTTGTGATTGTGGTGGTGTTTGTGATTGTGGTGGTGCTTGTGATTGTGGTGGTGCTTGTGATTGTGGTGGTGTTGTGATTGTGGTGGTGCTTGTGATTGTGGTGGTGTTTGTGATTGTGGTGGTGCTTGTGATTGTGGTGGTGCTTGTGATTGTGGTGGTGCTTGTGATTGTGGTGGTGCTTGTGATTGTGGTGGGCTTGTGATCGTGGTGGTGTTGTGATTGTGGTGGTGCTTGTGATTGTGGTGGTGCTTGTGATTGTGGTGGTGCTTGTGATTGTGGTGGCGCTTGTGATTGTGGTGGCGCTTGTGATTGTGGTGGCGCTTGTGATTGTGGTGGTGCTTGTGATTGTGGTGGTGCTTGTGATTGTGGTGGTGCTTGTGATTGTGGTGGTGCTTGTGATTGTGGTGGTGCTTGTGATTGTGGTGGCGCTTGTGATTGTGGTGGTGCTTGTGATTGTGGTGGTGCTTGTGATCGTGGTGGTGTTTGTGATTGTGGGGGTGCTTGTGATTGTGGTGGTGCTTGTGATTGTGGTGGTGATTGTGATTGTGGTGGTGCTTGTGATTGGTGGTGCTTGTGATTGTGGTGGTGCTTGTGATTGTGGTGGTGCTTGTGATTGTGGTGGCGCTTGTGATTGTGGTGGTGCTTGTGATTGTGGTGGTGCTTGTGATCGTGGTGGTGTTTGTGATTGTGGGGGTGCTTGTGATTGTGGTGGTGCTTGTGATTGTGGTGGTGCTTGTGATTGTGGTGGTGCTTGTGATTGTGGTGGTGCTTGTGATTGTGGTGGTGCTTGTGATTGTGTGGCGCTTGTGATTGTGGTGGTGCTTGTGATTGTGGTGGTGCTTGTGATCGTGGTGGTGTTTGTGATTATGGGGGTGCTTGTGATTGTGGTGGTGCTTGTGATTGTGGTGGTGCTTGTGATTGTGGTGGTGCTTGTGATTGTGGTGGTGTTTGTGATTGTGGTGGTGCTTGTGATTGTGGTGGCGCTTGTGATTGTGGTGGTGCTTGTGATTGTGTGGTGCTTGTGATTGTGGTGGTGTTTGTGATTGTGGTGGTGCTTGTGATTGTGGTGGTGCTTGTGATTGTGGTGTGCTTGTGATTGTGGGGTGCTTGTGATTGTGGTGGTGCTTGTGACTGTGGTGGTGCTTGTGATTGTCGTGGTGTCTGTGATTGTGGCAGTGTCTGTGACTTATGTGGTCCTGTGATTACGTGGTGCCTGTGACTGTTAAGCATTAGTGTAATTCTAGTCACAGTAGGGAGGGAGGAAGGGACAGGAAGAAGGGAGATATGGAGGGAGAAGGAAGGGAGAGAGGGAGGGAGAGAGAGAGAGAGAGGGAGGGAGATAGGAAGGGACGGGTGGTGGGGGAGTCAAAGCAATATTAAAAATGTATATATGTTGGTTACTGTTGAGTGTGAACGTTGGTTAATGGTAATGTGCGAAGCGTTATTAAAACTGTCGCTAGTTTATGTTCGCCCCTCCTGCCTGTACACACACACACACACACACACACACACACACACACACACACACACACACACACACACACGAACACACACACACACAAACCTCTCTGCAAACCTCACTCAAGGAGAAGGATCTTGGGGTGAGCATCATACTGAGCACATCCCCTGAGAAACACATCAACCAAATAACTGCTGCAGGAAATGCGCGTCTGGCAAACCTAGACATCTAAGTAAAGAGTCATTTACGACACTGTACACGGTGTGCGTCAGGACCATATTGGAGTATGCAGCACCAGTATGGAACCCACACCTGGACAAGCATGTCAGAAATTTGGAGAAAGTGCAGACAGAGGTTTGCAAAGAAACTAGTTCCAAAACTAAGGGTCCTATGAGCAGTGGTTATGTGAATTAAACCTGACGACACTGGAGGACAGGAGGGATGGGGAAAATATACCAACCTCTCAGTATACACCTCTCAGTGTATATACACCTCTGAGTGTATATATACCTCTCTCAGTGAATATACATCTCTCAGTGTATATATACCTCTCTAAGTGAAAATACATCTCTCAGTGTATATATACCTCTCAGTATACATACATCTCTCAGTGTATATACACCTCTCAGTATGTATGCATCACTGTATATACATCCCTCAGTGTATAAATGCTGACGAATGCTGTGCAGAAATTCTTACACACGTCAAGATTATTCAGCCAGAGCGCCTGGTATTTACAGGTCCTTCATATGTAATTATATTTTAGCTACATAATTTTTGCACGAACTCTGAAGCAGATGTGATGGTGACGAACATACTGCTTCACTATTTTTCTTAATGCTCACTTAATTTTTGAGAATTTAAATTGCTTTACAACACCCCTTACTACTTAACTTATCTTAGCTTCCCTTAACCTAACTTATCTAGATTTTAAATATTAATGCTTATTCACCCGCATACCTTAACTAACTTATCCTAGCATCCTTAACCTTTATCCTAGCATTACCTTAACCTAACTTATCCTAGCATACCTTAACCTAACTTATCCTAGCATACCTTAACTTATCCTAGCATACCTTAACCTAACTTATCCTAGCATACCTTAACCTAACTTATCCTAGCATTCCTTAACCTAACTTAATCCTACGTACCTAAACCTAACCTTATCCTAGCATACCTTAACCTAACTTATCCTAGCATACCTTAACCTAACTTATCCTAGCATACCTTAACCTAACTTATCCTAGCGTACCTTAACCTAACTTATCCTAGCATGCCTTAACCTAACTTATCCTAGCATACCTTAACCTAACTTATCCTAGCATACCTTAACCTAACTTATCCTAGCATACCTTAACCTAACTTATCCTAGCATACCTTAACCTAACTTATCCTAGCATACCTTAACTATTATCCTAGCATACCTTAACCTAACTTATCCTAGCACCTAACCTATTTATCCTACATACCTTAACCTATTATCCTAGCATACCTTAACCTAATTTATCCTAGCATACCTTAACCTAACTTATCCTAGCATACTAACCTAACTTATCACATACCTTAACTAATTACCTAGCATGCCTTAACCTAACTTATCCCAGCATACCTTAATCTAACTTATCCTAGCATACCTTAACCTAACTTATCCCAGCATACCTTAATCTAAATTATCCTAGCATACCTTAACCTAACTTATCCCAGCATACCTTAATCTAACTTATCCTAGCATACCTTAACCTAACTTATCCTAGCCTACGTTTACCTAACCTAAGCTAAAGTAACTTACATTCACCTAACTTCGTGGTAAAATTAACATTAACATGCTATGTTTCCCGCCACATCCAGACGTGGGAGAAAGGTGTGAGAGAGAGTATTATCATGGGGGAGCGCTAAACCCGTGGAGGTTATACATCTGTTGTGGTGGGTAGGATGGAAGGCGTTTAAGCTTAATGCGGGGAATTGGAGCACAGATCCAATTCCCTAGTTCAAGAGCCCGTCACCAGCGTCAAGGTGGGGGAGAGAGAATCGATGATAGGCAGTATCATGATACCCAAAGTGAGCCTATCCTCAACGAAGCCACTTGACAGGCCTACGCAAATTGAAAGTAGGGCTACCCACTCGTGCCAGCCGTCAGGGATTCTCGTCTACCCACGTTAGTCACCACAACACGTCAGTCACCACAACACGATAGTCACCACAACACGTCAGTCACCACAACACGTCAGTCACCACAACACGATAGTCACCACAACACGCCAGTCACCACAACACGTCAGTCACCACAACACGTCAGTCACCACAACACGTCAGTCACCACAACACGTCAGTCACCACAACACGATTGTCACCACAACACGTCAGTCACCACAACACGTCAGTCACCACAACACGTCAGTCACCACAACACGATAGTCACCACAACACGTCAGTCACCACAACACGTCAGTCACCACAACACGATAGTCACCACAACACGCCAGTCACCACAACACGTCAGTCACCACAACACGTCAGTCACCACAACACGATAGTCACCACAACACGCCAGTCACCACAACACGTCAGTCACCACAACACGTCAGTCACCACAACACGCTAGTCACCACAACACGCTAGTCACCACACCATGCGTGCGAGAAGTGGTGACCGAACCTCGACTAATCACGCCGGTCTACTCCCCTTATATAACAGCCTAGTCCAAGAGGGCGACTTACCCTACACTAAGCGCTAGTGCAATGAAGAACACTTAACATTCGCTAATACATTACAACGTCAATTAGATTACTGTTCACAGTCATAACGAATCAGTGGCTTCTCTAAAGCACTAAGGTCGGCTTCAGATCAGTGACTCGTATGCGTATTTGACGGTGGCCCTTACTGTAGTGAACGACCTATAGACCCCCATTCCTCATGACGGGAAGTGCCTACTGATTGTGTATTTATGTTACTGGCACTGTCCACTGCACATGAAGATCTTCCACTACCCTTCGCTTCATAGATGCGACACTACACCCACATACACTGCCCGGACTACACCCACGTACACTGCCCGGACTACACCCACATACACTGCCCGGACTACACCCACATACACTGCCCGGACTACACCCACATACACTGCCCGGACTACATCCACATACACTGCCCGGACTACACCCACATACACTGCCCCGACTACACCCACATACACTGCCCGGACTACACCCACATACACTGCCCGGACTACATCCACATACACTGCCCGGATTACACCCACATACACTGCCCGGACTACACCCATATACACTGCCCGGACTACACCCACATACACTGCCCGGACTACACCCACATACACTGCCCGGACTACACCAACATGCACTGCCAGGACTACGTCCACATACACTGCCCGGACTACACCCACATACAGTGCCCGGACTACACCAACATACAGTGCCCGGACTACACCCACATACACTGCCCGGACTACACCCACATACACTGCCAGGACTACACCCACATACACTGCCGATGTGGAATCAGTTATCTGGAAATGGGATGGAAGGTTTCCTGGACTGAATGCTACTAATGACCTGATTGGAAAATTAACTAACCAGTCAGACACCCACACATGCATCCTCTGTTCTCCACAAATCTAACCTAACTTCACCTAACATACGTACTCTGACCTAAGCTAAAGTAACCTAATTTTATCTAACCTAACCTAACTTACCTTCACCTTACCTATCCCCTGACTCCCATGTGATGTAATTTTGATTGTACGTAAAATGAGTTGACCACAGACCAGTGACCAGTGACCAGGACCAGTGACCAGTGACCAGTGACTCGTCTGTCAAGAGAAAGCGTCAGAATTTTTTCCTGACGAAATAAAAACCACTACCAACACCCCCAACACCACCACCCACTGCCAACCCCCACCACTACCAACCCCAACCAACACCACCACCACTGCCAACACCACCACTACCAACACCACCAAAAACCACCACCACTGCCAAAAAACCACCACAAACCAACACCCCCAAACACCACCACCACTGCCAACACCCCCACTACCAACACCACCAACACCACCACCACTGCCAACACCCCCACTACCAACACCACCAACACCACCACCACTGCCAACACCACCACTAAACCAACACCACCAACACCACCACCACTGCCAACACCCACCACTACCAACCCCCACCAACACCACCACCACTCCAAAACACCACCACTACCAACACCACCAAAAACCACTGCCAACACCACCACTACCAAAAACCACCAACACCACCACCACTGCCAACACCACCACTACCAACCCCACCAACACCACCACCACTCCCAAACCCACCACCACTACCAACACCACCAACACTACCAACACCACCAACACCACCACCAACACCCCCCACCACTCCCCAACACCACAAAACCACCACCAACACCACCACCACTACCACACCCCAACACCACCAAAAACTGCCAACACCACCACTTCCAACACCACCAACATCCCCACCATCACCACCACACCACCACCACTACCAACACCACCAACACCACCAACACCACCCCCAAACAACAACAACAACACCCCCAAAAACACCACCAAACCAAAACCACAACCACCACCACCACCAACAACAACAACACCACCAACACCACCACCAATACCATCACCACCAAACCACCAATACCTCCACCACTATTACAACCCAGGAGTCCAAATGGCCTGTTATCCTGGGTGTAAAGGGAGCAAAATAAACACAGCAGAAAAGTTTTGACTTATATTATCCTTCACCAATTTAGAACAGCAGTATGTACACTATATACACTATGTACAGTGATAGGTATTAGTGCACTCCACGGTAAGCAAGGCAGAATAGAAGCCACTAGAGAGCAGACAGTGCTTCAACCAGCTCTAGAATGGGAATGACATGGGCAGACAGGAGAGGGGGTACCCACATACCTCTGCGATTGCCAATCCATCTCTCATTGGCTGGAACCTGGTTACTGGTTGAACGACGGGGCCCCATCGCTCAACCCTCAGTTACCTGGTTCGCTGGTTGGGGAGATAGCCTGTGAATGAGGGGGTGTACATGCGCCGAATAAAGGTTACGTACACTTTGCATACCACACACCATCCAACCCACAAACCCCACCAACCCCCACAACAAACCATCAACCCCCACCTACACCACCCCCACCATCAACACCAAACCCCCAACACCATCACCAAACCAAACCATCAAAATTTCCACCACCACCACAACACCACCACCACCACCACCACCACCACCCCACCACACCACCACCACCACACCCCACCACCACCACCACCACCACCACCACCACCACCACCACCAACCATCACCACCACCACCACCACCAAACCCCCACCACCACCACCACCACCACCACCACTAACACCCCAAAACCACCACCACCATCACCACCACCACCACCACCATCACCACCATCCCACCACCACCACCACCACCACCACCACCACCAAACACCACCAACCACCACCAACCCCCACAACACCAACACCAACACCCCACCACCAAACACCACCACCACCACCACCACCATCAACCACCATCACCACCACCACCACCACCAAACCACCACCACCACCACCAACCCCCACCACCAACATCAACCACCCAACACCACCACCACCACCAACACCACCCCCAACACCACCACCACCCCCCACCACCACCACCACCATCACCACCACCACCACCACTAACACAAACACCACCCCCACCATCACCACCACCACCACCACTAACACCAACACCACCACCACCATCACCACCACCACCACCACTAACACCAACCACCACCACCACCATCACCACCCCACCACCACCACCATCACCCCCCACCACCACCACTAACACCACCACCACCATCACCACCACCACCACCACTAACACCAACACCACCCCACCATCACCACCACTAACACCACCACCACTAACACCACCACCACCACCACCACCAGCACCCCCACCACCACCACTAACCCCCAACACCAACACCACAAACACCACCACCACCAACACCCCCACCACCACCACTAACACCAACACACCAACACCACCACCACCACCCCACCACCACCACCACCCCCCACCACCAAACCATCACCACCACACCACCACCACCACCCCACCCCACCACCACCACCACCACCCCACTAACACCAACACCACCACCACCATCACCACCACCACCACCACCACCACCATCACCCCAAATCACCACCACCACCACCACCCCCAACCCCACCATCACCACCACCACCACCACTAACAAAACACCAACACCACCACAACCATCACCACCACCACCACCACCACCATCCCACCATCACCACCACCACCACCACCACCACCACCAACACCACCACCAACATCACCACCAACCATCACCCCCAAACCCAACCACCCCACACCACCACCACCACCACCACCACCACCACACCACCACCACTAACACCAACAACCACCACCACCATCACCACCACCACCACTAACAACCAACACCACCACCACCATCACCACCACCACCAAACCACTAACACCAACACCACCACCACCTCACCACCACCACCACCACCATCACCACCACCCCCAAACCACTAACACCAACCACCACCATCACCACCACCACCACCACTAACACCAACACCACCACCACCATCACCACCCCACCACCACTAACCCACCACCACTACACCACCATCACCACCAGCACCACCACCACCACCACCACTAACACCAACACCAACACCACCAACACACACTAACCTTCCCACTGACAATCTGGAGACCACCAGGACAGGTTTACACGGAGACTGAAGTGTTGAAGGCAGATGGAAACACAGTGTTGCCGGTTTACGTGTACTCGGTGTATGTTTTAACTTAAGCCATTTTGTTATCCATAAAAAGTCGTAAAGTCTTTGTATGACTGTGGAGCCTTTGTATATACGTGTAGAGCCTTTGTTTAATTTTTTTAGAGCTGTTCTATGCATGTGTGAGGCCTTTATATAAATGGACTGAGAACAGGAGTTACTAAACCACGGAACGGGTGGGGTTTGAATCCATGGCGAGTGAGTCGTATGTAAAAGTAAGGCACTCCACCGGCCTGGCGTTTTACGACACACTCGCCATGGGTACAAACGCCACCCGTTCCGTGGGCTGTCTGCAGCCGTGTTATTACGATTTTATGAGACAGAGTTACTACAAGAATTTTGGGGGGAACAAGTTAAACATATCAAATAAATCGTGCCTCAGAAACTATATAAATTTAGGCCTACAAAAACACATCTATATATAAATGCACACACACAAAACACACCACACACAAAACACAACCACACCCCAAAAAAACAGTCTCACCTTTACTCGTTTTCCCATCGTGGAAAAAAAAACGAGTTCCCGCTCAACCCAAAACGGAACCAGAGGGGTATTTTTATGCCCTTAAAAATGGGAATTTATATAAGGAATTAGAGGCCCGGGTCGTTCTTTCCCCCTTTATTTTTTCCCCCCATTGAAAATAAAATTTAAACCCGGGAGCTGGCCCAGTAATTAAAAAACGGCCCCAAACCCAAATTTTAAATCATTTAAAAAAGGTAATTTTTCATTTTATTTTTTTTTGGTTTTTTTATTCTCTTGTGAGTTGGTCTTTAATTTTTTTCGTGAATTTTTGGTTTTGAGTTTTTTTGTTTTTGAATTTATTTTTGTGTTATTACGTAAATGATGTTTTCCCCTGGGTGCTGAAGGGAGTGTTCGTAGGGTTTTGAATTTTGTAGGATTTTTATTGGCATAAATTTGTAATTAAAGTTTCAGTGGGAGGGTGAAATTTTTTGCCGTTGATTTGTAGTAGTAAATAGTAGTGGTGGGTTTGGGGGTGGTGGGGGTATAAATGGGGGTGGTGGTGGTGGGGTATGGGGTGGTGGTGGTGGTAAAAATTTGGGGGTGGGAGTGGTGGTGGTTGGGGAGTAGTTTGTAAGGTGGTGGTGGGGTGGTGGTGGTAGT
Organism: Cherax quadricarinatus; assembly: GCF_026875155.1. Lineage (NCBI taxonomy): Eukaryota > Metazoa > Arthropoda > Malacostraca > Decapoda > Parastacidae > Cherax > Cherax quadricarinatus. The sequence goes on from NC_069415.1 coordinate 52,611,677, forward strand.
GGTGGGGTGGGAGTAGTGGTTTGGGGGTTTTGTAGTATTAAATGGTGGTGGGGTGGTTGGGGGTGGTTGTGGTGGTGGTGGTAGTAGTGGTGGTGGGGTGGTGGTTTAGGGGTGGGTGGTGGTGGGGGTAGTAGTATTTGTTTGGTGGTGGGGGTGGTGGTGTTAGTAAGTAGTAGTGGTGGTGGGGGTGGGGTTTTTTGGGGGTGGTGGGTAGGGAAATAAAAATTTTAAATAGTAGTAGTTGTAGGGAGTTAAATAGTAGTGGTGGGGGGTGGTGGTTTGGGGGTAGTGGTTTGGAGTAGTAGTAGTAGTAGTTTGTTGTAGTAGTGGTTGTTGTAGTGGGGTAGTAGTGGGGGGGTATTTTTGTATAGTAGTTTGTAGTAGAATGGTAGTAGTAGTGGTAGTAGTGGTAGTAGTAGTGGGGGGTGGGTGTGGAAATAGTAGTAGTGGTGGTTTGGGGGTGGGAGTGGTTTGGGGGTTTAGTAGTGGTGGTTGTGGTGGGGTTTGTATAGTAGTAGTGGGGGGTGGGGGTGTTAGTATAGTTTTAGTAGTGTAGTAGTAGTGGTAGTGGGAGTGTAGTGGGGGGTGGTGGGGGTGGTGGGGGTGGGGGGGTGTGGTGGTGGTTTGGGAGGTTTGTAAGTATGGTGGTGGTGGTGGTGGTGGTGTTGTTAGTATAAATCTAGTATTTGTAGTGTAAACGCATGGGGAAACCCGACCAGTGTTTAAAATAAACCAAACACTGTAATACGAGCAGTATAAACCCGCGCAATATAAAACCCCCGCAATGTAAAAAACCCCCTGCATTTTAAACCGAGCAATTTTTTAATTTTTAAAATTGTGCAGTGTAAACCCTTTAATGAAAACCCTTTTAGTGTAAACCCGAGAAAAAGGGTTTAAATAAATCATGTTTAAAAACCCAGCAAAACAAACACAAATGTTAAAACCCACCCGGTAAAAACCCCAAATAGTGTTTAAACCCCGGGGGTGTTAAACCCTTTCAGTATAAACCGAACAATTTTAAACCCGAGCAAAGTAAACCCCAATTCCCAAATAAACCCAAGCAGTTTGTAAACCTGTGCGGCTTAAATCATGCACTAAACCCAAGCAAAAGTTTAAAACCCCAAGGGGGTTTTAAACCCCGGGAGTTAAAGCCGAACAGGTAAACCCGTACAGTTTAAAAACCCAAAAGTGTTTAAACCCGGGAAAGGGTTTTTAAACTGGAAACAATGTAAAAAACCCCAGCAGCGGTTTAAAATCTGCAGTGACACCCCGAGCAGTGTAAACCCGAGCATGAAACCCGGCAGTGTAAACCCCCAGCAGTGTAAACGCGAAACAAAAAAAAACAGTTAGTTTAAAAAAAAAGCAGTGTAAAAACCCCCTAGCGGGGTAAAACCCTTTTCAGTGTAAACCGAAGCCTGAGTTGGTTTTTTTACCCCCTGGGGCCAAGCAAAAAAATGTCTGGTAATCAGAGTACAGTAGGACTCAGTGTAGCCAGGCAGGAGAAATCACGCCAGATTGTTAGGCATTTTTTTTCTCTTTGGTCTCTGTTATTGCGAGAATTTTCACCTCGTTTGCTCCTGCGTGTAATAACAGTCCGTCGCGTCGCGCACTGTGTCGCTCCTACGCGAGGACGACATTACCACATCTCTGATCGGGAGGGGGGGAGGGAGAATAAAAATTTGTAGATTCAGCCTTGTTGCTGCAAATAACCCGTCACATCTAATCACGGAACGGGTGAGGATTCGAACCCTTGGCGGGTGAGTCAGACCTGGCGGGATGTATACTGGAGGCAGTCAACATAATGGTGATAGTTGATAAATATATTTCCGGTGCAGAGGCACAAAATTAGGTATTCTTAATGTGTGTGTGTGTGTGTGTGTGTGTGTGTGTGTGTGTGTGTGTGTGTGTGTGTGTGTGTGTGTGTGTGTGTGGTGTGTGTGTGCGTGTGTGTTTGTGTGTGTGTGTGTGTGTGTGTGTGTGTGTGTGTGTGTGTGTGTGTGTCTAGTATGACTTAAGTTTAGCCCGAGCAGCGGCAGGTCTCGTCAAGTGCCTCTCAACAACACAGAATCTCGCCAACTCTCGTCTCACTAACAAATTCTCGCCTAATCAAATCCAACTTTACCAGCGCAAAATATGCGTGTATGGTAGCGTGTATGGTAGCGTG
>NC_069415.1:52618840-52695431 GCF_026875155.1 Cherax quadricarinatus
GGTTCTCTCGCTATTTCAAACTTCTTCAAGTTTTTCTTGGTATAAATTTCCAAATTCGCCCCTTAATTTTTACCACGATAATATTCACTATATTTTAACTGTTTGAATATATATAATATTTTGTATTGTTTTTTCTTAATCAATATATTGAAAAATGTGTGAAAATACACACACACACACACACACACACATCACACACACACACACACACACACACACACACACACACACACACACACACACACACACACACACACACACACACACGCAGAAGCTAGAGCATCAGGCGCATATAACAGGAAGGGCACTGCAATGGATCAGAGAATACCTGACAGGGAGGCAACAACGAGTCATGGTTCGTAATGACGCATCACAGTGGGCACCTGTGACGAGCGGGGTCCCACAGGGGTCGGTCCTAGGACCAGTGCTATTTTTGGTATATGTGAACGACATGATGGAAGGGTTAGACTCAGAAGTGTCCCTGTTTGCAGATGATGGGAAGTTAATGAGGAGAATTAAATCTAATGAGGACCAGGCAGGACTTCAAAGAGACCTGGACAGACTGGACACCTGGTCCAGCAAATGGCTTCTCGAATTTAATCCTGCAAAATGCAAAGTCATGAAGATAGGGGAAGGGCACAGAAGACCACAGACAGAGTATAGGCTAGGTGGCCAAAGACTGCAAACCTCACTCAAGAGAAAGATCTTGGGTGAGTATAACACCGAGCATGTCTCCGGAAGCACACATCAATCAGATAACTGCTGCAGCATATGGGCGCCTGGCAAACCTGAGGACAGCATTCCGATACCTTAGTAAGGAATCGTTCAAGACACTGTACACCGTGTATGTCAGGCCCATACTGGAGTATGCAGCACCTGTTTGGAACCCGCACTTGATAAAGCACGTCAAGAAACTAGAGAAAGTACAAAGGTTTGCCACAAGGTTAGTTCCAGAGCTAAGGGGAATGTCCTATGAAGAAAGATTAAGGGAAATCGGCCTGACGACACTGGAGGACAGGAGGGTCAGGGGAGACATGATAACGACATATAAGATACTACTGGGTGGAATAGACAAGGTGGACAAACACAGGATGTTCCAGGGAGGGGACACAGAAACAAGAGGCCACAATTGGAAGTTGAAGACACAAATGAGTCAGAGAGATATTAGGAAGTATTTCTTCAGTCATAGAGTTGTAAGGCAGTGGAATAGCCTAGAAAATGACGTAGTGGAGGCAGGAACTATACACAGTTTTAAGACGAGGTTTGATAAAGCTCATGGAGCGGGGAGAGAGAGGGCCCAGTATCAACCGGTGAAGAGGCGGGGCCAGGAGCTAAGACTCGACCCCTGCAACCACAAATAGGTGAGTGCAAATAGGTGAGTACACACACACACACACACACACACACACACACACACACACACACACACACACACACACACACACGCACACACAGACACACACACACACACACACACACACACACACACACACACACACACACACACACACACACACACACACACACACACACACACACACACACGCACACACAGACACACACACACACACACACACACACACACACACACACACACACACACACACCACACACACACCCACACACACCAACACACACACAAGACAGCAGCGAGTAATGGTACGAGGTGAGGTGTCAGAGTGGGCACCTGTGACCAGTGGGGTCCCACAGGGGTCAGTCCTAGGACCAGTGCTGTTTCTGGTATTTGTGAACGACATGACGGAAGGAATAGACTCTGAGGTGTCCCTGTTTGCAGATGACGTGAAGTTGATGAGAAGAATTCACTCGATCGAAGACCAGGCAGAACTACAAAGGGATCTGGACAGGCTGCAGACCTGGTCCATCAATTGGCTCCTGGAGTTCAATCCCACCAAGTGCAAAGTCATGAAGATTGGGGAAGGGCAAAGAAGGCCGCAGACGGAGTACAGTCTAGGGGGTCAGAGACTACAAACCTCACTCAAGGAAAAAGATCTTGGGGTGAGTATAACACCAGGCACATCTCCTGAAGCGCACATCAATCAAATAACTGCTGCAGCATATGGGCGCCTAGCAAACCTCAGAACAGCATTCCGACATCTTAATAAGGAATCATTCAGGACCCTGTACACCGTGTACGTTAGGCCCATATTGGAGTATGCGGCACCAGTTTGGAACCCCACCTAGCCAAGCACGTGAAGAAACTAGAGAAAGTGCAAAGGTTTGCAACAAGACTAGTCCCAGAGCTAAGAGGTATGTCCTACGAGGAGAGGTTAAGGGAAATCAACCTGACGACACTGGAGGACAGGAGAGATAGGGGGGACATGATAACGACATACAAAATACTGAGAGGAATTGACAAGGTGGACAAAGACAGGATGTTCCAGAGATTGGACACAGTAACAAGGGGACACAGTTGGAAGCTGAAGACACAGATGAATCACAGGGATGTTAGGAAGTATTTCTTCAGCCACAGAGTAGTCAGTAAGTGGAATAGTTTGGGAAGCGATGTAGTGGAGGCAGGATCCATACATAGCTTTAAAGCAGAGGTATGATAAAGCTCACGCTCAGGGAGAGTGACCTAGTAGCGATCAGTGAAGAGGCGGGGCCAGGAGCTCGGACTCGACCCCCGCAACCTCAACTAGGTGAGTACACACACACACACACACACACACACACACACACACACACACACACAACACACACACACACACACACACACACACACACACACATACACACACACACATACACACACACATACACACACACATACACACACACACACACACACACACACACACACACACACACACACACACACACACACACACACACACACACACACACAGACTTAAGGTTCACTTTAATGTTAATAAAGTGCGTCCTAGTGTCTGTTAGAGAAGTGCGTCCTTGACTGTCTTAGTAAAGTGCGTCCTAGTTTCTGTTGGAGAAGTGTGTCCTAGTGTCTGTTAGAGAAGTGCGTCCTTGACTGTGTTAGTAAAGTGCGTCCTAGTGTCTGTTAGAGAAGTGCGTCCTTGACTGTGTTAGTAAAGTGCGTCCTAGTGTCTGTTAGAGAAGTGCGTCCTTGACTGTGTTAGTAAAGTGCGTCCTAGTGTCTGTTAGAGAAGTGCGTCCTTGACGGTGTTAGTAAAGTGCGTCCTAGTGTCTGTTAGAGAAGTGCGTCCTTGACTGTGTTAGTAAAGTGCGTCCTAGTGTCTGTTAGAGAAGTGTGTCCTAGTGTCTGTTAGAGAAGTGCGTCCTAGTGTCTGTTAGAGAAGTGCGTCCTTGACTGTCTTAGTAAAGTGCGTCCTAGTGTCTGTTAGAGAAGTGCGTCCTTGACTGTGTTAGTAAAGTGCGTCCTAGTGTCTGTTAGAGAAGTGTGTCCTAGTGTCTGTTAGAGAAGTGTGTCCTAGTGTCTGTTAGAGAAGTGTGTCCTAGTGTCTGTTAGAGAAGTGTGTCCTAGTGTCTGTTAGAGAAGTGTGTCCTAGTGTCTGTTAGAGAAGTGTGTCCTAGTGTCTGTTAGAGAAGTGTGTCCTAGTGTCTGTTAGAGAAGTGTGTCCTAGTGAATGTTAGAGAAGTGTGTCCTAGTGTCTGTTAGAGAAGTGTGTCCTAGTGTCTGTTAGAGAAGTGCGTCCTAGTGTCTGTTAGAGAAGTGTGTCCTAGTGTCTGTTAGAGAAGTGTGTCCTAGTGTCTGTTAGAGAAGTGTGTCCTAGTGTCTGTTAGAGAAGTGTGTCCTAGTGTCTGTTAGAGAAGTGTGTCCTAGTGTCTGTTAGAGAAGTGTGTCCTAGTGTCTGTTAGAGAAGTGTGTCCTAGTGTCTGTTAGAGAAGTGTGTCCTAGTGTCTGTTAGAGAAGTGTGTCCTAGTGTCTGTTAGAGAAGTGTGTCCTAGTGTCTGTTAGAGAAGTGTGTCCTAGTGTCTGTTAGAGAAGTGTGTCCTAGTGTCTGTTAGAGAAGTGTGTCCTAGTGTCTGTTAGAGAAGTGTGTCCTAGTGTCTGTTAGAGAAGTGTGTCCTAGTGTCTGTTAGAGAAGTGTGTCCTAGTGTCTGTTAGAGAAGTGTGTCCTAGTGTCTGTTAGAGAAGTGTGTCCTAGTGTCTGTTAGAGAAGTGTGTCCTAGTGTCTGTTAGAGAAGTGTGTCCTAGTGTCTGTTAGAGAAGTGTGTCCTAGTGTCTGTTAGAGAAGTGTGTCCTAGTGTCTGTTAGAGAAGTGTGTCCTAGTGTCTGTTAGAGAAGTGTGTCCTAGTGTGTTAGAGAAGTGTGTCCTAGTGTCTGTTAGAGAAGTATGTCCTAGTGTCTGTTAGAGAAGTGTGTCCTAGTGTCTGTTAGAGAAGTGTGTCCTAGTGTCTGTTAGAGAAGTGTGTCCTAGTGTCTGTTAGAGAAGTGTGTCCTAGTGTCTGTTAGAGAAGTGCGTCCTTGACTGTGTTAGTAAAGTGCGTCCTCCCCTCAACACACTTCAACACTGACACACTCACTGTTCTCCACACTTTCCCAACTCTCTTTTCCACGACTCCATTATTTCTCCTTTCTCCTCCTCTTTATCTCTTTCCCTTTTTCCCTCTGCTCCTCCCTTCTCCCTCTTCTCCTTACTTCCCCATATTTTCCCCATTTTTACCCACCTCCTCTTCTCTCCATCTCCCAAAAATGGAAAAAAATTTAGTGGAAGCAACTTTGTACGTCAGGCAGCGCCAATATTTCAAAATTTGCTTAAAAACTTCCAGTAAATTCTGTGGCGTGTCTGTGGGAGGAGACGTCGGGGACCGACGTCTGTGAAGAAGTCGCGGCGACGCTGGGAAAAATTTTCTTGACGTCTGGTTAATTTTACGGTTCCAGAACCTCACTTTGACGTACGTCACGTCAGAGTCATATCAGCGTCTTAATTACGTTCTCGTCCCGCCACGTCATTGTTGTCATTACGTCATCGTCGTGTCATAGATACGTCATCATCACCGTGTACTCACCTATTTGTACTCACCTATTTGTGGTTGCAGGGGTCGATTCATAGCTCCTGGCCCCGCCTCTTCACTGATTGCTACTAGGTCCTCTCTCTCCCTGCTCCATGAGCTTTATCATACCTCGCCTTAAAACTATGTATGGTTCCCGCCTGCACTACTTCACTTTCTAGGCTGTTCCACGGCTTGACTATTCTATGACTGAAGAAATACTTCCTAACATCCCTTTGATTCATCTGAGTCTTCAACTTCCAATTGTGACCTCTTGTGTCTGTGTCCCATCTGTGGAACATCAGGTCTTTGTCCACCTCGTCTATTCCGCGCAGTATTTTATATGTCGTTATCATGTCTCCCCTGACCCTCCTGTCCAGTGTCGTCAGGCCGATTTCCCTCAACCTTTCTTCGTAGGACAATCCCCGTAGCTCTGGGACTAGTCTTGTTGCAAACCTTTGCACTTTCTCTAATTTCTTGACGTGCTTGACTAGGTGTGGATTCCAAACTGGTGCTGCATACTCCAGTATGGGCCTGACGTAAATGGTATACAGAGTCTTAAACGAATCCTTACTGAGGTATCGGAACGCTATCCGTAGGTTTGCCAGGCGCCCGTATGCTGCAGCAGTTATCTGATTGATGTGCGCCTCAGGAGATATGCTCGGTGTTATACTCACCCCCAGATCTTTTTCCTTGAGTGAGGTTTGCAGACTTTGGCCATCTAAACTATATTGTGTCTGCGGTCTTCTTTGCCCTTCCCCAATCTTCATGACTTTGCATTTGGCAGGGTTAAACTCAAGGAGCCAGTTGCTGGACCAGGCTTGTAGCCTGTCCAGGTCTCTTTGTAGTCCTGCCTGATCCTCATCCGATTTGTGTGTGTGTGTGTGTGTGTGTGGTGTGTGTGTGTGTGTGTGTGTGTGTGTGTGTGTGTGTGTGTGTGTGTGTGTGTGTGTATGTGTATGTGTATGTCTATGTGTGTGTGTGTGTGTGTGTGTGTGTGTGTGTGTGTGTGTGTGTGTTGTGTGTGTGTATGTCTATGTGTGTGTGTGTGTGTGTGTGTGTGTGTGTGTGTGTATGTGTATGTGTATGTCTATGTGTGTGTGTGTGTGTGTGTGTGTGTGTGTGTGTGTGTGTGTGTATGTGTATGTGTATGTCTATGTGTGTGTGTGTGTGTGTGTGTGTGTGTGTGTGTGTGTGCGTGCGTGTGTGTGTATGTCTATGTGTGTGTGTGTGTGTGTGTGTGTGTGTGTGTATGTCTATGTGTGTGTGTGTGTGTGTGTGTGTGTATGTGTATGTGTGCATTCACCTATATGTGGTTGCAGGGGTCGTGTCTCAGCTCCTGGCCCCACCTCTTCACTGGTCGCTACTATGTTCACTCCTAGCTTAGAGAGCCATAAAGTACCTCTTCTTGAAGCTGTGTACGTATCCTGCCTCTACCACTTCACTCTTCGGTTCGAGAGTAAACTCGGTATAATGCTCACCCCGAGGTCCTTGTTGAGTATGATGTTCAGCCTTTGCCGCTCAAGTCTGTACTCCGTCTGCGGTCTTTTTACTGCCCTTCTTCGTACTTCAGGTAAGTGAGTAAACTCCTGTTTCTGGTCAGTGAGTAAATTTCTACTTCAGGTCAGTGACTCAACTCCTACTTTAGGTCAGTGAGTAAACTACCTCAGGTCAGTGAGTAAACTACTTCAGGTCAATGAGTCAACTCCTACTTCAGGTCAGTGAGTAAGCTACATCAGATAAGTGAGTAAACTCCTGCTTCAGGTCAGTGAGTAAACTACTTCAGGTCAGTGAGTCAACTCCTACTTCAGGTCAGTGAGTCAACTCCTACTTCAGGTCAGTGAGTCAACTCCTACTTCAGGTCAGTGAGTCAACTACTTCAGGTCAGTGAGTAAACTACTTCAGGTCAGTGAGTAAACTCCTACTCCAGGTCAGTGAGTAAACTACTTCAGGTCAGTGAGTAAACTCCTACTCCAGGTCAGTGAGTAAACTCCTACTCCAGGTCAGTGAGTAAACTACTCCAGGTCAGTGAGTAAACTCCTACTTCAGGTCAGTGAGCAAACTACTTCAGGTCAGTGAGTAAACTCCTACTCCAGGTCAGTGAGTAAACTACTCCAGGTCAGTGAGTAAACTCCTACTTCAGGTCAGTGAGTAAACTACTTCAGGTCAGTGAGTAAACTCCTACTCCAGGTCAGTGAGTAAACTACTTCAGGTCAGTGAGTAAACTCCTACTTCAGGTCAGTGAGTAAACTACTCCAGGTCAGTGAGTAAACTCCTACTCCAAGTCAGTGAGTAAACTCCTACTCCAGGTCAGTGAGTAAACTCCAACTCCAGGTCAGTGAGTAAACTACTCCAGGTCAGTGAGTAAACTCCTACTCCAGGTCAGTGAGTAAACTACTCCAGGTCAGTGAGTAAACTACTCCAGGTCAGTGAGTAAACTACTCCAGGTCAGTGAGTGAACTACTCCAGGTCAGTGAGTAAACTCCTACTCCAGGTCAGTGAGTAAACTCCTACTCCAGGTCAGTGAGTAAACTCCTACTCCAGGTCAGTGAATAAACTCCTACTCCAGGTCAGTGAGTAAACTCCTACTCCAGGTCAGTGAATAAACTCCTACTCCAGGTCAGTGAGTAAACTCCTACTCCAGGTCAGTGAATAAACTCCTACTCCAGGTCAGTGAGTAAACTCCTACTCCAGGTCAGTGAGTAAACTCCTACTCCAGGTCAGTGAATAAACTCCTACTCCAGGTCAGTGAGTAAACTACTCCAGGTCAGTGAGTAAACTACTCCAGGTCAGTGAGTAAACTACTCCAGGTCAGTGAGTAAACTCCTACTCCAGGTCAGTGAATAAACTCCTACTCCAGGTCAGTGAGTAAACTCCTACTCCAGGTCAGTGAGTAAACTCCTACTCCAGGTCAGTGAATAAACTCCTACTCCAGGTCAGTGAGTAAACTCCTACTCCAGGTCAGTGAGTAAACTCCTACTCCAGGTCAGTGAATAAACTCCTACTCCAGGTCAGTGAGTAAACTACTCCAGGTCAGTGAGTAAACTACTCCAGGTCAGTGAGTAAACTACTCCAGGTCAGTGAGTAAACTCCTACTCCAGGTCAGTGAATAAACTCCTACTCCAGGTCAGTGAGTAAACTCCTACTCCAGGTCAGTGAGTAAACTCCTCGTCATGAAATTATGCGTAAAAAAATGATTTATTGGAAAGGAAAAAAAAAAAACATACTTGCAATCCGTTTTCTGAAAGTTCTTTATCGAAATCGATTTAAAAGAGAGAGAGAGAGAGAGAGGGAGAGAGAGAAAGAGAGAGAGAGAGAGAGAGAGAGAGAGAGAGAGAGAGACTTTATAACAGCGTGTTTTTTAAATTGCTCGCTTGTTTGCTCACTCTGAAAGAAACAACGTTCGCAAAATCTCGTTACTAAAGCGGTAACAATGCCTTCAAAATAAAAAGAAATCCTGCCCGTAATATAATAACGAGGGGGGGATGGGGCGGGGTAGGGGGAGGGCGGGGGGATGGGGCGGGGTAGGGGGAGGGCGGGGGGATGGGGCGGGGTAGGGGAGGGCGGGGGGATGGGGCGGGGTAGGGGGAGGGCGGGGGGATGGGGCGGGGTAGGGGGAGGGAGGGGGGGGGTCGCATCGCGAAAATTTTCAAGGTCACCTGATGAATGTGTCCGTGAAACTGTCGCTGGTTTTCGATGGAAAAAAATAATAATAATAATGAGAGAATGACATGAGGTTGATACGGATTACAGTAGCTATATAACGCAACACGGTGTTCTAATGTCGTTGTTGTTGTTATGCTGCAGGCTGCATGGTAGGTTCCATCAACAATGGTAGGCTGTAGGGATGTTGTATCAGCAATGGTAGGCTACAGGAATGTTGTATCAGCAATGGTAGGCTACAGGAATGTTGTATCAGCAATGGTAGGCTACAGGAATGTTGTATCAGCAATGGTAGGCTACAGGAATGTTGTATCAGCACTGGTAGGCTACAGGAATGTTGTATCAGCAATGGTAGGCTACAGGAATGTTGTATCAGCAATAGTAGGCTACAGGAATGTTGTATCAGCAATGGTAGGCTACAGGAATGTTGTATCAGCAATGGTAGGCTACAGGAATGTTGTATCAGCAATGGTAGGCTACAGGAATGTTGTATCAGCAATGGTAGGCTACAGGAATGTTGTATCAGCAATGGTAGTCTACAGGAATGTTGTATCAGCAATGGTAGGCTACAGGAATGTTGTATCAGCAATGGTAGGCTACAGGAATGTTGTATCAGCAATGGTAGGCTACAGGAATGTTGTATCAGCAATGGTAGGCTTCAGGAATCTTGTGTCAGCAATAGTAGGCTACAGGAATGTTGTATCAGCAATGGTAGGCTACAGGAATGTTGTATCAGCAATGGTAGGCTTCAGGAATCTTGTATCAGCAATAGTAGGCTACAGGAATGTTGTATCAGCAATGGTAGGCTACAGGAATGTTGTATCAGCAATGGTAGGCTACAGGAATGTTGTATCAGCAATGGTAGGCTTCAGGAATCTTGTATCAGCAATAGTAGGCTACAGGAATGTTGTATCAGCAATGGTAGGCTACAGGAATGTTGTATCAGCAATGGTAGGCTTCAGGAATCTTGTATCAGCAATAGTAGGCTACAGGAATGTTGTATCAGCAATGGTAGGCTACAGGAATGTTGTATCAGCAATGGTAGGCTTCAGGAATCTTGTGTCAGCAATAGTAGGCTACAGGAATGTTGTATCAGCAATGGTAGGCTACAGGAATGTTGTATCAGCAATGGTTTTTTTTTTTTTTTTTTTTTTTTTTTATTCGCCGGTATTCTCCCGGCCCGGGTCTTTTCCAAGTAGTGGTGACCCGGCCTTGGCTCCCTATCTGGGGAGTGTCTCGAGACTTAAGTCTCCCATGGGAGGAGGGACAAGTACCTCCTCATCTTTGGGACCAAGTGTCCCCAGGCCTAGCCACATTCCCCGCCCTCACGGGGCTCGTAGGGAGAAGCTAGGCCTCTGGTCTGCCATCTACCCCGCCTCAAAGGGGCTCGTGGGGATGGCAGTCTTATGAGCTGCAGATGGTAGCAAGCTCAGGCCTTAGTATCAGCAATGGTAGGCTACAGGAATGTTGTATCAGCAATGGTAGGCTACAGGAATGTTGTATCAGCAATGGTAGGCTACAGGAATGTTGCATCAGCAATGGTAGGCTACAGGAATGTTGTATCAGCAATGGCAGGCTACAGGAATGTTGTATCAGCAATGGTAGGCTACAGGAATGTTGTATCAGCAATGGTAGGCTACAGGAATGTTGTATCAGCAATGGCAGGCTGCAGAAATGTTGTATCAACATTGACAGACTGGAAACATTGTTGTACCTGCTGCAATAAAGTGTTTATCACACTCACAAGATGTCTCTCTCCCTCCCTCTCTTCTACCTTCCCTTGGTCCATGAGTGAGCAGTGGGCGCAAGACTTCCTGAGAAACTAATTATTGTGTGTGTGTGTATCCATGTGTTCCTCCTCGCAGTGGAGAAACATCACCACTAATTAGGAATCCCTCGGGGGGACCTTCAAGTGGTTACCTGATTATATTTGTTCTTCCTCCGACCTTTCGATTACATTTAAATCATAACACGTGAACACCTCTTCCAGTCGGCTTCAGATTTCCAGCACTCTCGTTCGGTAACGAGGACCACTTCCCCTGTGACCGAAGTTGTCGAATCCATTCCCAGCATCCTGGAACGGCTCAGATAACTTTCAAAATCCTCAGTGGTGGAGCTTCAGAAGGTCAAAATTAAGTGTCAACAAACAATCTGACGACGGCGGAGAGTGAAATTTAAGAGTGTACAAACATTTCTGACCATTTTATGTGTAAAAGAGTGATAACTTTTGATCCTGTTGAATCACGTTAAATAATTTTCATTTTATCTCTTGAAAATACTTTCAGTATTCAATGCCTGAGGCATCTTTCGTCCAGGATAGTAACTTCCGAGGCATCTTTCGTCCAGGATAGTAACTTCCGAGGCATCTTTCGTCCAGGATAGTAACTTCCGAGGCATCTTTCGTCCAGGATAGTAACTTCCGAGGCATCTTTCGTCCAGGATAGTAACTTCTGAGGCATCTTACGTCCAGGATAGTAACTTCTAAGGCATCTTACGTCCAGGATAGTAACTTCTGAGGCATCTTACGTCCTGGATAGTAACTTCTGAGGCATCTTACGTCCTGGATAGTAACTTCTGAGGCATCTTACGTCCTGGATAGTAACTTCTGAGGCATCTTACGTCCTGGATAGTAACTTCTGAGGCATCTTACGTCCAGGATAGTAACTTCTGAGGCATCTTTCGTCCAGGATAGTAACTTTCGAGGCATCTTTCGTCCAGGATAGTAATTTCCGAGGCATCTTTCGTCCAGGATAGTAACTTCCGAGGCATCTTTCGTCCAGGATAGTAACTTCCGAGGCATCTTTCGTCCAGGATAGTAACTTCTGAGGCATCTTACGTCCAGGATAGTAACTTCTGAGGCATCTTACGTCCAGGATAGTAACTTCTGAAGCATCTTACGTCCTGGATAGTAACTTCTGAGGCATCTTACGTCCTGGATAGTAACTTCTGAGGCATCTTACGTCCTGGATAGTAACTTCTGAGGCATCTTACGTCCTGGATAGTAACTTCTGAGGCATCTTTCGTCCAGGATAGTAACTTCCGATGCATCTTTCGTCCAGGATAGTAATTTCCGAGGCATCTTTCGTCCAGGATAGCAACTTCTGAGGCATCTTACGTCCAGGATAGTAACTTTTGAAGCATCTTACGTCCTGGATAGTAACTTCTGAGGCATCTTACGTCCTGGATAGTAACTTCTGAGGCATCTTACGTCCAGGATAGTAACTTTTGAAGCATCTTACGTCCTGGATAGTAACTTCCGAGGCATCTTTCGTCCAGGATAGTAACTTCTGAGGCATCTTACGTCCTGGATACTAACTTCAGAGGCATCTTACGTCCAGGATAGTAACTTTTGAGGCATCTTACGTCCTGGATAGTAACTTCCGAGGCATCTTTCGTCCAGGATAGTAACTTCTGAGGCATCTTACGTCCTGGATAGTAACTTCTGAGGCATCTTACGTCCAGGATAGTAACTTTTGAAGCATCTTACGTCCTGGATAGTAACTTCCGAGGCATCTTTCGTCCAGGATAGTAACTTCTGAGGCATCTTACGTCCTGGATACTAACTTCAGAGGCATCTTACGTCCAGGATAGTAACTTCTGAGGCATCTTACGTCCTGGATAGTAACTTCCGAGGCATCTTTCGTCCAGGATAGTAACTTCTGAGGCATCTTACGTCCAGGATAGTAACTTTTGAAGCATCTTACGTCCAGGATAGTAACTTCTGAAGCATCTTACGTCCTGGATAGTAACTTCTGAGGCATCTTACGTCCTGGATAGTAATTTCTGAGGCATCTTACGTCCTGGATAGTAACTTCTGAGGCATCTTAAGTCCTGGATAGTAACTTCTGAGGCATCTTACGTCCTGGATAGTAACTTCAGAGGCATCTTACGTCCAGGATAGTAACTTCTGAGGCATCTTACGTCCTGGATAGTAACTTCAGAGGCATCTTACGTCCAGGATAGTAACTTCTGAGGCATCTTACGTCATGGATAGTAACTTCTGAGGCATCTTACGTCCAGGATAGTAATTATTAAGTTATGTTTGCGTGCTGGTAGGTTTGTTGATGCAATAAACTGTAAAAAAAACTTGGAATCTTTGGTATTCACGTCAAAACTGGAGAATGACTAGTCTGATCGGCTTCAAATTTCCACCACTGATGCGGTTCCCTGAACACAGTGATTTTATATCTTATTCAATAACTAGAGAATACTTTTTCTCACTTGGAAATGTTGTTGACAAGACATTATATAAGAATAATGACGCCTCACTGTTGGAGTCCGGTCACTCACTGGAGAATGCCTTTTCTGATCGGCTTTAAACTTACACCGTTGGTGGTCTTTATTAAAGCTCGACTTGACACTCACTTTGAGATGCGTTAGTTTCAGTTTGCAAATAATGTTACGTAATAACTAGGGAATGCCTCTTCTGATCAGCTTCAAACCCTAAATTCTGATGTATCTAAATAGGAAGTACTTTCGAATTAATTTTGGCCCATATGAGTCCCAATTTGCCATTTTTTTGCCATTTTATCAAATTGTATTTAAAAAAATGACTTTTTCTTACAGGACTGACTAAGACTTTCTAATTTTTCTGAACATTCATGAACAATATTTTCGTTCGATTTCTCACAAATTCTCGTTTATGGCTCGAGAATTACTCGTTAGATCGGCTTCAAATTTCAATACTTTTGTGATGTATCTCGGGCAAAACTTGTGGAATATTTGCATGAGTGGGTGACCTGCTCACAGTGCCACTTCACAGTACCACCTCACAGTGCCACCTCACAGTGCCACTTCACAGTGCCACCTCACAGTGCCACCTCACAGTGCCACCTCACAGTGCCACCTCACAGTGTAACTTCACAGTGCCACCTCACAGTGCCACCTCACAGTGCCACCTCACAGTGCCACCTCACAGTGCCACCTCACAGTGCCACCTCACAGTGCCACCTCACAGTGCCACCTCACAGTGCCACTTCAGTGCCACCTCACAGTGCCACCCACAGTGCCACATCACAGTGCCACTTCACAGTGCCACCTCACAGTGCCACAGAGACCATTCCTAGATTTTGTTTCAGCGTGACAGATGGTGACAGGTTGCTATATTGAATGGTGTGGCCCACTTAAACGAAGACTGGTATATTGAATAGTGTGGCCCACTTAAACGAAGACTGGTATATTGAATGGTGTGGCCCACTTAAACGAAGACTGGTATATTGAATGGTGTGGCCCACTTAAACGAAGACTGGTATATTGAATGGTGTGGCCCACTTAAACGAAGACTAGTATATTGAATGGTGTGACCCACTTAAACGAAGACTAGTATATTGAATGGTGTGGCCCACTTAAACGAAGACTGGTATATTGAATGGTGTGGCCCACTTAAACGAAGACTGGTATATTGAATGGTGTGGCCCACTTAAACGAAGACTGGTATATTGAATGGTGTGGCCCACTTAAACAAAGACTGGTATATTGAATGGTGTGGCCCACTTAAACGAAGACTAGTATATTGAATGGTGTGACCCACTTAAACGAAGACTAGTATATTGAATGGTGTGGCCCACTTAAACGAAGACTGGTATATTGAATGGTGTGGCCCACTTAAACGAAGACTGGTATATTGAATGGTGTGGCCCACTTAAACGAAGACTGGTATATTGAATGGTGTGGCCCACTTAAACGAAGACTGGTATATTGAATGGTGTGGCCCACTTAAACGAAGACTGGTATATTGAATGGTGTGGCCCACTTAAACGAAGACTAGTATATTGAATGGTGTGACCCACTTAAACGAAGACTAGTATATTGAATGGTGTGGCCCATTTAAAGGAAGACTGGTATATTGAATGGTGTGGCCCACTTAAACGAAGACTAGTATATTGAATGGTGTGGCCCATTTAAAGGAAGATTGGTATATTGAATGGTGTGGCCCACTTAAACGAAGACTAGTATATTGAATGGTGTGGCCCATTTAAAGGAAGATTGGTATATTGAATGGTGTGGCCCACTTAAACGAAGGCTAGTATATTGAATGGTGTGGCCCACTTAAACGAAGACTAGTATATTGAATGGTGTGGCCCATTTAAAGGAAGATTGGTATATTGAATGGTGTGGCCCATTTAAAGGAAGACTGGTATATTGAATGGTGTGGCCCATTTAAAGGAAGATTGATATATTGAATGGTGTGGCCCACTTAAACGAAGACTAGTATATTGAATGGTGTGGCCCACTTAAACGAAGACTAGTATATTGAATGGTGTGGCCCATTTAAAGGAAGATTGGTATATTGAATGGTGTGGCCCACTTAAACGAAGACTAGTATATTGAATGGTGTGGGCCATTTAAAGGAAGACTAGTATATTGAATGGTGTGGCCCACTTAAACGAAGACTAGTATATTGAATGGTGTGGCCCATTTAAAGGAAGATTGGTATATTGAATGGTGTGGCCCATTTAAAGGAAGATTGGTATATTGAATGGTGTGGCCCACTTAAACGAAGACTAGTATATTGAATGGTGTGGCCCATTTAAAGGAAGATTGGTATATTGAATGGTGTGGCCCACTTAAACGAAGACTAGTATATTGAATGGTGTGGCCCATTTAAAGGAAGACTAGTATATTGAATGGTGTGGCCCATTTAAAGGAAGATTGGTATATTGAATGGTGTGGCCCACTTAAACGAAGACTAGTATATTGAATGGTGTGGCCCATTTAAAGGAAGATTGGTATATTGAATGGTGTGGCCCACTTAAACGAAGACTAGTATATTGAATGGTGTGGCCCATTTAAAGGAAGACTGGTATATTGAATGGTGTGGCCCATTTAAAGGAAGATTGGTATATTGAATGGTGTGGCCCACTTAAACGAAGACTAGTATATTGAATGGTGTGGCCCATTTAAAGGAAGACTAGTATATTGAATGGTGTGGCCCATTTAAAGGAAGACTGGTATATTGAATGGTGTGGCCCATTTAAAGGAAGATTGGTATATTGAATGGTGTGGCCCACTTAAACGAAGACTAGTATATTGAATGGTGTGGCCCATTTAAAGGAAGACTGGTATATTGAATGGTGTGGCCCATTTAAAGGAAGATTGGTATATTGAATGGTGTGGCCCACTTAAACGAAGACTAGTATATTGAATGGTGTGGCCCATTTAAAGGAAGACTGGTATATTGAATGGTGTGGCCCATTTAAAGGAAGACTGGTATATTGAATGGTGTGGCCCATTTAAAGGAAGACTGGTATATTGAATGGTGTGGCCCATTTAAAGGAAGACTGGTATATTGAATGGTGTGGCCCATTTAAAGGAAGACTGGTATATTGAATGGTGTGGCCCATTTAAAGGAAGACTGGTATATTGAATGGTGTGGCCCATTTAAAGGAAGACTGGTATATTGAATGGTGTGGGCCATTTAAAGGAAGACTGGTATATTGAATGGTGTGGCCCATTTAAAGGAAGACTGGTATATTGAATGGTGTGGCCCATTTAAAGGAAGACTGGTATATTGAATGGTGTGGCCCATTTAAAGGAAGACTGGTATATTGAATGGTGTGGCCCATTTAAAGGAAGACTGGTATATTGAATGGTGTGGCCCATTTAAAGGAAGACTGGTATATTGAATGGTGTGGCCCATTTAAAGGAAGACTGGTATATTGAATGGTGTGGCCCATTTAAAGGAAGACTGGTATATTGAATGGTGTGGCCCATTTAAAGGAAGACTGGTATATTGAATGGTGTGGCCCATTTAAAGGAAGACTGGTATATTGAATGGTGTGGCCCATTTAAAGGAAGACTGGTATATTGAATGGTGTGGCCCATTTAAAGGAAGACTGGTATATTGAATGGTGTGGCCCATTTAAAGGAAGACTGGTATATTGAATGGTGTGGCCCATTTAAAGGAAGACTGGTATATTGAATGGTGTGGCCCATTTAAAGGAAGACTAGTATATTGAATGGTGTGGCCCATTTAAAGGAAGACTGGTATATTGAATGGTGTGGCCCATTTAAAGGAAGACTAGTATATTGAATGGTGTGACCCATTTAAAGGAAGACTGGTATATTGAATGGTGTGGCCCATTCAAAGGAAGACTGGTATATTGAATGGTGTGGCCCATTTAAAGGAAGACTGGTATATTGAATGGTGTGGCCCATTTAAAGGAAGACTGGTATATTGAATGGTGTGGCCCATTTAAAGGAAGACTGGTATATTGAATGGTGTGGCCCATTTAAAGGAAGACTGGTATATTGAATGGTGTGGCCCATTTAAAGGAAGACTGGTATATTGAATGGTGTGGCCCATTTAAAGGAAGACTGGTATATTGAATGGTGTGGCCCATTTAAAGGAAGACTGGTATATTGAATGGTGTGGCCCATTTAAAGGAAGACTGGTATATTGAATGGTGTGGCCCATTTAAAGGAAGACTGGTATATTGAATGGGTGGCCCATTTAAAGGAAGATTGGTATATTGAATGGTGTGGCCCATTTAAAGGAAGACTGGTATATTGAATGGTGTGGCCCATTTAAAGGAAGACTGGTATATTGAATGGTGTGGCCCATTTAAAGGAAGACTGGTATATTGAATGGTGTGGCCCATTTAAAGGAAGATTGGTATATTGAATGATATGTGTACAGTAGACGCCATTTTGTCGTTCTACCTTGATCTTGGTGAAGGGGCTTTCGATCCAAGGAACAGGATTCATTTTCCCTTTGCTAGGATCGAATTTAAATACCCCCCAGTTCCACAGGAGCTACATGACCCCTACTAGTTTAGCGCTTTACAGCGATTAAACTAAAACAACTGTGAGAAGCATGTCTCCACTGGCTGGTTCCTCGTATCAACTGAGTGAGAGGTTTCATGGGTTTTAGACTGTGTGGGAGGTTTCATGGGTTTTAGACTGGGTGGGAGGTTTCATGGGTTTTAGACTGGGTGGGAGGTTTCATGGGTTTTAGACTGGGTGGGAGGTTTCATGGGTTTTAGACTGGGTGGGAGATTTCATGGGTTTTAGACTGGGTGGGAGGTTTCATGGGTTTTAGACTGGGTGGGAGGTTTCATGGGTTTTAGACTGGGTGGGAGGTTTCATGGGTTTTAGACTGGGTGGGAGGTTTCATGGGTTTTAGACTGGGTGGGAGGTTTCATGGGTTGTAGACTGGGTGGGAGGTTTCATGGGTTTTAGACTGGGTGGGAGGTTTCATGGGTTTTAGACTGGGTGGGAGGTTTCATGTGTTTTAGACTGTATCGTCAAAAAATTTATCGGATTCTGTTCAATAACTCCAAAATGCATCTTCGGGTAGACTTCAAACTTTTAGCGCTGACGTGTTACCTTCAAGGTAAACAACCTCGTGACGTCATGCTGTGTAAATTATCATGTGTTCCCTCTAATTATTACTAATTAGAAGGAACATTCCTTCTAATTAGTAATAAGTGACAATAATTGATTTTGTTTGATTATTTTAAGTCAACTTAACATTCATTATTACATCTAAAACACCTGTGTGACCCTCAACTTAATATTCATTATTACATCTAAAACACCTGTGTGACCCTCAACTTAACATTCATTATTACATCTAAAACACCTGTGTGACCCTCAACTTAACATTCATTATTACATCTAAAACACCTGTGTGACCCTCAACTTAACATTCATTATTACATCTAAAACACCTGTGTGACCCTCAACTTAATATTCATTATTACATCTAAAACACCTGTGTGACCCTCAACTTAATATTTATTATTACATCTAAAACACCTGTGTGACCCTCAAAACTATCGTTAACAAATTGCTTTCTTATATACACTAAGTCTGTACAAAACTTACTAAATGCACTTAAAAGCCGATTAATCAATCTCTAACTTGAAGAAGAAAGTTTTTCATTGATTTTTGCAGTTTATGGGCCCCAGTTTGTTTTTCTGGAAACTGGAAAAACTGTAAAATTGCTTTTCATTCGATAATTTCCGAGTGTCGCATCTGATTACCCTCAACTCTTCCATCCTGGTAACTTGATAATGCAACTTCTGAGCGGCTTCAAGATTGATGTGCTTGTATATTTTAGGATGATAGTCTCTCTAGTTCCTCTGAATATGGTTGGAATTCGACATGGACTATCCTAACTCAACAATTTTATTGAAGAATTTTGGATTCTAGTTTCCATTTGATGACTTGTGGATGCCTCTTCTGATTCCCTTCAAGTCTACAGCACTAATATTTACCTGCAGTATCACCTTTAGCCGCACTCTTCACTATTCCAGTCGCTTGAGGTACATCGGGCTGGGGTTATGGAATGCTGGAATACCGTAGACAAGGTATCCCAGTATTCCATAACACAACTAGCGTTCCTGGAGCGACAGGAGTTGTTGCTTTAATATTGCAACGATAATTATCAACAAACTGATCACTGAAAAAAAATGCACAATATCCTAGATAACCTACAAGTAGCCTAAACTTCACAACCCATCACATTAAAGTTCACGACCCATAACACTGAAGTTCACGACCCATCACACTGAAGTTCACGACCCATCACACTGAAGTTCACGACCCATCACACTGAAGTTCACGACCCATCACACTGAAGTTCACGACCCATCACACTGAAGTTCACGACCCATCACACTGAAGTTCACGACCCATCACACTGAAGTTCACGACCCATCACACTGAAGTTCACGACCCATCACACTGAAGTTCACGACCCATCACACTGAAGTTCACGACCATCACACTGAAGTTCACGACCCATCACACTGAAGTTCACGACCCATCACACTGAAGTTCACGACCCATCACACTGAACTTCACAACCCAGCACACTGAACTTCACAACCCATCACACTGAACTTCACAACCCATCACACTGAACTTCACAACCCAGCACACTGAAGTTCACGACCCATCACACTGAACTTCACAACCCATCACACTGAACTTCACAACCCAGCACACTGAACTTCACAACCCATCACACTGAACTTCAAAACCCCATCACACTGAACTTCACAACCCAGCACACTGAACTTCATAACCCATCACACTGAACTTCAAAAACCCATCACCCTAAACTTCACAACCCAGCACACTGAACTTCACAACCCATCACATGAACTTCACAACCCATCACCCTGAACTTCACAACCCAGCACACTGAACTTCACAACCCATCACCCTGAACTTCACAACCCAGCACACTGAACTTCACAACCCAGCACACTGAACTTCACAACCCATCACACTGAACTTCACAACCCATCACACTGAACTTCACAACCCAGCACACTGAACTTCACAACCCATCACCCTGAACTTCACAACCCAGCACACTGAACTTCACAACCCAGCACACTGAACTTCACAACCATCACACTGAACTTCACAACCCATCACACTGAACTTCACAACCCAGCACACTGAACTTCACAACCCAGCACACTGAACTTCAGAACCCAGCACACTGAACTTCACAACCCAGCACACTGAACTTCACAACCCATCACCCTGAACTTCACAACCCAGCACACTGAACTTCACAACCCATCACCCTGAACTTCACAACCCAGCACACTGAACTTCACAACCCAGCACACTGAACTTCACAACCCATCACACTGAACTTCACAACCCATCACACTGAACTTCACAACCCAGCACACTGAACTTCACAACCCAGCACACTGAACTTCAGAACCCAGCACACTGAACTTCACAACCCAGCACACTGAACTTCACAACCCATCAACCCGAACTTCACAAACCCAGCACACTGAACTTCACAACCCGCACACTGAACTTCACAACCCAGCACACTGAACTTCACAACCCATCACCCTGAACTTCACAACCCAGCACACTGAACTTCACAACCCATCACCCTGAACTTCACAACCCATCACCCTGAACTTCACAACCCAGCACACTGAACTTCACAACCCATCACCCTGAACTTCACAACCCAGCACACTGAACTTCACAACCCAGCACACTGAACTTCACCAGACTCTTCACAAAAACTTCATTTTCAACCAGTTTATACCAACCATAAATAAGTTTATTAGACAATTTATTAATAGTTCTTGTATAATAAATTTCCCAATTTGTTTCAATACAAATTTAATTTTAAAACCGAACAATTAAAACCTGGAATTTTGAGTTAGAATATAAATATATTACTGACGCTGTTTGTTCAGTCAGCAGATGTCAGGGGAACTTTCCCAACTTATTAATGTACAACAAATCATTTCCGTATTTCAGAATTGAACAACAAGAACTTGTTGAAACTACTGAGATATTATATTTGTTTATCTGATATTTATATTCTCCATTAAAAACTTCACCAAGTGTTACAACACTTCACTAAGTGTTACAACGCTTCATCAAGTGTTACAACACTTCATCAAGTGTTACAACACTTCACCAACTATTATAACACTTCACCAAGTGTTACAACACTTCACCAAGTGTTACAACACTTCACCAAGTGTTACAACACTTCACCAACTATTATAACACTTCACCAAGTATTACAACACTTCACCAAGTGTTACAACACTTTACCAAGTATTATAACACTTCACCAAGTATTACAACACTTCACCAAGTGTTACAACACTTCACAAAGTATCACAACACTTCACCAAGTATCAAAACACTTCACCAAGTGTTACAACACTTCACCAAGTATTATAACACTTTACCAAGTTTACAACACTTCACCAAGTGTTACAACACTTCACCAAGTATTATAACACTTCACCAAGTGTTACAACACTTCACCAAGTATTACAACACTTCACCAAGTATTACAACACTTCACCAAGTGTTACAACACTTCACCAAGTATTACAACACTTCACCAAATGTTACAACACTTCACCAAGTATTACAACACTTCACCAAGTATTACAACACTTCAAGTATTACAACACTTCACCAAGTGTTACAACACTTCACCAAGTAAAGTATTACAACACTTCACCAAGTGTCAACAACACTTCCCAAGTATTACAACACTTCACCAAGTATTACAACACTTCACCAAGTATTACAAAAACTTCACCCAAATATTACAACACTTTACCAAGTTTACATACACTTCACCAAGTGTTACAACACTTCACCAAGTATTACAACACTTCACCAAGTATCATAACACTTCACCAAGTATTACAACACTTCACCAAGTGTTACAACACTTCACCAAGTATTACAACACTTCACCAAGTATTACAACACTTCACCAAGTATTACAACACTTCACCAACTTTTAACCTTCACATTTAACCACTTCACCAACTATTATAACACTTCCCCCAAATATTACAAAAAACTTCACCAAGTATTACAACACTTCACCAAGTATTACAACACTTCACCAAGTGTTACAACACTTCACCAAGTGTTACAACACTTCACCAAGTATTACACCACTTCACCAACTATTATAACACTTCACCAAGTATTACAACACTTCACCAAGTAATTACAACACTTCACCAAGTATACAACACTTCACCCAAATATTAAACACTTCACCAAGTATTACACCACTTCACCAACTATTATAACACTTCACCAAGTATTACAACACTTCACCAAGTATTACAACACTTCACCAAGTATTACAACACTTCACCAAGTATTACAACACTTCACGAAGTGTTTTCAAACACTTTACCAAGTATTACAACACTTCACCAAATTTACAACACTTCACCAAATATTACAACACTTCACCCCAAATGTTACAACACTTCACCAAGTATTAAACACTTCACCAAGTATTACAACACTTCACCGAAGTGTACAACACTTCACCAATGTTTACAACACTTCACCAGTATTACAACACTTCACCAAGTATTACAACACTTCACGAAGTTTACAACACTTCACCAAGTGTTACAACACTTCACCAAGTATTACAACACTTCACCAAGTGTTACAACACTTCACCAAGTATTACAACACTTCACCAAGTATTAGAACACTTCACGAAGTGTTACAACACTTCACCAAGTGTTACAACACTTCACCAAGTATTACAACACTTCACCAAGTGTTACAACACTTCACCAAGTATTACAACACTTCACCAAGTGTTACAACACTTCACCAAGTATTACAACACTTCACCAAGTATTACAACACTTCACGAAGTGTTACAACACTTCACCAAGTGTTACAACACTTCACCAAGTATTACAACACTTCACCAAGTGTTACAACACTTCACCAAGTATTACAACACTTCACCAAGTATTACAACACTTCACCAAGTATTATAACACTCCACCAAGTATTACAACACTTCACCAAGTGTTACAACACTTCACCAAGTATACAACACTTCACCAAGTAATTACAAACACTTACCAAATGTCAACAACACTTCACCAATATACAACACTTCACCAAGTATTACAACACTTCACCAAGTATTACAACACTTCACCAAGTATTACAACACTTCACCAAGTATTACAACACTTCACCAAGTGTCACAACACTTCACCAAGTATTACAACACTTCACCAAGTATTACAACACTTCACCAAGTGTCACAACACTTCACCAAGTGTCACAACACTTCACCAAGTTTACAACACTCACCAAGTATTACAACACTCACAAGTGTACAACACTTCACCAAGTATTACAACACTTCACCAAGGTTCACAACACTTCACAAGTGTCACAACAATTCCAACCAAGTGTCACAACACTTCACCAAGTATTACAACACTTCACCAAGTGTCACAACACTTCACCAAGTATTACAACACTTCACCAAGTGTCACAACACTTCACCAAGTATTACAACACTTCACCAAGTGTCACAACACTTCATCAAATATTCAGTAGAACATTTCAACACTTCAGTGTTAGAGACACTATGAGGTCTTTGTGTCAGTATGCATAATAAAACTTTTCTCTCTGATGCCTTTGTTTTAGTTGGAAAATAATTGGAGATTAAAATGTAAAAACGTGTTGCTGAAAGTTATCAATATTTATAGTGACTTTATGTTGAATTCATCTGCAAATGTCAACAAGTTTTTGGAATCTCGTGATTGTAAAAAAAAAAAATATCTATTGCTTAGGAATATTGCTCTGGAAAATACGTATTTTTTGTGTATATCGACTTATATTTTAGAGTATATTTCCACGTATTCAGTGTTTGTGATGATCAACAGATTTCCATCCCCACGTTAGGGCATTGGCTTAAGCCGGTAGGAGGCTTGGACCTTCCTCGCATGGGCCAGTAGGCCTGCTGCAGTGCTCCTTTCTTATGTTCTCATGCTATTGGTTGAGGTTTGTTGCTTCGTCTAGCATCTTAGGTTGTGATTGGCTGGCCAGAAAAATATGTAGACAAACCTGTGACCAGTTTCGAGTGTTCTGTCCTCGCAGTCTGGCCTTGTTGACTTACTGGTCAACCAGGCTGTTCCAGCTATCAGCTCGCAGTATTCTGTGGTTCAGTTTTCTCTTGAAAACTCCTACCTTTGTTCATTTGAAGTTGTTTAAAGAATATCTTAATTGTTTATCCGTGTTCCTGCGAGTGTTGTGCAAGTTTGTGTGGGAGTTACAGTGCTGGAATGATTACTACACTTCAACACTTGCTCTGATAAATTCCTTTTCTAGTATTCTTTTTGGATAAACACTGAATGAATGATCATCGTTATTCGTGCACGAAATCAGACTTTCCATGTGTTCTTAGTCCGACCCAAGCTTGGGTCTTCCAGGTGTGTTGAGTCCGACACTAGCTAGGGTCTTCCAGATGTGTTGAGATCGACCCTAGCTAGGGTCTTCCAGATGTGTTGAGTTCGACTCTAGCTAGGGTCTTCCAGATGTGTTGAATCTGTCCCTAGTTAGGGTCTTCCAGACAAATTGAGTCTGACCTTAGTTAGGGTCTTCCAGATGTGTCTTAAGTCCGACCCTAGCGAGGGTCTACACTGCTGGTTGCTCTCTAGGAAGCTTGACTCGAACTACAGGTCTAGGGAGTACACTCGTATTTTCGGGACTACTGCTTACCGGTATATAGTGATGAACTTAGAAATCTACAACTTCAAGGTAGGAATAATTCTTTTTCTTTTGAATTTGCTTCAGTCTACATATAAGACTGTGTTCACCAGTATTAAGGAATATATTGATATTCTGCTCATTTGAGAAAAAGATTCCATCTACAACCAAGCGAACAACGATCCAGGTAATCACTAAAGTGATTCAACAATGACCAACCTAGCAGGCAAACATTGCAGAAGCAGGATGCAAGGCTTCAACTGGCTCCCTCAGTTCTTCATGTTTTTCAGACGTCTGGTTATTTATGATGTACTGAGAGGGAAGATCGTCGAGCATGTTGATACACTTGTGGTGTAGGTTCAGTTCTGAGAGTGTGCCTCCAAAAAGCCCCTGGGGCGTGTGTGAAGGAGGGGGCTGCTTACCCCTCCCGCTTCTCAGCCAGACTAGCCTCGCCCTACACAATATCTAGTCTCTCAATATCGTTTCCACAGGTAGCGAGCTGATACAGTAATCTCCAATAATTTTGGCTGTTCGGTGAATGTTGTTTAAACATTTCCGAACTGATAATAAGCGTAAATCCTCCCTGATGAAGTGTTGGTATTTGCAATTTAAGTTAAATTCGTGCCCCCTGATTCCATCGCTTTGTGTTCATATGTGATATTTAGATTTATTTACTAAAAACGTTAAGCTTCAGTGGGAGATTTGAGTATATACAGAGTAGATTTCCCCCAAACTTCATGGTAGACAGATACACACAATTCACAATTAACCCACACGTCAGCAATGGAAACTAGTTGACGTTTTCATTTGAACTCTTGGACAAGTTGTGATTTGTTGCTACCATGATGATGATGTAATTGTTTTTCCTGTTAATCCTCCACCAAGCACAAGAAGACCAAGACACGATTGATGAGAAAAGTTCAGCGATAGAACTGCTTTAAGAAGTGGCAGGAAAGTGAATAAAGCAAGGTAAAATCTTTGGGTCTCCAGCATCACTAGAAGACCAGAAGTGATGATGATGATGATGATGAGGGAGAGGAGGAGAAGGATGATGAGGAGGAGCCTATTGTCTTCATTTGCAACTCCTCCTAACGAATTTGCTTCAGATATGTCACGTCTGAGTGAAGAAGTGAACATGTCAACACTCCGCTTCTTCCACCATCATCAGTGTTTATTTCATTAAAACAAAAGCCACTGGTTGGCGAAACATGTCATTAATAAAGTTGATGAGTAAGACACATGTACAACAGATGGGTATCTTTATTGTTGTATTGTTTCGCCTACACAGTAGTCTTCTTCAGTCAAATACAGGTGTACTGGCGAAGTACAGATGATTAATCAGTTAGTCAATCTTGGATATATATATATATATATATATAATATATAATATATATATATATATATATATATATATATATATATATATATATATATATATATATATATATATATATATTATATATATATATATATATATATATATATATATATATATATATATATATATATATATATATATATATATATATATATTATATGCCAAAAGGTACATATTTCTTAGTGTATATACTCTGAAAATTTACTTTAATCCCTATTTGAGGGATTGAACGGATTAAAATATCTTTGTCTGCTGGTAAACTAGCGACGAACAACATTAATGACCCATCATATAGCAGCAGATCTAACTTGGATTATTAACCCAGAATTTAGTAGGTCAATAAAACCACGTCAGCAGACTGACTTAATATTCTTCGGATCCTTTAAACATCTCCAGGATGCAACTCACACCAGTCGGCTAACACCCAGGTACCTGCTTACTGCTAGGTGACGAGGGGCAGCAGGTATAAGGAAACATGTCCAACGTTTGCACACGTCCAGGGATCGAACCCCGGTCTCTCAGAACTGGAGGTGAGGCCATGACAAGTTGAGCTAGAAGCCACCTGGTTGATAGGCTTCAAACCCAATTAAACAACTATCCAACCAACTTATTCAACAGTAGTAAAACAACGATCTTTAATAATAAACGTTAAATATTAATAATAACAGGCGATAACTGATCAAATATCCTGAATAACATTTCCGCTATGCCATTTTTTCTTTAATTATCGTCTGTGAGGACGCTGACCTCGTACTGAACTGCTGTGTTGAATATCATGATGGATATTATGTGACTGACGAGCTCTCTCTCTCTCTCTCTCTCTCTCTCTCTCTCTCTCTCTCTCTCTCTCTCTCTCTCTCTCTCTCTCTCTCTCTCTCTCTCTCTCTCTCTCTCTTTCTCTCTCTTTCTCCTCAACATGAAAGATGATTTATTTTATTAATTTACAAAGAGTTGGAATATTTGCTTCCATAAGGTCACATCTCACACCGAGGCTTTGACGTGGTGTGTGTGTGTGTGTGTGTGTGTGTGTGTGTGTGTGTGTGTGTGTGTGTGTGTGTGTGTGTGTGTGTGTGTGTGTGTGTGTGTGTGTATGTGTGTGTGTGTGTGTGTGTGTGTGTGTGTGTTGATGTTAGTTTAATATTTCATACAACACGAAATAATAAAAAAAAAATCCCAGCCACATTTCCGTGAGTGGAACAATACGTAAATAAGTCGTGCGTTGTGAGTGGAACATAGAATGACCATTAATCAGTCCCGCGGAGAACCGTCAAGACAGCCAGAATATATTCGACATATATCGGTCCAAGTCGGGCGGAAACGTCGTCATAAGTTTGTCTTCTATCTGTGTGTTATTTGTGTTATATAACACGGACTGGTATGCTAGCGTGAATGTTAATGTATCTCATATAGCACGGTGCTGTGCCTCTAGTTGATTTATAGGTATCTATATGTGCTAGTTGTGTTCTATTATATATATATATATATATATAATATATATATATATATATATATATATATATATATATATATATATATAATATATATATATATATATATATATATGCAATAAGATCACAGTAAACAGGTGATTTTAGAATATGCAAAACAACCACTCTGAAAGAATAGAGAAATTCCAAGCGCTTTCGTGACTACTCACATTATCAAGGAACTATCTAGTTCCTTGATAATGTGAGTAGTCACGAAAGCACTTGGAATTTCTCTATTCTTTCAGAGTGGTTGTTTTGCATATATATATATATATAATATATATATATATATATATATATATATATATATATATATATATATATATATATATATATATATATATATATATATATATATATATATATATATATATATATATATATATATATATATATATATATATGTATATATACTGTTGGATATTATTTTGCAATATTTTCCTTAATGGCTTAAACGAAAATATCTTACATTTAGAATATTATCGACTATTAAACTTGGTTTAGAAAGACACATAAACAAACACTACTTGTCGGTATTTATTACCAAGGTTTATACTATTAAACTTACTGAGTAATTCGGGTGTGGATATAAAACTCTTTCCGTGCAAGCAGAAATATGGTTATCATTGGCTGTCCTCTCTGCTACCTCACTTTTCTTCGGTAGTTTGACACTCCTGGTGCATGCTGGGTAATGTGTCAAGCTCTTTTGTGCGACTTTACCTCCACCCTTACACTCCGTCTTGTCTACGAGCCTCGAGAGATGTGACAGCTCCTGCCTACCAGTATCAGTTGAAGCAACATCTCGTCTGTCCTTTCTCTTCTACTGCTCATTCTTTGGTATAGTATGTTCTCATTGGTGATCCGAGATATACATCTTGTTCTCTGTGGAACTTCGTTTCCGGAGATTTATGTAGTTAGTGATAGTTTGCATATTGTGGTTGTGTGGTGAGTCACTCAGAATGGTATCTGCACACTATTGTAGTCGGGATTTGGAAGCTGCCTAACTCGCATTCAGTAATATGGGATTTTTTGTAGCTTTTTTTCGGAGGACAAGCTCTTTCACCCAGTTGGGTCGTGTCTGTCTCTACCTTTGCCCCTGCCCGATGTTATGATGCTGTACAGCTGCTTTGTGCTGCTTATTGCTGTACAAAGCACAGCTGTTAATGCCAGGTGATCTTTATCCCCAGTGGTGTTCGAAGTTAGATTATCTTCGATAATCTATTGCCTTATGTGCAGCGCTGTATGACCCTTGTGGGTTTAGCGCTTAGTTCTGATAATAATAATAATATTGCCTTATGCATATACTTAATGCTAGTATTGTTAAGTACAGTTGTATACATTTACATACTTTAAGGTAATTAACATTGTACATACAGTAACATCCCTTATGTTAATTTACACTGTACAGAAAAATTATAATTTGTTCACCGATGTATGTAAGTTACGCGTTCCAGAAATATTCATTTGATTCTAAATATTTTTTCCCCTAGACGCCTACTGACGGCTATTGAAGTTCTCAGACTTTTTATTACTGTGTTCCTGTTCTTGGCAAAACTTCTATTGTAAAAAGATGTTTACTAAGCTCTATAAAAACCCACAGATAGACAGCACTGTCCTGTCCCAGTGCCTTGAAGAATGTTAATTCAAGGTGTGCTACAAACCAGACAGACTCGGTGACAGGAAAGTATAGAGAGAGAGGTTGACCTCTTGCGACTCCGGTGGAATAATCGTGTAACTGAAAAGGATTCGCTTCTTATCAGAGACTGGTGTGTTTTCATGTTGGTGATATATGTTATATAACACAGACTGGTGTGTTATCATGTTGATGATATATCTTACATAGCAGGGACTGGTATGTTAACCAGGGTAGTGAAGTATGTGAGTGATGGCAGACTTATCTGCTATCCACTTGTCGTGTTATGTACCAGCAATGGATACGTGAAACTAGACGCCTGGAGAGTTAGCAGGTTAGGTCAGGAAAGGTTAGGTTAGGTTACAAGGTTAGGTTAGATAAGGTTTGTTAGGAAACAGGACAAGTGTTTCCTGAAACTGGTCTTAGTCAAATAATGACCCGCAGCTGGAACTTTTGGTCATCTGACCGACGCTTCTCGCTGGCTGACCCCTCAACCCCTTTAAAAATTATGGAATTAGAAGGTTTAATAAAATGTGTTGGTAATGTGTGAAATGAAGGAGAAAAACCCGAAATATTATATATAAATTCAAACAAAAAATTACACTTTTAAATTTACAAGCCAAGAGTTGTTATCTAATCTCAACTCATTAACAAGCCAAGATCGAACCCGGATCCTTCGGATGCCAGACTAAGGCGCTACCAACAAGCCACCTAAAATTCCGACAGGTAAAACGCAAGGGAATAAAGGCGGATTGAAGCACTACAAGCATCAGAGAACTGACTAACAGAGCATAAAGACGATGATGGACCACCAGCCATCAATCCTGGAGGATGGTGGAAGAGACGGGTTGGTAATGGAAGATAGGAAGAGGAGGAGTGGAGATAGAAAATGGGTAAATCTGCTGTTAGAAATAGAAAGTGGAAAGAGACAATAGACGATGTTTTTTTAATGCAGAAATTATAACAAAAGGTGGGAAGACATTCATTGTAAACAGAAGATGGAAAGATATGTAAACAGATGATAGGAATATGAAATGCAAACAGAAAATGGAAAGATATGAAAAACAAACAGAAGATGGGAAGATGTGAAATGTAAACAAAAGATGGAAAGATATGAAATGCAAATAGGAAATGGAGAGATATGTAATAAATGGAGAGATATGTAATAAAATCTAAAGATGGGAAGATGTGAGGTAGAAATAATGGGAATTGAGAATGTAGAAGCAGAAGATAGGAAGATGGGAGAAAATGTGAAAGATGGGGCGACAACAGAAGATAGAGATAAACATGGAATAAATTTAAAAGGAGTAAACTGAAGTGTAAACAAAGGATAGAAAGAGTAGAATGGATATAAACAATAGGAATAGTTGTTATGAACGTATTTGATATGAGTTGAGTTTGACATGAAGGAAGTGTTGAGGTTGACATGAAGGAAGTGTTGAGGTTGACATGAAGGAGGTGTTGAGGTTGACATGAAGGAAGTGTTGAGGTTGACATGAAGGAAGTGTTGAGGTTGACATGAAGGAAGTGTTGAGGTTGACATGAAGGAGGTGTTTGGGTTGACAGAAGGAAGTGTTGAGGTTGACATGAAGGAAGTTTGAGGTTGACTAAGGAAGTGTTAGGGTTGACATGAAGGAAGTGTTTAGGTTGAATGAAGGAAGTGTTTAGGTTTACATAAGGAAGTGTTGGGTTGCTGAAGGAAGTGTTTAGGGGTTTACTGAAGGAAGTTTGAGGTTGAAAGAAGGAAGTGTTGAGGTTTAATGAAGGGAAATGTTGAGGTTGACTTAAGGGAAATGTTTAGGTTGACATGAGGAAGTGTTAGGTTGACAGAAGGAAGTGTTTAGGTTGACATGAAGGAAGTGTTGGGTTGACATGAAGGAAGTGTTGAGGTTGAATGAAAGGGAAATGTTTTAGGTTTACATGAAGGAAGTGTTGAGGTTTACATGAAGGAACATGAAGGGAAATGTTGGGTTGCTGAAGGAAGTGTGGGTTGGGAAGAAGGAAGTGTTGAGTTTAAGAAGGAAGGTTGAGGTTTTAATGAGGAAGTGTTGAGGTTGACATGAAGGAAGGTTTAGGTTGACTGAAGGAAAAATGTTGAGGTGCATGAGGAAGTGTTTAGGTTGACATGAAGGAAGTGTTGGGTTACATGAAGGAAGTGTTAGGGTTTCTGAAGGAATTTTTAGGTTGACAGAAGGAAGTTTGAGGTTGACTGAAGGAGGGGTTTTAGGTTGACTGAAGGAAGTGTTGAGGTTGACGAAGGAAGGTTGAGGTTTACTGAAAGGAGGGGTTGGGTTTTCAGAAGGAAAATGTTTAGGTTTATGAAAAAAATGTTTGGGTTTAATGAAAAGGGAAATGTTGAGGTTGACTGAAGAAGTGTTTAGGTTGACGTGAAGGAAGGTTTAGGTTTACTGAAGGAAGTGTTGAGGTTGACTGAGGAAGTGTTGAGGTTGATGAAGGGAAATGTTGAGGTTGAAATGAAGGAAGTGTTGAGGTTGACATAAGGAAATGTTGAGGTTGACATGAAGGAAAAGGGTTTAGGTTGACTGAAGGAAATGTGGGTTGAATGAAGGAAGTGTTGAGGTTGCTTTAAGGAAGTTTGAGGTTGACATGAAGGGGAAATGTTGAGGGTTTTTAAAGAAAAGTGTTGAGGTGACAGAAGGAAAGTGTTTAGGTTGACAGAAGGAAGTGTTGAGGTTGCATGAAGGAAGTGTTGGGTTGCATGAAGGAAATGTTGAGGTTGACATGAAGGAGTGTTGGGTTGCATGAAGGAGTGTTTAGGTTGACTGAAGGAAGTGTTAGGTTTGGGAAAGAAGTGTTGAGGTTGAATGAAGGGAAATGTTGGGTTGACATGAAGGAAGTGTTGAGGTTTACAGAAAGGAAGTGTTGAGGTTGCATGAGGGGAAATGTTGAGGTTGACATGAAGGAAATGTTGAGGTTGACATGAAAGGGAAGTGTTGGGTTGACATGAAGGAAAAAGTTGAGGTTTAATGAAGGAAGTGTGAGGTTGACTGAAAGGGAAATGTTGGGTTGACTTTAAGGAAGTGTTGAGGTTGACATGAAGGGGGGTGTTTTAGGTTTTCTAAAGGAGTGTTGAGGTTGACTGAAGGAAGTGTTGAGGTTTACATGAAGAAATGTTTAGGTTGACATGAAGGAAAAAGTTGAGGTTGACTGAAGGAAGTGTTTAGGTTGACATGAAGGGTGTTTAGGTTGACATGAAGGAAGGTTGAGGTTTACTGAAGGAAGTGTTGGGTTGACATGAAGGAAAATGTTGAGGTTGCTGAAGGGAAAGGTTGAGGTTTTTACTGAAGGAAGTGTTGAGGTTGAATGAAAGGAAAATGTTTAGGTTGACATGAAGGAGTGTTGAGGGTTTCATGAAGGAAGTGTTGAGGTTGACTGAAGGAAGTGTTGAGGTTGACGGAAAGGAAATGTTGGGTTTAATGAAGGAAGTGTTGGGTTGACTGAAGGAAATGTTGAGGTTGCATGAAGGAAGTGTTGGGGGTTGGGGGGTTGGGACATGGGGGAAATGTTGGGGGTTGAATGAAGGAAGTGTTTAGGTTGACATGAGGAAGTGTTGAGGTTGACTGAAGGAAATGTTGAGGTTTACTGAAGGAAGTGTTTGGGGGTTGACATGAAGGAAAGGGTTGAGGTTGACATGAAGGGTGTTGAGGTTACGGAAAAAAAGTGTTAGGGACAGAAGGGGAAGGTTGAGGTTGAATGAAAGGGTTTGAGGTTGACTGGGAAGTGTGGGGGTGAAGGAATGTTTGGGTTGTAAGGGTGTTGGGTTTAATGAAGGGTTTGAGGGTTTACGGGAAAAAGTTGGGTTAAGGGGGGTTTTGAGGGTTGGTTTGGGGGTTTTGGGTCTTGAAGGAATGTTGGGGTTTTTACATGGGAAGGGTTTTTGGGGTTTGGGGAAGGAGGTGTTTAGGGTTTACTTTAAGGAATGTTGGGTTGCATGAGGGTTTGAGGGTTTACTGGGAAGTTGAGGGTTGGGTGAAGGAGTTTGGTTTTGGGAAGGAGGGGGTTTGGGTTTTTGAAAGGGGTTGGGTTGCATGGGGGGTGTTGAGGTTTACTGGGGGTTGAGGGTTTACTGGGGTGTTTGGGGGTTTACTGGGAAGTTGAGTTCTGGGGGTGTTTGGGGGACTGGGAAGTGTTGGGTTGATAGGAATGTTTGGGGTTTAATGGGAAGGTTTGGGTTTTAAGGAAGTTTGAGGTTGACTGGGAAGTTTTAGGGTTTGGGGAAGGATGTTGGGTTGTAAGGAGTTTGGGTTAATGAGGGGTTTTTTAGGTTTACGTGAAGGAAGGTTGAGGGTTTAATGGGGAAGGGTTTAGGGTTTTGGAAGGAAAGGTTTGGGGTTGAAGGGAATGTTTGGGGTTTTAAGGAATGTTGGGTTGCTTGAGGGGGTTGAAGGGTTTACTGGGGGTGTTAGGGTTGAATGGGGTGTTAGGTTTGCTGGGAAGGGGTTTGGGTTGAAGGAAAGGGGTGTTGAGGTTGCTGGGAAGTGTTAGGTTACTGAAAATTAGGGTTACTAAAATTTTAAGGTTTTCATAAGGAAGTTTGAAAAAACAGAAATTTGATTACTAAGGGGTTTTTTCTAAGGGGTTTATTAATGGGGGGGGGTTACTGGGATTTGAGGTTTAAAAAAGGAATTTTTGGGTCATTTAGGGGTTTTTCATGGGGTTTTATTTCATGGGGGGTTTTTACTGGGATTTTTTGGGTTACATGGGGAATGTTGGGGTTACATGGGTTGGGGGTTTTAGGTTGCATAGGGTTTGGGTTCATGAAAAGTTTAGGGCATGAAATTTTTAGGTTTGGACTGAAATGTTATTAATTTTTTTTTTTTTGCCAAGGTTTTTACCCAACAGAACTCGAGGAACTGTCATGCGTGGTGAAACTGGCGTCCTGTTTGGCTGGCAGTTCATGCAGAAAATTACACAGATGGAAAACTGGAGATTTTTAGTGCCTGGATGCTGGTGACCATAAAATTGTTGACTAGAAATATATCATGCATAAATTTTAGTTAGTCGAAATATATGAGCATAATATATTATATATATAATATATATATATATATATATATATATATTATATATATATATATATATATATATATATATATATATATATATATATATATATATATATATATATATATATATATTATATATATATATATATATATATGCGCCAGTATTTGAGATTCATCAGGACTTGCGGTGTTGAACAGCAGCTTCTAGGCGACTGAGGGACTGATTACCTCAACTTCTACATCTTCGGTCTTGTGTATTGTACTGATAAAGCCTCTGGTTGGTAGTTTATATGTTATTGCATTTTGTATAATTTTATGAGAGCAAAACACCGACATTTACGTAGTTATTTCTAACGTGACAAGAGTCGTACAAGAGTAACTTCTAGTTACCCGAACACTGCACGTTTTGTTTAATAAATTAGACACATGTGCAACGCTTAGGTATCTTCAGTGTGGAAATGTTTCACTGAGGGATTGATTACCTCAAACTCCTGATCTTCAACCACTTTTTTCCTGTACTGGACTGAGAAAGCCACTGTGTTTCCTCACTGAAGATACCCAAGTGTTGTATATGTGTGTCTCATTTATCAACTCGTCGGTTCTCTGAACCATTTATCTACACTTTAATATAAAAATCTTTATGAACCTTCTTAAATTTTTCTAGTAATGTGTTTAAGACAATATTTACAGCCTCTCAGCCCGTCAACATAAGATGTATCACCCATATAGTTGCCAGAATGATGGGGGACCTCCTTAATTGGCAGGTGGGGCAGAGGGGAGAAATCAGAGCCTTTGGGGGGGGGCACAATGAGGGAAATATTGCATGGGTAAAATTATTCTTCGAACTGGAACCTAGGCTAAAAAAAAAAAAATAATTTTATGGCTTTGGAAAGAACGTCAACAAACACACGTCATGACCCTTGACGTTGATAGACAGAGCAGTAAGCAGCAAGTGTCTATTGCACTTCTTTCTTTATCAGAATTGAACATTCTTTGGACTGCAATCTTCCAGTGCATGATCACTGTTATTTTAAGAATGATTAAACTTGTCTGAGGACGGGAGAATGCATCATTAGAACAAATCATTGAAAGGCATCTTACGATTATTTCTCTTTCAACTCAACTCATCCACTCTCTGCCTTGACTGGTAATTTGCATATGCAGTTAAGGAGTCTCAAATTACAAATATTTGCGTATAAATCCATAGTCGTCAGATATTAATTATAAACGTAAAACGTAAAATGGTTAGATAGGATTTGTTCCAAAAAAATGTTAATGTTACCATTGCATTTATGATCTAGTTAGATTTAACACGTTAACTGTCCAATCGTAGATCTACGTTCTCTCGCCCAGCTCTCCCAATAGTATTTAGGAAAAAAATAACTTTTTTTTAATACTGAGACTCACACTCGTTTTGATCAGTACGTAAATATTGTAAATATTGTAAATGAAACCAACTGTAACAAATTATTTATCATTAAATCACTACGTGACTGCCAGAAGAAAGAAAAAGATGTGTTTTACTTTAATGTATTTTCAATAATAAACGGGTGGAAAATCTGAAAATGGGGAAAAATTGGATCAGCAGTAGTTTTTTCCCCTCCCGAAGTCTGTCCGGCAACCCTGAGGAGCCAGTGATCCGGCGGTCAGTGGAACACAGCTCAGCCTCAAGTCTGTGATCAATGTCTTCCATTTATATTGTCGTGTGAGCGGATTTCTTTAGTTTCTTCCACTCTGGATTCTTTATCTTTGTTGCTGCCATATTATCTTTGAAAAGTGCGTCGTGGCTCTGCGTTTAGGTGCAAACTTCGTTTATTACATCTAAAGACGTAATAAGTGAAGCTGGAGAGTCTGTGGAGACAAAGAAAATTGTCCATGGTAGCAAAGAGGGGAATGTAGGAGAGTATAGTCATACTAACGCTCTTATATGGATGTGAAGCATGGATGGTGAATGCTGCAACAAGGAGAAGGCTGGAGACAGTGGAGATGTCTTGTCTGAGTGCAATGTGTGGTGTGAATATAATGCAGAGAATCCGTAGTTTGGAAATTAGGAGGAGGTGTGGGATTACCAAAACTATTATCCAGAGGGTTGAGGAGGGATTGTTGAGGTGATTCGGACATGTTGAGAGGAAGGAACAAAATAGAATGACTTTGAGAGTGCATAAATCTTTAGTGGAGGGAAGGCGGTGTAGAGGCCGGCCTAAGAAAGGTTGGAGGGAGGGGGTAAAGGAGGATTTGTGTTCGAGGGGCTTGAACTTTCAGCAACCCCTGGCTGCCTTCAAGAGAGAGCTGGACAGATACCTAAAGTCAGTGCCGGATCAGCCGGGCTGTGGCTCGTACGTCGGACTGCGTGCGGCCAGCAGTAACAGCCTAGTTGATCAGGCCCTGATCCATCGGGAGGCCTGGTCATGGACCGGGCCGCGGGGGCGTTGATCCCCGGAATAACCTCCAGGTAACCTCCAGGTAAGTATGCGTGAGCGTGTTAGAAGCGAATGGAGACAAATGGTTTTTCGGACTTGATGTGCTCTTGGAGTATGAGCAAGGTAACATTTATGATGGGATTCAGAGAAACCGGCAGGCCGGACTTGAGTCCTGGAGATGAAAAGTACAGTGTCTACACTCTGAAGGAGGGGTGTTAATATTGCCGGTTTATAACTGTAGTGTAAGTGCACCTCTGGCAAGACAGTGATGGAGTGAATGATGGTGAAAGTTTTTCTTTTTCGGGCCACCCTCCCTTGGTGGGAAGCGGCCGATGTGTCAGTTAAAAAATAATATATATACTATATATATATATATATATATATATATATATATATATATATATATATATATATATATATATATATATATATATATATATATATATAATATATATTTATATATTTATATATATATATATGCAAACAATCGCAGACAGGCGATCTTAACAATGCAAGACAAGCCACGGGGGGGGGGGGGGTTGGAGAGCTTTTGCCCAAGAACTTTCACACTTCTCAGTGTGTCACCAGGAGCTGTGCAATGTTGCAAAGGTAGCAACAGTAGAAATGAGGGGAAGTTTTCTCAGAGTATGGCAGCGTGTGTGACTCCCGCCAGAGTGAGGCACTGTTGAGTGCCACCCACCCACAAGCCCCTCCACACCCCACCCTACATGAGGTCGGGTGGGCTTGACCTCAAAGTTTTCCGTTATCAGGAGGTAGAATAAATAGAATTTAATAGCCAGCCCTAAGCTTCTTCTAACCGTTACTACTGTAACGTAATCTCTTATGTTCCATAAGAGATTACGTTACAATAATGGATAATACACATACAGAATGCAGCTGTTGTGTCTAACCTTCTTATTAATAAAATATTGGGTATGGATGCGCTCATTTGTCACCTGACAATATCCCATGTCCCAGAACTTGCTAAAATGTTCAGGAAATACTCTGCTACATACTCTGCTGCGTACTCTGCTGCGTACTCTGCTACATACTCTGCTGCGTACTCTGCTGCGTACTCTGCTGCGTACTCTGCTGCGTACTCTGCTGCGTACTCTGCTACATACTCTGCTGCGTACTCTGCTGCATACTCTGCTACATACTCTGCTGCGTACTCTGCTACATACTCTGCTGCGTACTCTGCTGCGTACTCTGCTATTAACTCTGCTGCGTACTCTGCTGCGTACTTGCTACATACTCTGCTGCGTACTCTGCTGCGTACTCTGCTGCGTACTCTGCTGCGTACTCTGCTGCGTACTCTGCTACATACTCTGCTGCGTACTCTGCTGCGTACTAGTGACGTACGTGGGACAGACGTGTACATAAAGGACAATTGTGTAGACTCTGGGTATATGGAGTACGTGTCTCATAAAAACAGATAACAATTGGATAAGGTTAAGCAGGTATACAGCGCCATCAAGAGTTAACAACAGCAGTAGCGTCAGCGATATCACAGTGTCAGCAGCAGTGTCAGCAGCAGTAGTTCTGGTGATACTGCTGGATGAAGAGGTAACGAGAGTGGCGGCCGGGGAGGTGAAAAGTGTTGAAGGGGCAGTGCAGGTGCAGGAGGTGCAGGCGTCAGGACGGTGGAGGAGGTGCAGGCGTCAGGATGGTGGAGGAGGTGCAGACATCAGGACGGTGGAGGAGGTGCTGGCGTCAGGACGGTGGAGGAGGTGCAGGCATCAGGACGGTGAAGGAGGTGCAGGCGTCAGGACGGTGGAGGAGGTGCAGGCGTCAGGACGGTGGAGGAGGTGCAGGCGTCAGGACGGTGGAGGAGGTGCAGGCGTCAGGACGGTAGAGGATGTCAAGGGATATGTAAGCAACCTGTTGCTATCTGCTGGTTTTAAAGGAGGAGTTGCAATCCTTGAGAGAGAGTTACGGTCCTCTTGTGTTGCATCTGTGTGAAAGTGTTGGGTGTGAAAGGAGGGTGATGGGTGATGGATGGGTGTGATCGAAGCATTGTGTGTATACACCAGCTGGAGGTGATGTAAGGGGTTAAAAATTACTGTTTTTTTTTTTGAGAGAGAGAGAGGATCTGGTACATCATCTCCGTTACTTGCCCAGGCTGTCTTTTGTGGCTGGGTGCTAGCAATGTGTTTTGAGGAGGAAGGGTGTCTCGCTGAGAGGAGCGAGGCATTTCTCAGCTGAGCTGAGTGATTTGATGCGAGGAGTGTGCTTGACGGACATTATTGAGGGGGTGAGGGGAAGGGGGAGTGATCTCGCCTGAGCTAACGTATATTAAACGCAGTTATAAGGTACTTTTCGCTAGTGTTTATGGAGAGAAGGGACCGTGGTGAGGGCGGTCGATACAGAGATGGCAGTGTACTCTGATCATTTGACAGTACTGGTCAATGTAAATTAGGACGGGATAGAGGTGAAATATAAATCATGTTGGAAACTTAATGTACGAATGTTGAAGGATGTGGGACAGTAAGGGAAGATTTTCCTAACTGGCCAAGAAAAAATAGATAAGCAGTAGAAGATGATGGAATGATAGAAAGGCGGGATGAGATAGTGATGGCAGATCTATGTGACAGCAAAGATGTAACCTGCACAGGTATTTGTTTGCTTAATTATTTGAGGCTGTGTTGTGTCAGTTATAGCTTTGAGGACTGAGGGAAAAACCCTGAAATTGGAGAGGTTGAAAGCTAAGAGCTAGGATCATAACCTTGAGTGTTGGACAAGTTCGTTAAAGTTATGGGAAGGTTCTGTGGCCGTGGCAGCTCACACTCTTACAAAGGATAAATATTATCTGCTCTCTGGTCTATAATAAGATACTGTACATAGTTAACGTTCGCTCCCTGACGGGGCGCTGGTGAAGAAGATTCAGGAGACTTTTTCTAAACTGCGTAAGGAACAAAATGTGATTTTTTTAACAAAATCGGGTATATTAACAGCGTGCTGCTACCCTCTCCACATGACAATTACACAGTGGGAAGAAAAGCTAATTATGTTTCAGTGTTATGTTACTTCACGAAGGATGGGGCTCAAATAAGGTGTTGAAATCTACTAGTCTGAGCTAGGAGATTTTGTCTTCTGACGCGGGGGGGGAGGGTTGCTTTGACCGCGAAGGAGGGAAGAGAGTTAGGGTTAGTTGACCTCCGTCGAAGGGTTTGACGCTCTTACGAGACTCACCTGGTGGCGCACTAGGGTACAGTCAAGGTTAGGGTACTAGCGTCTGGTGCCACACTGGAGGGTATATATGAACAATTTCGGGACGAATTTAGGAGGCGAAGCTGAGGGAGTGTTCGTATTTAATAAGAACGTTGAAAACGGTATTATAACCCAGGAAGTGTTCCAGTGAGGAGATTGTATTTATTGTTAATATATAAAGCAAGGCCACCTGTCCAGGATGTGTTCCTTTTGTATGACTGGGAGTCTTTGTGGAGAAGAATGAGGAAGTTTTTTTCCTCCAGTGTAACACTGCCGGTGATCTTTACCGACGGGTGGTGACGGAGATGACATATGCTCGTGTGAAGAGTTGGACACAGCATACTATGCTGTGCACTTCTGTGTGAGGCATGGCAGGAAGGAGAGGAGAGAAAGATGGTTGAATTTCGTGTTACTGCGTCACAGGCAGTGTAACTGTTTTTGGAGTGTTGCTGGGATTGCGTTTGCAATTTAGGGGATTGCTGGATGCAACGGCATGGGCAGTTGTTTATATTCCAGAGTAGTGTGTGAAATAATCATGTAGAACTTGAAAGAGATCTGTCGTGTGGGGGATATAAGGGATACTGACCGTGAGATTTCATAAGACTTCGGCCCGAATATCATGGTGAATTCTCTGATCTATGTAAGCAAATACCCTGAAACATTTTTTTATTTTTTTATTATCACACTGGCCGATTCCCACCAAGGCAGGGTGGCCCGAAAGAAAAACTTTCACACATTCAAATTTACTCCGAAAGTGTGGACGTGACAAGGGGAAGGTTTGACATGACAAGGAAGGGTATGACTTGACAAGGAAGGTTGTGACATGAAAAGGAAAGGTGTGAGGTGTGACATGACAAGGAAGGTATGACATGACAATGTGAGATGTGTGACATGACAAGGAAGGTGTGACATGGACATTAGATGTGACATGACAAGAAGGTATGACCATGACATGGGAAGGCGCGTGACAGACAAAGGAAGGTTTGACATGACAAGGAAGGTATGACATCGACAAGGAAGGTTTGGACATGACAAGGAAGGTGTGACATGGGCAGGAAGGTATGACATAACAAGGAAGTGCTGTGACATGAAAAGGAAGTGTGGATTATGACAAGAAAGGTATGACATGACAAGGAAGGTTTGACTTGACAAGGAAGGTGTGC
Source organism: Cherax quadricarinatus (assembly GCF_026875155.1). NCBI lineage: Eukaryota > Metazoa > Arthropoda > Malacostraca > Decapoda > Parastacidae > Cherax > Cherax quadricarinatus. The sequence continues at coordinate 52,659,792 of NC_069415.1, forward strand.
ATGAAAGGAAAGGTATGACATGACAAGGAAGGTGTGACGTGACAAAGAAGTGTGACGTGAGAAGGGAAGGTGTGACATGACAAGGAAGGTGTGACATGACACGGAAGGTTTGACCATGACAAGGAAGGTGTGACGTGACAAGAATGTGAGACATGACTGGCAGGTGAGACCAGACAAAGTAGGTGTGACGTGGCAAGGATAGGTGTTGACCATGCAAGGAAGGGTCGTGACTGACAAGGAAGGTGTGACGTGGCAAAGGGTTGTGACGTGAGAAGGAAGGTCTTGACCTGAAAAGGAAGTGTGACGTTAAACTGGAAGGTGTGACGTGACAAGGAAGGTGTGACGTGAAAGGGAGAGGTGAGACGTGACAAGTAAGATGTGACGTGACAAAGGAAGATAGAGTGACAAAGGACGATGTGACATTAATGATAAGACCAAGGCGTGACGTTGACAAGGAGATGTGACGTGACAAAGGTGTGACGTGACATAGGAGGTCGGGTTGTGACGAAGAAGGTGTGATGTGAGAAGGAAGGTGTGACGTGAAAGAGGTGTGACGTGACCAGGAAAGGTGCGACCATTGGACAAGGAAGGTGTGACGTGACAAGGAAGGTGTGACGTGGACAAAGGAGTGACGTGACAAGGAGGGGAAGGGTTGTGACGTCAAAGAGGTGTGGACGTGACAGGGAAGGTTGTTGACGTGAAAGGAAGGTGTGGACGTGACAAGGAAGGGTGTACGTGACAATGAAGGTGTGTGACATTTTGAAAAGGAGGTGTGAGTGACAAGGAAAAGTGTGACGTGAAAGGAGGGTGTGAACGTGACAAGGAGGTGTGACGTGACAAAAAAAAAAAAAAAAAAAAAAAAAAAAAAAAAAAAAAAAAAAAAAAAAAAAGGATGATGTCTGACTTAAACAAGGAAAGGTGACGTGACAAGGAAGGTTTGACATGACAAGGAAGATGTGACCATGACAAGGAAGGTGTGACGTGACAAGGAAGTGTGACCATGAGAAGGAAGGTGTGGACCATGACAAGGAAGGTGTGCGTGGCAAGAAGGGGTGAACATGACAAGGAAGGTGTGGACGTGACAAGGAAGGTTGTGACCATGACAAGGAAGGTGTGATCATGACAAGCAAGGTGTGACCATGGACAAGGAAGGTGTGACCATGACAAGGAAGGGCTGTGACCGTTGACAGGGAATGTGTGAAACCATGACAAGGCCAGGTGTGACCAAGACAAGGTAGGTGTGTCGTGGCAAAGAAAGGTGTGACCATGACCAAGGAAGGGGAAGGTGTGACGTGACAGGAAGGTTGTGACGTGAAAGGAAGGTTGAGACGTGACAAGGAAGATGTGACGTGACAAAGGAAGATGTGACGTGGACAAGGAATATGTTGTGACTATGATAGGAAGGCGTGACGATGACAAGGAACGGTGTGGACGTGACAAAGGTGTGACTGACAAGGAAGGTGGGATGTGCGGAAGAAGGTGTGACGTGACAGGGAAGGTGTGATGTGGACAAAGAAGGTGTGACGCGACAAGGAAGGTAAGGTGAAAACATGACAAGGAAGGTGTGACGTGAAAGGAAGGTTTGACGTGACAAGGAAGGTGTGCGTGGACAAGTAAGATGTGACTACAAGGAAGGTGTGACGTGACCAAGGAAGGTGTGATCGAGACCAAGGAAGGTGTGACAGTTGACAATAGGAAAACGTGTGGGGGACGTGACAAGGAAAGTTTGACGTGAAAGGAAGTGTGTGACGTGACAAGAAAGGTGTGACGTGACAAGGAAGCATGTGACGTAAATGGAAAGTGTGAATGTGGACAAGGAAGGGTTTGACATGACAAGGATGGTGTTGACATGAAAGGAAGGTGTGACGTGACAAGGAATGTTGTGACCATGACAATGAAGTGAGTGACCATGACAAGGAATGGTGTTGACGTGAAAAGGGAAGTTTGTGACCGTGACAAGGAAGATGTGACGTGCAAGGGAAAGGTGACGTGACAAGGAAGGTTTGACATGACAAGGGAAGGTATATATGGACATGCAAGGAAGGTGTGACATGGACAAGGTAGGTGTACATGACAAGGAGGTATGACATGACAAGGAGGATGTGACAGACAAGAAAGGTGTGACATGACATTAGATGTGACATGGACAATGAAGGTTGACATTACAAGGGAAGGCGTGACATGACAAGGAAAGGTTTGACATGACAAGGAAGGCGTGACATGACTAAAGGAAGGTTTGACATTTGAAAGGAAGGGTGTGACATGGCAGGAGGTATGAATAACAAGGAGGTGTGAACATGAAAAGGAAGGTGTGAAATGAAAAGGGAAGGTATGACTGACAAGGAAGGTTTGACTTGACCATGGAATGTGTGACATGGACATGGAAGGTATGGACATGGAAAAGGGAAGGTGCTGACGTGACAAAGAAGGTTTGACGTGACAGGAAGGTGTGGAACGGACAAGGAAGGTGTGACGTGACAAGGAAGGTGTGACGTGACAAGGAAGTGTGGACGTGACAAAGACGGTGTGTGGAATGACAAGGGAAGGTGTGAGTGACAAGGAAGGTGAGACGTGACAAGGAAGGTGTGACGGGAAAGGAAGGTGTCGACGTGACAAGGAGGTGTGCCGTGGACAAGGGAAGTGTTGACGTGACAAGGAAGGTGTGACGTGACAAGAATAAGTTGTGATGTGAAAGGAAGGTGTGACGTGACATGGAAGAATGTGGACGTAAAACAAAGTGTGACGTGACCAAGGAAGGTTTTGTGACCATGACAAGGAAGGTTGTGTTGTGACGTGACAAGGAAGGTGTGACCATGACAAGGAAGGTGTGACGTGACAAGGAAGATGTGACGTGACAAGGAAGATGTAACGTGACAAGGAAAGTGTGACGTGACAAGGAAGGTTTGACATGACTAGGATGGTATTGATATTGATATGACAAGGAAGGTTGTGACATGAAAGGAAGGTGTGACATGAAAAGGAATGTATGACATGACAAGGAGGGTGTGACATGACAAGGAAGGTGTGACATGACATTAAGAAGTGACATGACAAGGAAGGTATGACATGACAAGGAAGGCGTGACATGACAAGGAAGGTTTGACATGACAAGGAGGTATACATGACAAGGGAAGGTTTGACATGAAAGGAGGTGTGGACATGGCAAGGATGGTATGTCATGACAAGGAAGGTGTGACATGAAAAGGAAGGTGTGATATGACAAAGAAGGTATGACATGACAAGGAAGGTTTGACTTGACAAGCAAGGTATGACGTGGCAAAGAGGAGTGACGTGACAGGAAGGTGTGGAGTGACAGGAAGGAGTGATCCCCGTGACAAGTAAGGTGTGACGTGAAAAAGGTTGTGACATGACAAGGAAGGTGTGACGTTCAACAAGGAAGGTGTGACGTGACAAGGAAGGTTGACGGTGAAAGGAAGGAGTGACGTGACAAGGAAGGTGTGTCCACGTTACAAGGATGGTGTGACATTTGAAAAGGGACAAGGTGATGACGTGGACAAGGAAGTGTTACGTTGAAGGAAGGGTGTGACGTGACAAGGAAGGTTGTGGACGTGACAAGGATGGATGTGAACTTAACAAGGAAAGTGTTGACGTGACAAGAAGGTTTGGACATGGACAAGGAAGATGTGACAAACTGACAAGGAAGGTGTGACGTGACAAGGAATGTGTGACCATTGAGACGGAAGGTGAGACCATGACATGGAAGGTGTGACGTGGGGCAAGGAAGGTGTGACCTGGACAAGGAAGGTGTGACGTGCAAGGAAGGTGTGGACCATTACAAGGAAGGTGTGATCATGACATGCGAGGTGTGACCATGACAAGAAGGTAGTGACCAGACAAGGAAGGTGTGACGTGACAGGGAATGTGTGACCATGACAAGGCAGGTGTGACCATGACAAGGTAGGTGTGTTCGTGGCAACAAGGAGGTGTGACCATGACCAAAGGGAAGGTGTGACGTGACAAGGAAGGTGTGACGTGAAAAAGGAAGGTGAGACGGGAAAGGAAGATGTTGACGCCCTGCAAAGGAAGATGTTGACGTGACAAAGGAATATGTGACTAGATAAGGAAGGCGTGACGTGACAAGGAAGGTGTTTTGACGTGACCAAAGGTTGTGACGTGACAAGGAAGGTGGGATGTGAACGAAGAAAGGTGGAGACGTGACAAGGAAGGGTGTTGATGTGACAAGATGGTGTGACGCGACAAGGAAGGTGTGAACATGACAAGGAAGGTGTGACGTGAAAAGGAAGGTGTGACGTGACAAGGAAGGTGTGACGTGAAAGTAAGATGTTGACGTTACAAGAAGGTATGGATTGAGAAAAGGAGGTGTCTGTGACGTGACAAGGAGGTGTGACGTGACAAGGAAGGTGTGACGTTACAAAAAAGTTGTGACGTGACAAGGAAGGTGTGACCATGACAAGGAGGGTGTGACGTTACAAGGAAGGTGTGACGTGACAAAGAAGGTGTGACGTGACAAGGAAGGTGTGACGTGACAAGGAAGGTGTGACGTGACAAGGAAGGTGTGACGGGAAAGAAAGGTGTGACGTGACAAGGAAGTTGTGACGTGACAAGGAAGGTGTGACGTGACAAAGAAGGCTGTGCATGAAGGAAGGTGTGACTTGACAGGGAAGGTGTGACGTAACAAGGAAGGGTTTTCTTTTGTGACGGGAAGGAAGGTGTGGAACGTGACAAGGAAAGTGAGGACGTTGGGACAAGGAAGGTGTGACGTGACAAGGAAGGTGTGACGTGACAAGGAAAGTGTGACGTGAAAGGAAGGTGTGACGTGACAAAGAAGGTGTGACGTGACAAGGATGATGTGGACCGTAAACAAGGAAAAGTGTGGACGTCACAAGGAATGTTTTTGACAATGACAAGGAAGGTGTGACAAATGCACAAGGAAGGTGTGACGTGACAAGGAATGTGTGACCATGAAAAGGAAGGTGTGACCATGACAAGGAAGGTGTGACCTGACAAGGAAGGTGTGACGTGACAAGGAAGATGTGACGTGACAAGGAAAGTGTGACGTGACAAGGAAGGTTTGACATGACAAGGAAGGTATGACTTGACAAGGAAGGTGTGACATGACAAGGAAGGTGTGACATGACAAGGAACGGAATGACATGACAAGGAGTGTGTGACATGACAAGGAAGGTGTGACATGACATTAAGATGTGACATGACAAGGAAGGTATGACATGACATGGAAGGCGGACATGGGACAAGAAGGTTTGACATGACAAGGAAGGTATGACATGACAAGGAAGGTTTGACATGAAAGGAAGGTGTGACATGGCAAGGAAGGTATGACATAACAAGGAAGGTGTGACATGAAAAGGAAGGTGTGATATGAAAAGGAAGGTATGACATGACAAGGAAGGTTTGACTTGACAAGGAAGGTGTGGACATGACAAGAAAAGGTTTAGACATGACATGGAATGTGTGACGTGACAAAGAAGGTGTGACGTGACAAGGAAGGTGTGACGTGACAAGGAAGGTGTGACGTGACAAGGAAGGTGTGACGTGACAAGGAAGGTGTGACTGACCAAAGACGTGTAGTGACATGACAAGAAGGTGTGACGAGGCAAGGAAGGTGTGACGCGGAAAGAAGGGTTTTGACGGGAAAGGAAGGTGTGACGTGACAAGGAAGGTGATTGACGTGACAAGGAAGTGTGCGTGACAAGAAGGTGGACGTGACAAGGAAGTGTGACGTGAAAGGAAGGTGTGACGTGACAAGGAAATGATGTGACGTAAAAGGAAAATTGACGTGATAGGAAGAGGTTTTGACATGAAAGGAAGGTGTGACCATGACAAGAAAGTGTGCGTGACAAGGGAATGTGTGACCATGACAAGGAAGTGTGAAAATGACATGAAAGTTGTGACGTGAACAAGGGAAGGTGTGACGTGACAGGAAGACTGTGACCGTGACCAAGGAAAGTGTGACGTGACAAGGAAGGTTTGACATGACAAGGAGGAGACATGACAAGAAATGTCGTGGACATGACAAGGAAGTGTGACATGACAAGGGAAGGTATGACATGACAGGAGGGTGTGACATGACAAGGAAGGTGGACATGACATTTAGGTTGTGACATGACAAGGAAGGTATGACATGGACAAGGAAGGTCGTGTAGTGACAAGGAAGTGTGACGTGGCAAAGGTTTGTGAGTGACAAGGTAGGTTGACGTGAAAAGGAATGTGTGACGTAACATGGAAGGTGTGACGTGACAAGGAAGATGTGACGTGAAAGGAAGGTGAGACGTGACAAGGAAGATGTGACGTGACAAAGGAAGATGTGACGTGACAAAGGAAGATGTGACTATGATGAGGAAGGCGTGACGTGACAAGGAAGGTGTGACGTGACAAAGGTGTGACGTGACAAGGAAGGTGGGATGTGACGAAGAAGGTGTGACGTGACAAGGGAGGTGTGATGTGACAAAGAATGTGTGACGTGACATGGAAGGTGTGAACATGACAAGGAAGGTGTGACGTGAAAGGAGGTGGACTGACAAAGAGTTGACGTGACCAATGGAAGGTGTGACCAGACAAGGTAAGATGTGACGTTACAAGGAAGGTATTGACTTTGAAAGGAAGTGTTGACGTGTCACGGGAATGTGTGACGTGGACAAGGGAAGGTGTCCAGTGAGAAAGAAGGTTGTGACGTCGTTGACCAAGGAAAGGTGTTGTGACCATGAAAGGAGGTGTTGTGTGACGTTAACAAGAAGGTGTGACGTGACGAAGAAGGTTTGACGTCATGACAAGGAAGGTTGCGACGTGACAAGGAAGGCTTTAACGTGACAAGGAAGAGTGTGACGTGACAAGGTGTGTCGCAGGGAAAGAAGCTGTGACGTCTGACAAGGAAATTGTGACGTGATAAGGAAGGTGTGGGACGTGACAAGGTAGGTGTGGGACATGACAAGGAAGGTGTGACCGTGACAAGGAAGGTGTCGACGTGAACAAGGAAGGTGTGACGGGAAAGGAAGGTGTGGACGTGACACAGGAATGGTGAACTCCCGTGACAGGAAGTTGTGACGTGACAAGGAAGGTTGTGACGTAGACAGGGAAAGTGTGACGTGAAAGGAAGGTGCTAAGTGACAAAGCGGGTGTGACTCGTGACAAAGGAAGATGTGACCGTACAAGGAAAGTGTGACGTGACAAGGAAGGTTTGACATGACAAGGAAGGTGTGACCATGACAAGGAAGGTGTGACGTGACAAGGAATGTGTGACCATGACAAGGAAGGTGTGACCATGACAAGGAAGGTGTGACCTGACAAGGAAGGTGTGACGTGACAAGGAAGATGTGACGTGACAAGGAAAGTGTGACCGTGACAAGAAGGTTTTGACCCATGACAAGGAAGGTATGACTTGACAAGGAAGGTGTGACATGAAAAGGAAGGTGTGACATGACAAGGAAGGTATGACATGACAAGGAGTGTGTGACATGACAAGGAAGGTGTGACATGACATTAAGATGTGACATGACAAGGAAGGTATGACATGACATGGAGGATGTGACTGACAAGGAAGGTTTGACTGACAAGGAAGGTTGACATGACAAGGGAAGGTTTGACATGACAAGGGAAGGTGTGTCATGGGCAGGGAAGGTATGACATAACAAGGAAGGTGTGCATGAAAAGGAAGGTGTGAAATGACAAGAAAGGTATGACATGACAAGGAAGGTTTGACTGAAGGAAGGTTGTGACATGACAAGGATGAGGTATGACATGCATGACAAGGAAGGTTGTGACGTGACAAAAGAAGGTGTGACGTGACAAGGAAAGGTGTGTGACCATGGACAAGGATGGTGTGACCATGAAAAGGAAGGTGTGACCATGACAAGGAAGTGTGATCGTGCAAGGAATGTGAGACCATGACTAGGAGGTGTGGACCATGATAGGTGGTGTCGACGTGGCAAGAAGGTGTGACCATGACATAAGGAAGGTGTGACCTGACAAGGAAGGTGTGACGTGGCAAGGGTGTGACGTGAGAAGGAAGGGTCTGACCTGAAAAGGAAGGTGTGACGTAACATAGGAAGGTGTGACGTTGACAAGGAGGTGTGACGATGTGAAAGGGAGGTGAGACGTGACAAGTAAGATGTGAAGTGACAAAGGAAGATATGGACGTGACAAACGGAAAGATGTTGGGACTATTGTTAAGGGAAAGGCGTGACGTGACGTGGATGATGTGCGTGACAAAGGTGTGACGTGGGACAAGGAAGGTGGGTTGTGACGAAGAATGGCTGTGATGTGAGAAGGAAGGTGTGGACGTGCAAAGAAAGGTGTGACGTGACAAGAAAGGAGCTGCGACCATGACAAGGAGGTGTGGACGTGAACAAGGAAGGTGTGAGTGACAAGGATGTGACGTGACAAGGGAAGGTGTGAAGTCACAAGGAAGGTTTGTCGTGACAAGGAAGGTGTGACGTGAAAGGAAGGTAGTGACGTGACAAGGAAGGTGTGACGAGCAAGAAGGTGTGACATGAAAAGGAAGGTGTGAATGACAAGGAAAGTGTGACGTGGAAAGGAAGGGGTGACGTGACAAGGAAGGTGTGACCGTGACAAGGAAGATTGTGACTTTAACAAGGAACGTGTTGACGTGGACAAGGAAGGTTGGACATAAAGGAAAGATGTGACCCATGGCAAGGAGGTGTGGACGTGACAAGGATGTGTGACCATGAGAAGGAAGGTGTGACCATGACAAGGATCACAAAACCAAAAAACAATACTCACAAAAAAGACAACCACAAAGGTGTGACGTGGCAAGGAAGGTGTGCCATGACCAGGAATGTGTGACGTGAGCAAGGAAGGTGTGGACCATGACAAGGAAGGTGTGATCGTGAAGCAAGGTAGTCTGGACCATGACCAAGAAGGTGTTGACATGACAAGGAATGGTGTGACGTGACAGGGAATGTGTGACCATGACAAGGCAGGTGTGACCATGACAAGTAGTGTGTGTCGTGGCAAAGAAGGTGTGGACCATGAAAGGACGGTTCGCTGACGTGCCAAGGAAGGTGTGACGTTGAAGGAAGGTGAGACGTGACAAGGAAATGTGACGTGACAAAGGAAGGATGTGACGTGACAAAAAGGAATATGTGGGGACTATGATAAGGAAGGCGTGACGTGACAAGGAAGGTGTTGTGTCGTGAAAAAGGTTTTGTGACGTGACAAGAAGGTGGTTGATGTGACGAAGAAGGTGTGACGTGACAAGGGAAGGTGTGATGTGACAAAGAAGGTGTGGACGCGACAAGGAAGGTGTGAAAACCATTGACAAGGAAGGTGTGAAGGTGAAAAGGAAGGTTTGACGTGACAAGGAGGTGTGACGTGACAAGTAAGATGTGACGTTACAAGGAAGGTATGACTTGAAAAGGAAGGGGTGACGTGACAAGGAAGGTGTTTGTGACGTGACTAGAAAGGGTGAGTTACAAAAAGTTGTGACGTGACAAGGAAGGTGTGACCATGACCAGGAGGGTGTGGACGTTACAAGGAAGGTGTGACGTGAAAAGTAGGTGTGGACGTGACAAGAGAAGGTGTGGACGTGACATAGGCAAGGTGTGACGTGACAAGGAAGGTGTAGGACGGGGGAAGAAAGGTGTGACGTGACAACCCCCCCCCCCGACACCCCCCCCCCCCCCCACGTTGTGACGTGACAAGGAAGGTGTGACGTGACAAGAAGGTGTGACATGACAAGGAAGCGTGTGACGTGACAGGGGAAAGGTGTGGACGTACAAGGAAGGTGTGTGACCGGGAAATGGAAGGTCTGTGACGTGACAAGGAAAGTGAGACGTGAAAGGAAGGTGTGCGTGACAAGGAAGGTGTGGACGTGACAAGGAAAGTGTGACGTGAAAAGGAAGGTGTTGACGTGACAAGAAGGTGTGACGTGACCATGGGATGGTGTGACGTAACAAGGAAGTGTGACGGTCCACAAGGAAGGTTTGACATGACAAAGGAAGGAGTGAACCATGACAAGGAAGGTGTGACGTGACAAGGAATGTAGTGACCATGAAAGGAAGGTGTTGGACCATGAACAAGGAAGGTGTGGACTGACAAGGGAAGGTGTGACGTGACAAGAAGCATGTGACCGTGACAAGGAAAAGTGTGACGTGACAAGGGAAGGTTTGCATGCAAGGAAAAGGTATGACTTGACAAGGAAGTGTGACATGAAAGGAAGGGTGTGACATGACAAGGAAGGTATTATGACATGGGGGGTGGCGCCCCCGCGGGGCCAAGGAGTGTGTGACATGACAAGGAAGGTGTGTGACATGACTTAAATGTGACATGGACAAGGAAGGTATGACATGACACTGGACAAGGCGTGACATGACAAGGAAGGTTTGACATGACAAGTGAAGGTATGACATGACAAGGAGGTTTGACATGAAAGAAGGTGTGTTGTGACCTGGCAAGGAAGGTATGACATAACAGGAAGGTGGTCGACATGAAAAGGAAGGGTGATATGACAAGAAAGGAATCGACATGAAAGGAAGGTTTGACTTGAACAGGAAGGTGTGACATGACAAGAATGGTATGACATGACAAGGAAAAAAATTTTGGTGTGACGTGACAAGAAGGTTGTGACGTGACAAAGGTAGGTGTGACGTGACAAGGATCGGTGTGACGTGACAAAGGAGGTGTGACGTGGGGGGGGGGGGGGGGGGGGGGGGGAAACCAAAAAGGGGAAGGTGTGACGTGACAAAAGACGGTGTGACATGACAAGTGAAGGTTGTGACGTGGCATGGAAGGTGTGACGTGACAAGGAAGGTTGTGTGTGAAGGGAAAGGAATGGTGTGGACGTGACAAGGAAGCGTGTGACGTGACAAGGGGAAGTTGTGACGTGGACAAGGAAGGTGCGACGTGACAAGGAAAGTGTGACGTGAAAGGAAGGTGTGACGTGACAAGGAAGATGTGACGTAACAAGGAAAATGTGACGTGATAAGGAAGGTTTGACATGACAAGGAAGGTGTGACCATGACAAGGAACGTGTGACGTGACAAGGAATGTGTGACCATGACAAGGAAGGTGTGAAAATGACAAGAAAGGTGTGACGTGACAAGGAAGGTGTGACGTGACAAGGAAGATGTGACGTGACAAGGAAAGTGTGACGTGACAAGGAAGGTTTGACATGACAAGGAAGGTATGACATGACAAGGAAGGTGTGACATGACAAGGAAGGTGTGACATGACAAGGAAGGTATGACATGACAAGGAGGGTGTGACATGACAAGGAAGGTGTGACATGACATTTAGGTGTGACATGACAAAGGGAAGGTATGACATGGACAAGGAAGGCCCCGAATGACGTGACAAGGAAGGGTGTGACGTGGCAAAGGTGTGACGTGACAAGGAAGGTCTGACGTGAAAAGGAATGTGTGACGTAACATGGAAGGTGTGACGTGACAAGGAAGATGTGACGTGAAAGGAAGGTGAGACGTGACAAGGAAGATGTGACGTGACAAAGGAAGATGTGAGTGGACACAAAGGAAGATGTGACTTGATAAGGAAAGGCGTTCCGTGACGTGACAAGGAAGGTGTGACGTGACCAAAGGTGACGTGGACAGGAAGGTGGGATGTGACGGAAGAAGGTTGTGACGTGAAAGGGAAGGTGTGAGTGATGTGACAAAGAATGTGTGACGTGAACATGGAAGGTCGCGTTGAACATGACAAGGGAAGGTGTACGTGGACAAGGAAGGTGTGAGTGACAAAGGTGATGACGTGACAAGGAAGGTGTGACAAGACAAGTAAGATGTGACGTTACAAGGAAGGTATGACTTGAAAGGGAAGGTGTGACGTGACAAGGAATGTGTGACGTGACAAGGAAGGTGTGACGTGAGAAAGAAGGTGTGGACGTGAAAGGAAGGTGGACATGACAAGGAGGGTGTGACGTTACAATGAAGGTGTGGACGTGACGAGAAAGAATGTTTGACGTGACAAGGAAGGTGCGACGTGACAAGGAAGGCTTTACGTGACAAGGAAGGTGTGACGTGACAAGGTGTGACGGGAAAGGAAGGTTGTGGACGTGACAAGGGCAAATTGTGACGTGATAAGGAAGGAGTGACGTGAACAATAAAAGAAGGTGTGCATTGACAGGAGGTTGTGACGTGGACAGCGAAGGTGTGACGTGACAAGGAAGGTGTGACGGGAAAGGAAGGTTGATGAAGTGACAAGGAAGGTGTGAACGTGACAAGGAAGGTGTGACGTGTACAAGGAAGGTGGGGATGATCTGATGACGAAGAAGGTGTGTCGTGACAAGGGCGGTTGTGATGTGAACACATGACGAATGTGTGACGTGACATGGAAGGAATGAGGAACATGACAAGAGAAGGTGTCGTGAAAAGGAAGGTGTTGGACGTGACAAAGGTGTGACGTGCCAGGGAAGGTGTGACAAGACAGTAAGATGTGACGTTACAAGCGAAGGTATGACTTGAACAAGGAGGTTGTTGTGACGTGACAAGGAATGTGTGGACGTGACAAGGAAAGTGTGCGTGAGAAAGAAAATAGGTTGTGACGTGACAAAGGAAGGTGTTGACCATGACAAGGAGGGTGTGACGTTACAAGGAAGGTGTGACGTGACGAAGAAGGTTTGACGTGACAAGGAAGGTGCGACGTGACAAGGAAGGCTTTACGTGACAAGGAAGGTGTGACGTGACAAGGTGTGACGGGAAAGGAAGGTGTGACGTGACAAGGAAATTGTGACGTGATAAGGAAGGTGTGACGTGACAAAGAAGGTGTGACATGACAAGGAAGGTGTGACGTGACAAGGAAGGTGTGACGTGACAAGGAAGGTGTGACGGGAAAGGAAGGTGTGACGTGACAAGGAAGGTGTGACGTGACAAGGAAGGTGTGACGTGACAAGGAAGGTGTGACGTGACAGGGAAAGTGTGACGTGAAAGGAAGGTGTAACGTGACAAAGAAGGTGTGACGTGACAAGGAAGATGTGACGTAACAAGGAAAGTGTGACGTGACAAGGAAGGTTTGACATGACAAGGAAGGTGTGACCATGACAAGGAAGGTGTGACGTGACAAGGAATGTGTGACCCAGTGACAAGGAAGGTGTGACATGAAGGAAGGTGTGACGTGACAAGGAAGGTGTGACGTGACAAGGAAGATGTGACGTGACAAGGAAAGTGTGACGTGACAAGGAAGGTTTGACATGACAAGGAAGGTATGACATGACAAGGAAGGTGTGACATGAAAAGGAAGGTGTGACATGACAAGGAAGGTTAAATATGATTGACAAGGAGTGTGTGTGACATGACAAGGGAAGAGGTGACATCGACATTAAGATGTGATTGACAAGGAAAGGTATGACATTGACATGGAACTGCGCCCATCCGCGTGTCGTTGTCGTGACAGGGGCCGTCCCAGCTCGCGCCCGTCCGACTTATAAGATGGCGATGCGGGCCGACCGTCGTGCGCGCCGGCCGCGCCGTGCAGGAGCGTCCGGTTTCAGCGCCGCCGTCTCGCCGCTCTCGCGTCCGTCGCGTCGCGCGCCGTAAAGGCGACGGCGTATGACATGACAAAAAGAGCAACAAGAAGGCACCCACAAGGAAGGTTGGACATGACAGGAAGGTATGACATGACAAGGAAGGTTTTGACATGACAAGGATGGTGTGACATGGGCAGGAAGTATGACATAAACAAGGAAGGTGTGAACATGAAAAAGGAAGGTGTGATATATGACAAGAAAGGCTATGTCATGACAAGGAAGGTTTTGACTTGACAAGGAAAGGTGTGACATGACAAGGAAGGTTATGACATGACAAGGAAGGTGTTGACGTGAGCAAAGAAGGTGTTGACGTGACAAGGAAGTGTGACCATGACAAGGAAGGTGGTGACCATGACAGGAAGGTGTGACCATGGACAAGGAAGGTGTGACGTGACAAGGGAATGGGTGAGACCATGACTAGGCAGGTGTGACCATGACAAGGTAGGTGTGACGTGGCAAGGAAGGTGTGACCATGACAAGGAAGGTGTGACCGACAAGGAAGGTGTGACGTGGCCAAAAGGTGTGACGTGAGAAGGACAGGTCCTGACCTGAAAAGGTAGGTGCTTGTGACGTAACATGGGAAGGTGTGCGTGACAAGGGAAGGTGTGACGTGAAGGGAGGTGAGACGTGACAAGTAAGATGTGACGTGACAAAGGAAGATATGACGTGACAAAGGAAGATGTGACTATGATAAGGAAGGCCGTGACGTGACAAGGAAGATTGTACGGACAAAGGTGTGAGTACAAGGAAGGTGGTTTGTGACGAAGAGGTGTGATGTGAGAAGGAAGGTGTGACGTGACAAAGAAGGTGTGACGTGACAAGAAAGGTGCGACCATGACAAGGAAGGTGTGACGTGACAAGGAAGGTGTGACGTGACAAAGGTGTGACGTGACAAGGAAGGTGTGACGTCACAAGGAAGGTGTGACGTGACAAGGAAGGTGTGACGTGAAAGGAAGGTGTGTCGTGACAAAGGAGGTGAGACTGACAAGGGAAGGTGTGACATGAAAAGGAAGGTGTGACGTGACAAGGAAAGTGTGACGTGAAAGGAAGGTGTGACGTGACAAGGAAGGTGTGACGTGACAAGGAAGATGTGACTTAACAAGGAAATTGTGACGTGACAAGGAAGGTTTGACATGACAAGGAAGATGTGACCATGACAAGGAAGGTGTGTGAGTGACTAGGGAATGTGTGACCATGAGAAGGAAGGTGTGACCATGACAAGGAAGGTGTGACGTGGCAAGGAAGGTGTGACCATGACAAGGAAGGTGTGACGTGACAAGGAAGGTGTGACCATGAAAAGGAAGGATGTGATCATGGACAAGAAAGGTGTGACCATGACAAGGAAGGTGTGCCCATGGACAAGGAAGGTGTGGACGTGACAGGGAATGTGTGACCATGACAAGGCAGGGTGTGACCATGACAAGGTAGGTGTGTCGTGGCAAAAGAAGGTGTGCCATGACAAGGAAGGTGTGACGTGACAAGGAAGGTGTGACGTGAAAGGAAGGTGAGGGAACGTGACAAGGAGATGTGAGTGACAAAGGAAGATTGTGACGTGACAAAGGAATATGTGACTATGATAAGGAAGGCGTTGGACGTGACAAGGAAGGTGTTAGACGATGACAAAGGTGTGACGTGACAAGGAAGGTGGGATGTGACGAAAGAAGTGGTGACGTGACAAGGAAGGCTGTGATGTGACAAAGAAGGTGTGACGCGTCAAGGAAGGTGTGTGAAAATGACAAGGGAAGGTGTGACGTGAAAGGAAGTGTTGTGACGTGACAAGGAAGGTGTGACGTGGACAAGTAAGATGTGGACGTTTACAAGGAAGGTATGAATTGAAAAAGGAAGGTCGTGACCGGACAGGAAGGTGTGACGTGAAAGGAAGGTGTGACGTTAAAAAAAGTTGTTGACGTGACAGGAAGGTGTGACCATGACAAGGAGGGGTGTGTGTGACGTTACAAGGAAGGTGTGACGTGGACAAAAAGAAGAGTGTGGACGTGACAAGGAAGGTGTGACGTGACAAGGAAAGGTGTGACGTGACAAGGAAGGTGTGACGGGAAAGAAAGAAAAGGAAAGGTGTGACGTGACAAGGAAGTTGTGACGTGACAAGGAAGGTGTGACGTGACAAAGAAGGTGTGACATGACAAGGAAGGTGTGACGTGACAGGGAAGGTGTGACGTAACAAGGAAGGTGTTGGGACGGGGAAAACGAAGTGTGACGTGCAATGGAAAGTGAGACGTGGAAAAGGAAGGTGTGACGTGACAAGGGAGGTGTGACGTGACAAGGAAATGTGACGTGTGAAAGGTAGGTTTTGATCGTGACAAAGAAGGTGTGACCTGACAAGGATGATGTGACGTAACAAGGAAATGTTGACCGTCACAAGGAAAGGTTTGGGAAAGTGTGGACGTGACAAGGGGAAGGTTTGACATGACAAGGAAGGGTATGACTTGACAAGGAAGGTTGTGACATGAAAAGGAAAGGTGTGAGGTGTGACATGACAAGGAAGGTATGACATGACAATGTGAGATGTGTGACATGACAAGGAAGGTGTGACATGGACATTAGATGTGACATGACAAGAAGGTATGACCATGACATGGGAAGGCGCGTGACAGACAAAGGAAGGTTTGACATGACAAGGAAGGTATGACATCGACAAGGAAGGTTTGGACATGACAAGGAAGGTGTGACATGGGCAGGAAGGTATGACATAACAAGGAAGTGCTGTGACATGAAAAGGAAGTGTGGATTATGACAAGAAAGGTATGACATGACAAGGAAGGTTTGACTTGACAAGGAAGGTGTGCATGAAAGGAAAGGTATGACATGACAAGGAAGGTGTGACGTGACAAAGAAGTGTGACGTGAGAAGGGAAGGTGTGACATGACAAGGAAGGTGTGACATGACACGGAAGGTTTGACCATGACAAGGAAGGTGTGACGTGACAAGAATGTGAGACATGACTGGCAGGTGAGACCAGACAAAGTAGGTGTGACGTGGCAAGGATAGGTGTTGACCATGCAAGGAAGGGTCGTGACTGACAAGGAAGGTGTGACGTGGCAAAGGGTTGTGACGTGAGAAGGAAGGTCTTGACCTGAAAAGGAAGGTGTGACGTAACATGGAAGGTGTGACGTGACAAGGAAGGTGTGACGTGAAAGGGAGAGGTGAGACGTGACAAGTAAGATGTGACGTGACAAAGGAAGATAGAGTGACAAAGGACGATGTGACATTAATGATAAGACCAAGGCGTGACGTTGACAAGGAGATGTGACGTGACAAAGGTGTGACGTGACAAGGAAGGTGGGTTGTGACGAAGAAGGTGTGATGTGAGAAGGAAGGTGTGACGTGAAAGAGGTGTGACGTGACAAGAAAGGTGCGACCATGACAAGGAAGGTGTGACGTGACAAGGAAGGTGTGACGTGGACAAAGGAGTGACGTGACAAGGAGGGGAAGGGTTGTGACGTCAAAGAGGTGTGGACGTGACAGGGAAGGTTGTTGACGTGAAAGGAAGGTGTGGACGTGACAAGGAAGGGTGTACGTGACAATGAAGGTGTGTGACATTTTGAAAAGGAGGTGTGAGTGACAAGGAAAAGTGTGACGTGAAAGGAGGGTGTGAACGTGACAAGGAGGTGTGACGTGACAAAAAAAAAAAAAAAAAAAAAAAAAAAAAAAAAAAAAAAAAAAAAAAAAAAAGGATGATGTCTGACTTAAACAAGGAAAGGTGACGTGACAAGGAAGGTTTGACATGACAAGGAAGATGTGACCATGACAAGGAAGGTGTGACGTGACAAGGAATGTGTGACCATGAGAAGGAAGGTGTGGACCATGACAAGGAAGGTGTGCGTGGCAAGAAGGGGTGAACATGACAAGGAAGGTGTGGACGTGACAAGGAAGGTTGTGACCATGACAAGGAAGGTGTGATCATGACAAGCAAGGTGTGACCATGGACAAGGAAGGTGTGACCATGACAAGGAAGGGCTGTGACCGTTGACAGGGAATGTGTGAAACCATGACAAGGCCAGGTGTGACCAAGACAAGGTAGGTGTGTCGTGGCAAAGAAAGGTGTGACCATGACCAAGGAAGGGGAAGGTGTGACGTGACAGGAAGGTTGTGACGTGAAAGGAAGGTTGAGACGTGACAAGGAAGATGTGACGTGACAAAGGAAGATGTGACGTGGACAAGGAATATGTTGTGACTATGATAGGAAGGCGTGACGATGACAAGGAACGGTGTGGACGTGACAAAGGTGTGACTGACAAGGAAGGTGGGATGTGCGGAAGAAGGTGTGACGTGACAGGGAAGGTGTGATGTGGACAAAGAAGGTGTGACGCGACAAGGAAGGTAAGGTGAAAACATGACAAGGAAGGTGTGACGTGAAAGGAAGGTTTGACGTGACAAGGAAGGTGTGCGTGGACAAGTAAGATGTGACTACAAGGAAGGTGTGACGTGACCAAGGAAGGTGTGATCGAGACCAAGGAAGGTGTGACAGTTGACAATAGGAAAACGTGTGGGGGACGTGACAAGGAAAGTTTGACGTGAAAGGAAGTGTGTGACGTGACAAGAAAGGTGTGACGTGACAAGGAAGCATGTGACGTAAATGGAAAGTGTGAATGTGGACAAGGAAGGGTTTGACATGACAAGGATGGTGTTGACATGAAAGGAAGGTGTGACGTGACAAGGAATGTTGTGACCATGACAATGAAGTGAGTGACCATGACAAGGAATGGTGTTGACGTGAAAAGGGAAGTTTGTGACCGTGACAAGGAAGATGTGACGTGCAAGGGAAAGGTGACGTGACAAGGAAGGTTTGACATGACAAGGGAAGGTATATATGGACATGCAAGGAAGGTGTGACATGGACAAGGTAGGTGTACATGACAAGGAGGTATGACATGACAAGGAGGATGTGACAGACAAGAAAGGTGTGACATGACATTAGATGTGACATGGACAATGAAGGTTGACATTACAAGGGAAGGCGTGACATGACAAGGAAAGGTTTGACATGACAAGGAAGGCGTGACATGACTAAAGGAAGGTTTGACATTTGAAAGGAAGGGTGTGACATGGCAGGAGGTATGAATAACAAGGAGGTGTGAACATGAAAAGGAAGGTGTGAAATGAAAAGGGAAGGTATGACTGACAAGGAAGGTTTGACTTGACCATGGAATGTGTGACATGGACATGGAAGGTATGGACATGGAAAAGGGAAGGTGCTGACGTGACAAAGAAGGTTTGACGTGACAGGAAGGTGTGGAACGGACAAGGAAGGTGTGACGTGACAAGGAAGGTGTGACGTGACAAGGAAGTGTGGACGTGACAAAGACGGTGTGTGGAATGACAAGGGAAGGTGTGAGTGACAAGGAAGGTGAGACGTGACAAGGAAGGTGTGACGGGAAAGGAAGGTGTCGACGTGACAAGGAGGTGTGCCGTGGACAAGGGAAGTGTTGACGTGACAAGGAAGGTGTGACGTGACAAGAATAAGTTGTGATGTGAAAGGAAGGTGTGACGTGACATGGAAGAATGTGGACGTAAAACAAAGTGTGACGTGACCAAGGAAGGTTTTGTGACCATGACAAGGAAGGTTGTGTTGTGACGTGACAAGGAAGGTGTGACCATGACAAGGAAGGTGTGACGTGACAAGGAAGATGTGACGTGACAAGGAAGATGTAACGTGACAAGGAAAGTGTGACGTGACAAGGAAGGTTTGACATGACTAGGATGGTATTGATATTGATATGACAAGGAAGGTTGTGACATGAAAGGAAGGTGTGACTGAAAAGGAATGTTATGATTCATGGACAAGGAGGGTGTGACATGACAAGGAAGGTGTGACATGACATTAAGAAGTGACATGACAAGGAAGGTATGACATGACAAGGAAGGCGTGACATGACAAGGAAGGTTTGACATGACAAGGAGGTATACATGACAAGGGAAGGTTTGACATGAAAGGAGGTGTGGACATGGCAAGGATGGTATGACATGACAAGGAAGGTGTGACATGAAAAGGAAGGTGTGATATGACAAAGAAGGTATGACATGACAAGGAAGGTTTGACTTGACAAGCAAGTGATGACGTGGCAAAGAGGAGTGACGTGACAGGAAGGTGTGGAGTGACAGGAAGGAGTGATCCCCGTGACAAGTAAGGTGTGACGTGAAAAAGGTTGTGACATGACAAGGAAGGTGTGACGTTCAACAAGGAAGGTGTGACGTGACAAGGAAGGTTGACGGTGAAAGGAAGGAGTGACGTGACAAGGAAGGTGTGTCCACGTTACAAGGATGGTGTGACATTTGAAAAGGGACAAGGTGATGACGTGGACAAGGAAGTGTTACGTTGAAGGAAGGGTGTGACGTGACAAGGAAGGTTGTGGACGTGACAAGGATGGATGTGAACTTAACAAGGAAAGTGTTGACGTGACAAGAAGGTTTGGACATGGACAAGGAAGATGTGACAAACTGACAAGGAAGGTGTGACGTGACAAGGAATGTGTGACCATTGAGACGGAAGGTGAGACCATGACATGGAAGGTGTGACGTGGGGCAAGGAAGGTGTGACCTGGACAAGGAAGGTGTGACGTGCAAGGAAGGTGTGGACCATTACAAGGAAGGTGTGATCATGACATGCGAGGTGTGACCATGACAAGAAGGTAGTGACCAGACAAGGAAGGTGTGACGTGACAGGGAATGTGTGACCATGACAAGGCAGGTGTGACCATGACAAGGTAGGTGTGTTCGTGGCAACAAGGAGGTGTGACCATGACCAAAGGGAAGGTGTGACGTGACAAGGAAGGTGTGACGTGAAAAAGGAAGGTGAGACGGGAAAGGAAGATGTTGACGCCCTGCAAAGGAAGATGTTGACGTGACAAAGGAATATGTGACTAGATAAGGAAGGCGTGACGTGACAAGGAAGGTGTTTTGACGTGACCAAAGGTTGTGACGTGACAAGGAAGGTGGGATGTGAACGAAGAAAGGTGGAGACGTGACAAGGAAGGGTGTTGATGTGACAAGATGGTGTGACGCGACAAGGAAGGTGTGAACATGACAAGGAAGGTGTGACGTGAAAAGGAAGGTGTGACGTGACAAGGAAGGTGTGACGTGACAAGTAAGATGTGACGTTACAAGGAAGGTATGACTTGAGAAAAGGAGGTGTCTGTGACGTGACAAGGAAGGTGTGACGTGACAAGGAAGGTGTGACGTTACAAAAAAGTTGTGACGTGACAAGGAAGGTGTGACCATGACAAGGAGGGTGTGACGTTACAAGGAAGGTGTGACGTGACAAAGAAGGTGTGACGTGACAAGGAAGGTGTGACGTGACAAGGAAGGTGTGACGTGACAAGGAAGGTGTGACGGGAAAGAAAGGTGTGACGTGACAAGGAAGTTGTGACGTGACAAGGAAGGTGTGACGTGACAAAGAAGGTGTGACATGACAAGGAAGGTGTGACTTGACAGGGAAGGTGTGACGTAACAAGGAAGGGTTTTCTTTTGTGACGGGAAGGAAGGTGTGACGTGACAAGGAAAGTGAGACGTGACAAGGAAGGTGTGACGTGACAAGGAAGGTGTGACGTGACAAGGAAAGTGTGACGTGAAAGGAAGGTGTGACGTGACAAAGAAGGTGTGACGTGACAAGGATGATGTGACGTAACAAGGAAAGTGTGACGTCACAAGGAATGTTTTTGACAATGACAAGGAAGGTGTGACCATGACAAGGAAGGTGTGACGTGACAAGGAATGTGTGACCATGAAAAGGAAGGTGTGACCATGACAAGGAAGGTGTGACCTGACAAGGAAGGTGTGACGTGACAAGGAAGATGTGACGTGACAAGGAAAGTGTGACGTGACAAGGAAGGTTTGACATGACAAGGAAGGTATGACTTGACAAGGAAGGTGTGACATGACAAGGAAGGTGTGACATGACAAGGAAGGTATGACATGACAAGGAGTGTGTGACATGACAAGGAAGGTGTGACATGACATTAAGATGTGACATGACAAGGAAGGTATGACATGACATGGAAGGCGTGACATGACAAGGAAGGTTTGACATGACAAGGAAGGTATGACATGACAAGGAAGGTTTGACATGAAAGGAAGGTGTGACATGGCAAGGAAGGTATGACATAACAAGGAAGGTGTGACATGAAAAGGAAGGTGTGATATGGACAGAAAGGTATGACTTGACAAGGAAGGTTTGACTTGACAAGGAAGGTGTGGACATGACAAGAAAGGTATGACATGACAAGGAATGTGTGACGTGACAAAGAAGGTGTGACGTGACAAGGAAGGTGTGACGTGACAAGGAAGGTGTGACGTGACAAGGAAGGTGTGACGTGACAAGGAAGGTGTGACTGACCAAAGACGTGTAGTGACATGACAAGAAGGTGTGACGAGGCAAGGAAGGTGTGACGCGGAAAGAAGGGTTTTGACGGGAAAGGAAGGTGTGACGTGACAAGGAAGGTGATTGACGTGACAAGGAAGTGTGCGTGACAAGAAGGTGCGACGTGACAAGGAAAGTGTGACGTGAAAGGAAGGTGTGACGTGACAAGGAAATGATGTGACGTAAAAGGAAAATTGACGTGATAGGAAGAGGTTTTGACATGAAAGGAAGGTGTGACCATGACAAGAAAGTGTGCGTGACAAGGGAATGTGTGACCATGACAAGGAAGTGTGAAAATGACATGAAAGTTGTGACGTGAACAAGGGAAGGTGTGACGTGACAGGAAGACTGTGACCGTGACCAAGGAAAGTGTGACGTGACAAGGAAGGTTTGACATGACAAGGAGGAGACATGACAAGAAATGTCGTGGACATGACAAGGAAGTGTGACATGACAAGGGAAGGTATGACATGACAAGGAGGGTGTGACATGACAAGGAAGGTGTGACATGACATTTAGGTGTGACATGACAAGGAAGGTATGACATGACAAGGAAGGCGTGACGTGACAAGGAAGGTGTGACGTGGCAAAGGTTTGTGAGTGACAAGGTAGGTTGACGTAGAAAAGGAATGTGTGACGTAACATGGAAGGTGTGACGTGACAAGGAAGATGTGACGTGAAAGGAAGGTGAGACGTGACAAGGAAGATGTGACGTGACAAAGGAAGATGTGACGTGACAAAGGAAGATGTGACTATGATAAGGAAGGCGTGACGTGACAAGGAAGGTGTGACGTGACAAAGGTGTGACGTGACAAGGAAGGTGGGATGTGACGAAGAAGGTGTGACGTGACAAGGGAGGTGTGATGTGACAAAGAATGTGTGACGTGACAGGGAAGGTGTGAACATGACAAGGAAGGTTTGTGACGTGAAAGGAGGTGGACTGACAAAGAGTTGACGTGACCAATGGAAGGTGTGACCAGACAAGGTAAGATGTGACGTTACAAGGAAGGTATTGACTTTGAAAGGAAGTGTTGACGTGTCACGGGAATGTGTGACGTGGACAAGGGAAGGTGTCCAGTGAGAAAGAAGGTTGTGACGTCGTTGACCAAGGAAAGGTGTTGTGACCATGAAAGGAGGTGTTGTGTGACGTTAACAAGAAGGTGTGACGTGACGAAGAAGGTTTGACGTCATGACAAGGAAGGTTGCGACGTGACAAGGAAGGCTTTAACGTGACAAGGAAGAGTGTGACGTGACAAGGTGTGTCGCAGGGAAAGAAGCTGTGACGTCTGACAAGGAAATTGTGACGTGATAAGGAAGGTGTGGGACGTGACAAGGTAGGTGTGGGACATGACAAGGAAGGTGTGACCGTGACAAGGAAGGTGTCGACGTGAACAAGGAAGGTGTGACGGGAAAGGAAGGTGTGGACGTGACACAGGAATGGTGAACTCCCGTGACAGGAAGTTGTGACGTGACAAGGAAGGTTGTGACGTAGACAGGGAAAGTGTGACGTGAAAGGAAGGTGCTAAGTGACAAAGCGGGTGTGACTCGTGACAAAGGAAGATGTGACCGTACAAGGAAAGTGTGACGTGAAAAGGAAGGTTTGACATGACAAGGAAGGTGTGACCATGACAAGGAAGGTGTGACGTGACAAGGAATGTGTGACCATGACAAGGAAGGTGTGACCATGACAAGGAAGGTGTGACCTGACAAGGAAGGTGTGACGTGACAAGGAAGATGTGAGTGACAAGGAAAGTGTGACCGTGACAAGAAGGTTTTGACCCATGACAAGGAAGGTATGACTTGACAAGGAAGGTGTGACATGAAAAGGAAGGTGTGACATGACAAGGAAGGTATGACATGACAAGGAGTGTGTGACATGACAAGGAAGGTGTGACATGACATTAAGATGTGACATGACAAGGAAGGTATGACATGACATGGAGGATGTGACTGACAAGGAAGGTTTGACTGACAAGGAAGGTTGACATGACAAGGGAAGGTTTGACATGACAAGGGAAGGTGTGTCATGGGCAGGGAAGGTATGACATAACAAGGAAGGTGTGCATGAAAAGGAAGGTGTGAAATGACAAGAAAGGTATGACATGACAAGGAAGGTTTGACTGAAGGAAGGTTGTGACATGACAAGGATGAGGTATGACATGCATGACAAGGAAGGTTGTGACGTGACAAAAGAAGGTGTGACGTGACAAGGAAAGGTGTGTGACCATGGACAAGGATGGTGTGACCATGAAAAGGAAGGTGTGACCATGACAAGGAAGTGTGATCGTGCAAGGAATGTGAGACCATGACTAGGAGGTGTGGACCATGATAGGTGGTGTCGACGTGGCAAGAAGGTGTGACCATGACATAAGGAAGGTGTGACCTGACAAGGAAGGTGTGACGTGGCAAGGGTGTGACGTGAGAAGGAAGGGTCTGACCTGAAAAGGAAGGTGTGACGTAACATAGGAAGGTGTGACGTTGACAAGGAGGTGTGACGATGTGAAAGGGAGGTGAGACGTGACAAGTAAGATGTGAAGTGACAAAGGAAGATATGGACGTGACAAACGGAAAGATGTTGGGACTATTGTTAAGGGAAAGGCGTGACGTGACGTGGATGATGTGCGTGACAAAGGTGTGACGTGGGACAAGGAAGGTGGGTTGTGACGAAGAATGGCTGTGATGTGAGAAGGAAGGTGTGGACGTGCAAAGAAAGGTGTGACGTGACAAGAAAGGAGCTGCGACCATGACAAGGAGGTGTGGACGTGAACAAGGAAGGTGTGAGTGACAAGGATGTGACGTGACAAGGGAAGGTGTGAAGTCACAAGGAAGGTTTGTCGTGACAAGGAAGGTGTGACGTGAAAGGAAGGTAGTGACGTGACAAGGAAGGTGTGACGAGCAAGAAGGTGTGACATGAAAAGGAAGGTGTGAATGACAAGGAAAGTGTGACGTGGAAAGGAAGGGGTGACGTGACAAGGAAGGTGTGACCGTGACAAGGAAGATTGTGACTTTAACAAGGAACGTGTTGACGTGGACAAGGAAGGTTGGACATAAAGGAAAGATGTGACCCATGGCAAGGAGGTGTGGACGTGACAAGGATGTGTGACCATGAGAAGGAAGGTGTGACCATGACAAGGATCACAAAACCAAAAAACAATACTCACAAAAAAGACAACCACAAAGGTGTGACGTGGCAAGGAAGGTGTGCCATGACCAGGAATGTGTGACGTGAGCAAGGAAGGTGTGGACCATGACAAGGAAGGTGTGATCGTGAAGCAAGGTAGTCTGGACCATGACCAAGAAGGTGTTGACATGACAAGGAATGGTGTGACGTGACAGGGAATGTGTGACCATGACAAGGCAGGTGTGACCATGACAAGTAGTGTGTGTCGTGGCAAAGAAGGTGTGGACCATGAAAGGACGGTTCGCTGACGTGCCAAGGAAGGTGTGACGTTGAAGGAAGGTGAGACGTGACAAGGAAATGTGACGTGACAAAGGAAGGATGTGACGTGACAAAAAGGAATATGTGGGGACTATGATAAGGAAGGCGTGACGTGACAAGGAAGGTGTTGTGTCGTGAAAAAGGTTTTGTGACGTGACAAGAAGGTGGTTGATGTGACGAAGAAGGTGTGACGTGACAAGGGAAGGTGTGATGTGACAAAGAAGGTGTGGACGCGACAAGGAAGGTGTGAAAACCATTGACAAGGAAGGTGTGAAGGTGAAAAGGAAGGTTTGACGTGACAAGGAGGTGTGACGTGACAAGTAGATGGACGTTACAAGGAAGGAATGACTTGAAAAGGAAGGGGTGACGTGACAAGGAAGGTGTTTGTGACGTGACTAGAAAGGGTGAGTTACAAAAAGTTGTGACGTGACAAGGAAGGTGTGACCATGACCAGGAGGGTGTGGACGTTACAAGGAAGGTGTGACGTGAAAAGTAGGTGTGGACGTGACAAGAGAAGGTGTGGACGTGACATAGGCAAGGTGTGACGTGACAAGGAAGGTGTAGGACGGGGGAAGAAAGGTGTGACGTGACAACCCCCCCCCCCGACACCCCCCCCCCCCCCCACGTTGTGACGTGACAAGGAAGGTGTGACGTGACAAGAAGGTGTGACATGACAAGGAAGCGTGTGACGTGACAGGGGAAAGGTGTGGACGTACAAGGAAGGTGTGTGACCGGGAAATGGAAGGTCTGTGACGTGACAAGGAAAGTGAGACGTGAAAGGAAGGTGTGCGTGACAAGGAAGGTGTGGACGTGACAAGGAAAGTGTGACGTGAAAAGGAAGGTGTTGACGTGACAAGAAGGTGTGACGTGACCATGGGATGGTGTGACGTAACAAGGAAGTGTGACGGTCCACAAGGAAGGTTTGACATGACAAAGGAAGGAGTGAACCATGACAAGGAAGGTGTGACGTGACAAGGAATGTAGTGACCATGAAAGGAAGGTGTTGGACCATGAACAAGGAAGGTGTGGACTGACAAGGGAAGGTGTGACGTGACAAGAAGCATGTGACCGTGACAAGGAAAAGTGTGACGTGACAAGGGAAGGTTTGCATGCAAGGAAAAGGTATGACTTGACAAGGAAGTGTGACATGAAAGGAAGGGTGTGACATGACAAGGAAGGTATTATGACATGGGGGGTGGCGCCCCCGCGGGGCCAAGGAGTGTGTGACATGACAAGGAAGGTGTGTGACATGACTTAAATGTGACATGGACAAGGAAGGTATGACATGACACTGGACAAGGCGTGACATGACAAGGAAGGTTTGACATGACAAGTGAAGGTATGACATGACAAGGAGGTTTGACATGAAAGAAGGTGTGTTGTGACCTGGCAAGGAAGGTATGACATAACAGGAAGGTGGTCGACATGAAAAGGAAGGGTGATATGACAAGAAAGGAATCGACATGAAAGGAAGGTTTGACTTGAACAGGAAGGTGTGACATGACAAGAATGGTATGACATGACAAGGAAAAAAATTTTGGTGTGACGTGACAAGAAGGTTGTGACGTGACAAAGGTAGGTGTGACGTGACAAGGATCGGTGTGACGTGACAAAGGAGGTGTGACGTGGGGGGGGGGGGGGGGGGGGGGGGGAAACCAAAAAGGGGAAGGTGTGACGTGACAAAAGACGGTGTGACATGACAAGTGAAGGTTGTGACGTGGCATGGAAGGTGTGACGTGACAAGGAAGGTTGTGTGTGAAGGGAAAGGAATGGTGTGGACGTGACAAGGAAGCGTGTGACGTGACAAGGGGAAGTTGTGACGTGGACAAGGAAGTGCGACGTGACAGGAAAGTGTGAACGTGAAAGGAAGGTGTGACGTGACAAGGAAGATGTGACGTAACAAGGAAAATGTGACGTGATAAGGAAGGTTTGACATGACAAGGAAGGTGTGACCATGACAAGGAACGTGTGACGTGACAAGGAATGTGTGACCATGACAAGGAAGGTGTGAAAATGACAAGAAAGGTGTGACGTGACAAGGAAGGTGTGACGTGACAAGGAAGATGTGACGTGACAAGGAAAGTGTGACGTGACAAGGAAGGTTTGACATGACAAGGAAGGTATGACATGACAAGGAAGGTGTGACATGACAAGGAAGGTGTGACATGACAAGGAAGGTATGACATGACAAGGAGGGTGTGACATGACAAGGAAGGTGTGACATGACATTTAGGTGTGACATGACAAAGGGAAGGTATGACATGGACAAGGAAGGCCCCGAATGACGTGACAAGGAAGGTGTGACGTGGCAAAGGTGTGACGTGACAAGGAAGGTCTGACGTGAAAAGGAATGTGTGACGTAACATGGAAGGTGTGGACGTACAAGGAAGATGTGACGTGAAAGGAGGTGAGACGGGAAAGGAAGATGTGACGTGACAAAGGAAGATGTGAGTGGACACAAAGGAAGATGTGACTTGATAAGGAAAGGCGTTCCGTGACGTGACAAGGAAGGTGTGACGTGACCAAAGGTGACGTGGACAGGAAGGTGGGATGTGACGGAAGAAGGTTGTGACGTGAAAGGGAAGGTGTGAGTGATGTGACAAAGAATGTGTGACGTGAACATGGAAGGTCGCGTTGAACATGACAAGGAAGGTGTGACGTGACAAGGAAGGTGTGACGTGACAAAGGTGTGACGTGACAAGGAAGGTGTGACAAGACAAGTAAGATGTGACGTTACAAGGAAGGTATGACTTGAAAAGGAAGGTGTGACGTGACAAGGAATGTGTGACGTGACAAGGAAGGTGTGACGTGAGAAAGAAGGTGTGACGTGACAAGGAAGGTGTGACCATGACAAGGAGGGTGTGACGTTACAAGGAAGGTGTGACGTGACGAAGAAGGTTTGACGTGACAAGGAAGGTGCGACGTGACAAGGAAGGCTTTACGTGACAAGGAAGGTGTGACGTGACAAGGTGTGACGGGAAAGGAAGGTGTGACGTGACAAGGAAATTGTGACGTGATAAGGAAGGAGTGACGTGAACAATAAAAGAAGGTGTGCATTGACAGGAGGTTGTGACGTGGACAGCGAAGGTGTGACGTGACAAGGAAGGTGTGACGGGAAAGGAAGGTTGATGAAGTGACAAGGAAGGTGTGAACGTGACAAGGAAGGTGTGACGTGTACAAGGAAGGTGGGGATGATCTGATGACGAAGAAGGTGTGTCGTGACAAGGGCGGTTGTGATGTGAACACATGACGAATGTGTGACGTGACATGGAAGGAATGAGGAACATGACAAGAGAAGGTGTCGTGAAAAGGAAGGTGTTGGACGTGACAAAGGTGTGACGTGCCAGGGAAGGTGTGACAAGACAGTAAGATGTGACGTTACAAGCGAAGGTATGACTTGAACAAGGAGGTTGTTGTGACGTGACAAGGAATGTGTGGACGTGACAAGGAAAGTGTGCGTGAGAAAGAAAATAGGTTGTGACGTGACAAAGGAAGGTGTTGACCATGACAAGGAGGGTGATGACTTTACTAAGGAAGGTGTGACGTGACGAGAAGGTTTTTTGACGTGACAAGGAAGGTGCTTAAAAAACTGCTCCAAGAGACACCAGTGCTCCCAAACACCCGCTGCTCCCCCAACACCAGCTGCTCCCAAGCACCACTCTACCCGAGACACCAGCGCTCCCCCAAGACCCACTGCTCCCCGAGACACCCGTTTTGCTCCCGGAAAACAGCTGCCCCAAGGCACCCTGCTCCCAGAGACACCACTGCTCCCAGAGACACCAGCTGCTCCCCGAGACCCCAGCTGTTCCAAGATACCACTGCTCCCAGAGACACCAGCTCTCCCAGAGACACTAGCGCTCCCAAGACACCCTTTCTCCCGAGAACCACTGCTCCCAACACACCCATCCCAGGACACTAGCCTTCCAGAGACACCAACTGTCCCCAAAATACCCCTGCTCCCAGAGACACCACTGCTCCCAGAGTACCCCTGCCCCCCAAAACACCAGTTTCCCAGAATGCCGCTGCTCCCAGAGCACCCGCGCCCCCCGAGACACCCCTGCTACCAGGACACCAGCTGCTCCCGGACACCAGCTGCTCCCAAGACACCAGTTGCTCCCAGAGACACTACTGCTCCCAAGACACCAGCTCTCCCAGAGACACCCGTGTCCCAGAGACACCAGCCCCCAGAACACCAGCTGCTCCCAGAGACACCCGCTGCTCCCCGAGCACCCCTGTTCCCAGGATACCAGCGCTCCCAGAACACCCCGCGCTCCCCGAGATCCAGTGTTCCCCAACACACCACTACTCCCCGAGCACAGCTGCTTCCAGGACAACCCCTGCTCCCAGAGATACAGTGCTCCCAGAGACACCATTCCCAGAGACACCACTGCTCCCCCGAGAAATAGCTGCCAAGGACACCACTGCTCCCAGAGACCCCGTGCTCCAGGACACCACTGCCCCAGAGACACCACTACTCCCAGAGACACCCGCTCTCCCAAGAACCCGCTGCTCCCAGAGACACCCGCTGCTACCCAAAACACCAGCTGCTCCCAAGACACAGTGCCCCAAAGACACCAGCTTTTTTCCCGAGACACCACTGCTCCCAGAGACACCAGCTGCTCCCAAGACACCACTGCACCCCAACACCAGCGCTCCCAGAGACACCAGCTGCTCCCCAAAACACCAGTTCTCCCAGAGACATAGCTCCCCAGAGGCACCCGCTGCTCCCGAACACCCCGCGCTCCCCGAGACACCCGCGCTCCCCAAGACACCAGCTGTTCCAGAGAACCAGCGCTCCCCGGGCACCCCTGCTCCCAGAGACACTTGCTCCCTAGAGACAAAGCGCTCCCCGAGATACCAGCTCTCCCCGACACAAAACCCCTACTCCCAGAGACCTACTGTTCCCAAAACACCCGCTGCTCCCAGAGATACCAGTGCTCCCCGGGCACCAGCTGCCCCAGAGAACCCTGCTCCCTGAAACAACCAGCTGTTCCCCGAGATGCCAGTGCTCCCAGAACACCAGCTTCCCAGGACACCACTGCTACCAAGACACCCGCTGCTCCCCAAAACCACCACTGCTCCCCAAGACACCCTTTTTCCCCAGAGACAGTAGCGCTCCCCGAGACACCACGCCCCAAGACACCCGCTGCCCCAGAGAAACCCGCTGCTCCCAGAGCACTAGCTGCTCCCCAAAACACCCCTGCTCCCCCGAGACACCCCTGCTCCCAGAGACACCAGCTGCTCCCCGAGACACCAGCGCTCCCAAGACCCGGTGTTCCCCAAAATACCAGCTGCTCCCAGAGCACCAGCTGCTCCCAGAGGGCCCCAGCTGCTCCCGGACCCAGCTGCTCCCAGAGACACCAAAATGTTCCCCGAGACACCACTGCTCCCAAACCCAGCTGTCCCAGGACACCAGCTGCTCCCAAGACACCCGCGCTCCCAAGACACCACTGCTCCCAAAGACACCTTGCCCCAAGACACTAGCTGCTCCAAGACCCAGCTGCCCCAGAGACACCAGCTGCTCCCAAGCACCCCTCTCCCCAAAACACCGCTGCTCCCCGAGAACCGCTGCCCAGAACACCAGCCCTTCCCCGAACAAACCCGTTACCCGAGAACCCTGCCCCCAGAGACATAGCTGCTCCCCCCGGGGCACCATGCTCCCAGAGACACCGCTGCCCCAGAACACCACTGCTCCCAGAGACCCAGCTGTCCCAGAGACACCAAACGCTCCCAGAGACACCAGCGCCCCAGGGAACCACGCTCCCCGAGAACCAGCTCACCATAGAACCACTGCTCCCAAGGGCATACGCTCCCCCAAAACACCAGCGCTCCCAAGGACACCAGCTGCTCCCAGAGACACTAGCGCTCGCAGAGACACCACTGAAACCCCCGGGGACACCCCTGCTCCCCAAACACCAGGCTCCCAGAGACCCAGTTGCCCAGAGACACTCTGCTCCCAGAACCCAGCTGCCCCAGAACACCACTGCTCCCAAGAACCACGCTCCCAGAGACACCGCGCTCCCCAAAAACACCACTCTCCCAGAGAACCAGGTTCCCAGAGTACCAGCGCCCCGAGACACCACTCTCCCCAGACACTAGCTGTCCAAGACCCAGCTGCTCCCAGAGATACCAGCTGCTCCCAACAACCCGCTACTCCCAGAGACCTAGCTGCTTCCGAGACACCACTGCTCCCCCGAATACCACTGCCCCAGAGCACCCCTGCCCCAAGATACCAGCCTTTTTCCCCGAACACCAGTTTTCCCAGAGATGCCCGCTGCTCCCGAGACACCCCTGC
The DNA here is from genome assembly GCF_026875155.1 of Cherax quadricarinatus. NCBI lineage: Eukaryota > Metazoa > Arthropoda > Malacostraca > Decapoda > Parastacidae > Cherax > Cherax quadricarinatus. The sequence continues at coordinate 52,691,392 of NC_069415.1, forward strand.
TCCCAGAGACACCCGCGCTACCAGAACACCAGTGCTCCAGAGACACCACTGCCCCAGAGACACCAGTTGCTCCCGGCCAGCGCCCCAAAACCCAGTGTCCCGAACACCAGCTGCTTTCCCAGAGACACCACTGCTCCCAAGACACCAGCTGCTCCCGAGACACCAGTTTTTTCCCCGAGATCCACTCTCCCAGAGACACCACTCTCCAAGAGAACACTGCTCCAGAACCCAGCGCCCCCAAGATCCACTGCTCCCCGACCAAAAGCTACCCCAGAGACATACTGCTCCGAGACACCCGCTGCTCCAGAATACCAGCTGCTCAAGAACACCCGCTGCTCCCCAAAACACCACTGCCCCAGAGACACCAGCTGCTCCAAAAACAAACCGCTGCTTGCCAAACACCAGCTGCTCCCAGAGACACCCGTGCCCAGAACACCAGCTGCCCCCCAAGACACCAGCGCTCCCAGAGACACAGCGCTCCCCCGAGACACCAGCGCTCCCAGAGACACCAGCTGCTACCAGAGACACCCACTGCTCCCAGAGCCTAGCTTCTTCCCCGAGACACAGCGCTCCCAGGACAAACCGCTGCTCCCAGGACAACCCGCTGCTCCCAAACACCACTGCTCCCAGAGACACCAGTGCTCCCAGAGACACCAGCTTTCTCCCAGAAAACCCCCTGCCCCGAACACCCCTGCTACCCTAGACCCACTGCCCCAGAGAACTAGCTCTCCCAGAACAACCCGCTCTCCCAGAGACACCCGCGCTCCCCGAGACACCATGCTCCAGAACAACCCTGCTACCAGAGAACCACTGCCCCAGAGCACCCGCTTCCCCCAGAGACACCAATTGCCCCAGAGCATAGCTTCCCCGAGGGCCCCCTGCTCCCCGAGACACCACTGCCCAGAGACACCAGTGTCCCAGAGACAACAGCTGTTCCCAGAGATACCCGCTGCTCCCAGAGACACCACTGCTCCCCGAGACACTAGCTGCTCCTAGAGACACCACTGTCCCAGAGATCCACGCTCCAACACAACCCTACTCCCCGAGACACTACTGCTTCCAGAGACAACCCCGCTGCTCCCAGAGATCCAGCTGCTCCCGAGACCCGTGTCCCCCGAATACCAGCTGCTCCCCCAAAACACCAGCTGTTTTCCCGAGATCCAGCTGCTCCCCAAAACACCACTCCCCGAACACCCGCTGCTACCAGAGACACCAGCTGCCCCAGAAACCCAGCCTCCCAGAGACACCAGTTGCCCAGGACACTACCTCCCAAGACACCCCTGCTCCCAAGAACCCCGCTCCCCGAGACACCACTGCCCCAAGAACCAGCGCTCCCCGAGACACCCTCTCCCGAGACACCAGTGTTCCCAAGAACCAGCGCCTAGGACACCAGTGCTCCCAAGATCCAGTCTCCCCGACAAAACCAGCTACCCAAAACACTAGCTGCTTCCAGAACACCGGGGTGCTCCCAAGATCAGCTGCTCCCAGAGACCCAGTGCTCCCCGAGACACCAGCGCTCCCCGGAAAACTGCTGCTCCAAGAGACACCGCTGCCCCAGAACACCAGCTCTCCCAGAGACCCAGCTGCTCCCAGAGACACCACTGCTCCCAGAACACCCGCCTCCCCGAGACACCAGCTGCTCCCCGAGACACCAGCTGCTACTTTAAAACCAGCTGCTCCCAGGACACTAGCGCTCCAGGAAAACCATGCTCCCAGAGACCCAGCTCCCCGAGACACCAGCTGCTCCCAAACACCAGCTGCTACCCAAAAAACCACTGCCCCAGAGAACCACTGCCCCAGGACACCAGTTGCCCCAGAGACACTAGCTCCCCAGAGCACCCGCTGCTCCCAGAGACACCAGCTGCTCCCAAGACACCACTGCTCCCCAAAAACCCCGCGTTCCCAAAATACCGCTGCTCCCGAGACACCCCCTCCCAGAACACTACTGCCCCAAGACACCAGCTGCTCCCCCGAGATCCAGCTGCTCCCAACCACCAGCTACCCCGAGACACTAGCTGTTTCCCGAAAACCCACTGCTCCCAGAGATACCAGTGCTCCCCAAAACACCGCGCCCAAGATCCAGCGCTCCCAGAAAAAAACCAGCTGTTCCCAAGTCCAAACTGTCCCAGAGAAAACCCCGCTCCCAGAGACACCAGCGCTACCAGAGACCCAGCTGCTCCAGAGACACCCCGCTCCCAAGACCATTTCTCCCCGAGACACTCGTCCCCGAGACCCAGCTGTCCCAAGACACCAGCTGCTCCCAGAAACCAGCGCTCCCAAGACACCATGCCCCAAGGGCACCAGCGCTCCCAGAGACACCAGCGTTCCCCCAAAATACAGCTGCTCCTAGGAACCAGCGCTCCCAGAGATACCAGCTGCTCCCAGACCACCAGCTACTCCCAAGGAAAAAACCCGCTTCCCGAGACACCCCTGCTCCCCCGAATACCAGCTGCTCCCGAAACCATGCTCCCAGAGCACCACCCTCCCAAGACACTAGCTGCTCCCCAAAAGAACCCCTGCTCCCAGAACCAGCTGCCCCAAGAACCAGCTGTCCCAAGACTCCAGCTGCCTTTCCCCGAGACACCGCGCTCCCAGAGACACCAGCGCTCCCCAAGACACCACGCTCCAAGATACACCGCTGCTCCCAAGACACCAGCTGCTCCCAAGACACCCGCTGCTCCAAGGACACCAGCGCTCCCCGAGACAACCCCTGCCCCCGAGACACCAGCTGCTCCAGAGACACCAGCTGCCCCAGAGAAAACCACTGCTCCAGAACAAAAACCCTTCTCCCCAAACCCACTGCCCAGAGAACCCCGCTCTTTCCCCCCGAGACACCCCTGCTCTAAGACACCAGCTGCTCCCAGAGACACCACTCTCCCCCGAACACCAGCGCTCCAAGACACCAGTTCTCCCAGAGACACCCCTGTCCCAGAGACACTAGCTCTCCCAGAGCACCCGCTGCTCCAGAGACACCACTGCCCCCAGAGACACCAGCTGCTCCCAGGGGAAAACTACTGCTCCCAGAACCAGCGCTCCCAGAGACCTAGCTGCCCCAGATACACCCCCTGCTCCCAGAAACCAGCTCTCCCAAAAAACACCACTGCTCCCCAAGAACCACTGCTCCCCGGACACCAGTGCCCCCAGAGACACCAGCTGCTCCCAAGACACCACTGCTCCCAGAGACACCAGCACTTTTAATTTTTTAAGCCACGGAAATTGAATTTAAAATACCGCAATAAAAACCCAATTTTAATTTTCCCAGTTTCTTCCACTCGAGGGCAAATTGGAACCCAAAAAAGGGCCTAAAAAATTAAACCCGAAGGAAAGTAAACAAGCAAAAAGCAAGTAAGCAAGCAGGTACGCAGTTTTTTTTATCGTGGTCCCCGAAAGCATGCACAAAATTTTGGGCACATAAAAATTAAAACCCGGGGGAAGCCCCGTAAATGAAACTCGGTGACTTAAAAACTGATTTGAAAAGACGTTCTTTTGTTTACCAAAACCAATTTGCTTGTAAAAACTGCCAAGTAAACTTTTTCAACCATGACTGGTACAAATTAAATAATATTAAAGATTTAAATAAGTCAGTTGATATTGAAGGTTGTCCTCGTCGACTCACGAAACATAAAAAACCGATTGCAAACAAATAACGGGGGGTGGTTCAACCCAGGTGAGTGTGCCTTAAAACCCCAGGCCCTGCGTTAAAAACACACTTTTCAATTTTTTAAAGGAGGAAATTTAAAAAAGGGAATATTGTATCCAAAATGGGGAAACACAGATCGTCAAATTAGGTTTTTAATACTGCTAACACAAAAATGCCACTCCCTTTCAGACAAAATTTACGAGAGGACGGGTGAAGGAGGAGAGAGGCGGAGTGAGCTGCTGACACCAAAACAAAAAATGAGAACATCTGAAGGGTAGACTTTGAAGATCTCCAGCAAGACAGGATAAAGGGGTGGGAGATGATACCCAGTATCTCAGTCCCCCACCCCACCCTTCCCCACACAACCCGCCCCACCCCTTTCCCCACACAAAACCCCCCC
>NC_069415.1:52695931-52732237 GCF_026875155.1 Cherax quadricarinatus
ATAAAGGAAAAAACAAAATAGACTTGATATAACTATAGGCAAAAAATCCAACTTACATCCTCTCTCTAAAATCTTCGAAAAATTTAATTCAAAGCGAATCTATTCCTACCTCATCTCCCAAAAATATACTCAACCCCTGTCAGTTTGGGTTCAGGCCTAATAAAAACACGAATGATGCTATTATACACATGCTAGAAAAATTATACACTGCAATAGAGAAAAAAGAAGTCCCACTGGGGATCTTCATTGATTACGTAAAGCTTTTGATTACAGTTGACCATGACTTGCCCCAAACGTAAAATTGTCACACTATGGTATAAGAGGGCACCCCCTCAACTCCCTCAAGTCATACCTCAGCAAACAGAAGCCAATATTTGTACACAAATGGAGCAAACTCTTCCACACATCCAATTACAGTTGGTGTCCCACAGGGAAGTGTCCTTGGTCCTCTTCTCTTTCCTCTTTACGTAAACGACCTACCAAAGCATCGGCAACTACTCAAACCCACACTATTTGCAAGATGACACTGCATATGTCTTCTCTCACCTGAGCCCAGTAATGCTAGCCAATACTGTAAATACCGAATTACAGAAAATATCTACCTGGATGATGACTAGCAAACTTACTCTCAACATTGACAAAACCTACTTCATTCAGTTTGGAAACAGAGCTACAGATGTCCCTCTTAACATAATGATAAACGGATCACCTTTCCACAAAGCTAACAGAGGGAAAATTCTTAGGAATCCACCTTGATAATAGACTCAAATTTCAAAGATACGGTACTATGTTCCACAGTCAGCCCTCCTGGCCCTATATCACTCAATTATTTACCCCTATCTCACCTATGGAATTTGTGCATGGGGCTCAACAACAATAAACCATCTCAGACCATTAATTACCCAACAAAAGGCTGCAGTCAGAATGATAACAAATTCCCACTACAGGCAGCACACTCCCACCAATTTTCAAAACTCTGAACCTACTCACCATACAAAACATCCATACTTATTATTGTACCTACTACAAAACAAAGAACACTTAACTCAGATATAACCCTCCCCTCAAAAGTCTCCTTACCAACCTCAACAGAACACATGACCATAACACAAGGCACAGATCACTCTTGATATTCCTCGTGTCCATCTCACACATGTAAAAACTCAATGCACATTAAAAGGCCCAAAAATCTGGAATTCATTACCGTGAATATAAAAGAAAACACTACCCGTTTATAAATAGTCTCTTCTTAAAAATCATTTACTCACCCACAACTAAATAAATTTCTGAATAATGTATCTCATAAATGTATATCCTGTGACCCTAAACCAAACTTTTTTTTTTTTTAATTACATTACCTAACAGAATACACATTCTATTGAATGCTCAGCAACTCAGCAAATGACAATATGACCTGTCTTTGAAATACTCATTTGTACTTAATTGTTATTTGTTTTTCTATAATTTTTACCACTGAATGTATGATTTTTAGTTAATCTTTAAATTAATCTTAAGCCCATAATGTCCTGCATACAAGGGGTTTTTGGCATGTTACACTTAACCACTATATTTCTTTGTACATCTATGTATCATGTCCAAATACTAATAAATATATAAATAAATAAATAAAAATCTTGTCTCCCACCCTTATAAAATCTTGACTTATGAAGTGTCGACCTCTTCACCACTTGTTTACCTTCACTGCTTCACAAGCAACAATCCGCTACAACTATCTCTCCCACGTTCAAACGACAACCATAAATGCTCCCAGAAAACGACTACTTTGAAATCTTGCCTGGTACTACCAGCATTCACACTAGTCTTTTTTTAATGACTCCAACTTTAGTTACAACTACAAGTATACCAGAGATACACTTGCCTCCCATATTTTCCCGAACAATATATCAGACCTACCTTCAAAATCCATAAAAACCCACTAACTCCTCACAAAAACCCCTTATTTTTTTCTCTTTTACAACCACTAATGAACCTGCCGTCTCCATTCAGTTCCCCTCGCTCGTTATACCGCCTGGCAGGGAGACGCTCGCAGAACATGATGACATATCTTGAAGAGAGACAGTTAAGGGAAAAGGGCCTTTACAAGCTATCCTTCATGCGTGGAAATTTGTCAGACATTCTACAAATAAAAATGCACAAACATGCCGTATGAATCTGACTACAGCCTTAACCCACCATCAACTCCCAGCTCATGAGCCCATTCCCCATAGTATTTTCAAAGTTCCGTTTTAGGCTGCTTCACATACTGCAGTACAGGTTTATTTGTTTCACAGTCTGCTGCTCTTTTTGTCTGCCTCCGACATGATTCCTTGTCTATATCTAGCATGCAATTTTTGATTCATCCTTATCCCTAGCACTCCTTATAAATTTTTTACTCTGGGATGGTGGCAGTGTAGCTCCCCCGATAACCAGTTGGACTCGTGTCCCGACTCCCCACCGATTCCATATCCTTAACATCAATATTCCTACATATACTGGAATGTTGTGAAATAATTGCTGGGGTAAGCAAGTGAAGTTTTAAAGCTTTTTAATAAAGCTGAAGTATGGATATTATTAACGGTAATGTTTCAGCTTCCCAACCAGTTAAACACAGGAGAGACACTGGGGCAGTGTCCGAAGTTCTCTAACATTCCTCATCTACCTCAAACACCGTCACAGATGCCTCGCAGAAACTTGACTCAGTTCTGTTTACAGACGACACAGCTTTTGCTATTTAAAAATGCAGATCCTATTGTGTCAAACAATATAGTGAAAGCAGAGCTCGGAAAGATATCAACGTGGATTATAAAAATTCACACTCAATATGGATATGATTTTCTAAATAATGTTTGGAAACAAAGAAAAATATATTAATTTTAAACATACTGATAAATACACAAATAACCCGCACATAGGACACAGGATCTTACGACGACGTTACGGTCTGATCTGAACCATTTACAAAGTCACACTAACAGTACTTTTGTTCTAGCCTTTAGTAGGCCCTCAGCTCTCCTGCAGTGCTCCTCTTTCATGGTCTTTGACTGACTCTACCATTACTACTACTACCATTACCTCTCTCTTCCTTTCCTACTACCAGGCTCTGGTGGCCTGGTGGTTAACGCTCTCGCTTCACACAGCGAGGGCCTGGGTTCGATTCCCAGCCAGAGTAGAAACATTGGACGTGTTTCTTTCCACCTGTTGTCTATGTTCCCCATCAGTAAAATGGGTACCTGGGTGTTAGTCGACTGGTGTGGGTCGCATCCTGGGACACTGACCTAATTTGCCCGAAATGAGGAGCATAACAAGGGACTTTCTATATAGTAGTATGTCATTGTTGTCAGCTAGGACTGTATACCTTGTACATGTATTGTAGTAAATAAAGATTTTTATTATTATTTTTCCCCGTCCCCTGTCTGCTGGCCTGTATATACTGCCCCCCTTCTCCTTTCTTTCGTGTGACTTTGTAAATGGTCCAAGTCGGACAGAACGTCGGGGTCAGCTCCTCTCTCCTATGTGCGGATTATTTGTGTATTGTTTCAGTCAGGGTGTTGTCCCTTTTTTGTTATTTATATATTGATAAATGAATGAACAGGAGGGACAGGAGTGTGGTTCATCCCTTCTTTTGTATTTATTGACAGTTTGTTTATTACAGCTTAATCTGGGATCATAGTAATAAATAACAATACATGCGTTTTAAAGACAACTTTGAGCTCACCACATCCATCAAATCTCTAAGAAAATATCTAAGTGGGTATTTTTTTAAAAAAATATGTCCATTGCAACAAACATCATTCCTCATTCTTTACTACTAGCTAGTCTAATCAAACCCTTTTATTTTATGGTGTTTGTTTTGGGGATCCCCAACAAAATTATCAAATCAAATCAAATCAATCAAGTTTTTCTCTATAAGGGTTACATGTGGGGTTTACGGGATTTGGATATTGTGGTTTACATGTTATAAAATACTAATTACAGAGGGGGCCACTAGGACACCTAGCATGGCTAGGGATTTTGGGCAGATTTGGATTAATTCTTAACATTAAATCCTCATAGATTTTGGTATTAAAGGCTAAGTGACTAAAATTTTAATTGTGAGTATAGCAATGTGAATGCTTTTTTTTGGCACAATACAAAGTATCTATATTTGGGGTATCATAGCAAACTTATGACTAGTTAGGATTCATTATTTTAAGATTAAGATTAGTATTTCTGTGTTTATAGTCAGTGGGGGAGTGAGTGTAATTGGGGAACCACCAGGTGGTTATCTATGTAGTTAGTTGTCGGGGTGTATCAAGGAGATAAGTTGTTTTCTAACTGTAGTTTTGAAAGTGATGAGTGTGTCTGCAGTTCTAGAAATTTTCAGGTAGGGTGTTGCAGATTTTTGGTCCTTTGAAATACATGAAATTTTTGTAAAGGTTTAGTCGACATGGGGAATGTCATAGAGATGTTTGTGTCTGGGGTTTGCCCGTGGATCCTGTCACAACTATCAAGAAAGCTTTTTAGGTCAAGGTTAATATTGAATTTAAGGTCCTGTAGATGTAGATTGCACAGTAGTTTAAGTGTGGATGTTCTGAACAGGGAGTAAGTTTAGATCTATGAAGAGTGAGGGGGGTGTTTGCCAGGGTGGGATTTAGTGATTATTCTTACTGCGGCTTTTTGTTGGGTTATTATTGACTTTAGGTGTGTTGCTGCAGTTGAACCCCAAGCACAGATAGCATAGGTGAGGTATTGATAATAAGTGAAGGGTATAGTGTAGAAGGGCAGTTTTGCGGCACGTAGTATCGTATCTTGGAGAGGATCCCACCGTTTGGATACTTTTTTTGTTATGTGTTGGATAGGGGTTTGCTGAAATTTAAAGGTTGTTGTCGAGATATAGTCCCAAAGGGAAATTTTCCCTTATTATTTCTGGCAATTAGAGTGTTGTCGATCTTAATGTTAAGTTGCGCAACACCTGCTCTGCTACCAAACATAATATAGTAGGTTTTGTCAGTGTTAGGTGTAAGTTTATTGGCTGTCATCCAAGCCGATATTTTGAGCAGCTCCTCGTTAACAATGGTGTTGAGGGTGGCAAGATTAGGGTGGGAGATGACATAAGTCGTGTCGTCAGCAAAGAGAATGGGTTTCAGGTGTTGGGATATGTTAGGAAGGTCATTGATGTAAATGAGGAAGAGCAGGGGTCCAAGGACACTTCCCTGCGGAACTCCAGTATCAAGTGGCCGTATTGATGAGGCTGTGTCTTTAATGGTGACATACTGATACCTATTAGAAAAGTAGGATTTGAAATATGCAAGCGCATGGCCTCTTATACCATAGTGGTCAAGTTTGTGGAGTAGGATGCCATGGTCAACTGTGTCAAACGCTTTTCTTAGGTCAATAAAAATTCCTAGCGGATATTCCTTATTTTCCAATTCTTAAACCTGTTATTACTTAACAAAAATCTGTTGTTAAGAATATCGTTCGGTCAAATTCTATATAACACTCACCCACCTCAGAAAAATAAATCTGCTTAAGGTATATTTACAGAACACTCAACTCTAGCCCAGTGTTCAGACTTTTCTTGGTGAACACCAACAGAACACACAAGGAACACAAATATCTACTACGTGTTCGACTTCTCTAGGAACTCCACGCAAATTTAAGGCAACAAAAATATAATTAATGGCTATGTTACCTATTGTAATCTAATGTAACAAACATTTATGTTCCTGTGATATTGTAACCGCTTCTTTTTCCGGCCACATAATTATTTTTCCTCCAAAACTGACAACCAGTTTGCTTACTTTCTCTACAGATTTGTTCGTACTAATATTAACTTTCAGACAACCCAAACCTTTCCTAGCTTTTGTTTTTTTATTAATGTTAACCCCTCAAGGGAGGTTCCTTGACGCTGATGAGAGGCTCTTGATCTAGGGAATTGGATCTGTGCTCCGGTTCCCTGAATTGAGCCTAAATACCTTCCATCTCCCCCACAAGCGCTGTATAATCCTACGGGTTAAGCGCTTCCATGTGATCTTAATAATAATAATAATAATTATTAATGTTAAGTACTACTGATAAGTCATAGTTTACCCTGCCTGACAACACCTCGACATAATTAATGGGTTATCAGATAGTCTCTAACATTCGTAATAGTGTTTTTGTGGGTTATCAGATAGTCTCTAACATTCGTAATAGTGTTTTTGTGGGTTATCAGATAGTCTTAAACGTAATAGTGTTGTCGTGGTTATCAATAGTCTCTAACATTCGTAATAGTTTTTGTGGGTTATCGTAGTCTCTAACATTCGTAATAGTGTTTTCGTGGGTTATCAGATAGTCTCTAACATTCGTAATAGTGTTTTCGTGGGTTATCAGATAGTCTCTAACATTCGTAATAGTGTTTTTGTGGGTTTTCAGGTAGTCTTAAACCATTCGTAATTGTTGTTTTTTCGTGGGATCAGATGTCTCTAACATTCGTAATAGTGTTTTTCGTGGGTTATAATAGTCTCTAACATTCGTAATAGTTGTTTTCGTTGGGTTATCAGATAGTCTCTAACATTCGTAATTAGTGTTTTTTCGTGGGTTATCAGATGTCTCTCTAACTTTCGTTATAGTGTTTTCGTGGGTTATCAGATAGTCTCTAACATTCGTAATAGTGTTTTCGTGGGTTATCAGATAGTCTCTAACATTGTAAATTAGTGTTTTGTGGGTTTATTCTGATAGTCTCTAACATTCGTAATAGTGTTTTCGTGGGTTATCAGATAGTCTCTAACATTCGTAATAGTGTTTTCGTGGGTTATCAGATAGTCTCTAACATTCGTAATAGTGTTTTCGTGGGTTATCAGATAGTCTCTAACATTCGTAATAGTGTTTTCGTGGGTTATCAGATAGTCTCTAACATTCGTAATAGTGTTTTCGTGGGTTATCAGATTGTCCTCTAACATATCGTAACTAGTGTTTTCGCTGGGTTATCAGATAGTTCTCTAACATCACGTATGTGTTTTGTGGGTTATCAGATAGTCTCTAACATTCGTAATAGTGTTTTCGTGGGTTATCAGATAGTCTCTAACATTCGTAATAGTGTTTTTGTGGGTTATCAGATAGTCTCTAACATTCGTAATAGTGTTTTTGTGGGTTATCAGATAGTCTCTAACATTCGTAATAGTGTTTTTGTAATTATTTGTCTTTGAAACTTTTGCAAGTTCTGTCTGGAAATAAAATTTTCTTAGATGATCATATACAAATATTTTTCATTCGTTGGTCAAGTGAATTATTCTTAATTTTCCAACATTTCTTTGTGGCAACATTCTGGATTGTTCCAAAAATTCTGCAATAACTCCTTTTCAATTGACAGAAAAGCAATACTTTGTAATTCCTTTTGACTTTCAGAATTTCAGAATTATGATGTAATTTGTTTCAAATTGAAGAAGAAGAAATGCTTAATAAAACTGCTGCGTCACTGTAAGTCTTTATCAAAGTTAGCTGCGTCACTGTAAGTCTTTTTCAAGTTAGCTACGTCACTGTAAGTCTTTTTCAAGTTAGCTGCGTCACTGTAAGTCTTTTTCAAGTTAGCTGCGTCACTGTAAGTTTTTTTTTTAAGTTAGTACGTACTGTAAGTTTTTTTCAATTTAGCTGCGTCACTGTAATTTTTTTTCAAGTTGCTCGTCCTGTAGCCTTTTAAAGTTAGCTGCTCACTGAAGCCTTTTTAAAAAGTTAGCTCTCACTGTACCCTTTTTTAAAATTAGCTGGTCACTGTAAGCCTTTTTTCAAGTTAGTGCGTCACTGTAAGCCTTTTTCAAGTTAGCTGCGTCACTGTAAGCCTTTTTCAAGTTAGCTGCGTCACTGTAAGCCTTTTTCAAGTTAGCTGCGTCACTGTAAGCCTTTTTCAAGTTAGCTACGTCACTGTAAGCCTTTTTCAAGTTACTGCGTACTGTAAGCCTTTTTAAGTTATTTACGTCACTGAAGCCTTTAAAGTTAGCACGTCACTGAAAACCCTTTTTTCAAGTTGTATTTACTGAAAGCCTTTTTAAAGTAGCTGCGTCACTGTAAGTTTTTTCAAGTTGCGCGTAAATGTAAGTCTTTTTCAAGTTAGCTACGTCATGTAAGTTTTTTTTTCAAGTTAGCGGTCACTGAAGCCTTTTTGTTAATTGCGCCTGTAAGCCTTTTTAAAGTTGTTACGTCACTTAAGGGCCTTTTTAAATTTTGCTGGTACTGTAAGCCTTTTTAAGTTAGCTGCGTCACTGAAACCCTTTTTCAAGTTGCTGCGTCACGAAGCCTTTTTAAAAGTTAGCTACTCACGTAACCCTTTTTAAAGTTGCTACGTTATGTAAGCCTTTTTCAAGTTAGCTACGTTACTGAAAGTTTTTTCTAGTTGCTACGTTTATTTTAACCTTTTTCAAGTTAACTCGTTACTGTAAGTCTTTTCAAGTTGTACTACTTTTAAGCCTTTTCAAGTTAGCTACGTCACTGTAAGCCTTTTTAAAGTTGCTCGTTCATTAAACCCCTTTTTAAGTTGTTACGTCACGAAGTCTTTTTCAAGTTAACTACGTACTTTAAGTCTTTTTCAAGTTAACTCGTCACTGTAATTTTTTCAATTTTTAACTGCCCTGTAAAACTTTTTAATTAGGTAATCTTTGTAAGCCTTTTTTTTAATTTTTTTAAATCACAGTAAACCTTTTTCAATTTGCAACATCACTGTAAGTCTTTTTAAGTTAAAACTCACTGAGCCCTTTTAAGTTAAAAAACATCCCCGTAAGTCTTTTTAAAGGGTTAAAAACATAAACCTTTAAGGGTTTTTTTCAAGTTAAAAAATCACCGAAATTCTTTTTAAATTTTAAAAACATCACTGTAGTTTTTTCCCAGTTAAAAACTTTCACGGGAAGTCTTTTTCAAGTTAAAACATCACGGGAATCTTTTTAATTTAACATCACTTTTTAAAGCTTTTTCAAGTTAACAACATCACTGAAATTTCTTTTTCAAGTTAAAAAATTCACCGTAAGTTTTTTCAATTTTAAAAAACTTTTCCCGTAAGTTTTTTTTAAAGGTTAAAAAAAAAAAAAACTGAAAGTTTTTTAAAGTTAAAAAACATCACTGTAAGTTTTTTTTCAAGTTAAAACATCCCTGTAAGTCTTTTTCAAGTTAAAACCCATCACTTTTTGTTTTTTTCAAGTTAACAACATAATGTAAATCTTTTTCAAAGTTACAACATAACTTTTAAGTCTTTTTAAAGTTAAAAAACATCCCCTGAAAGTCTTTTTCAAGTTTCAACATCACTTTTAGTCTTTTTAAAATTTAAACCCAAACATCATGAAAGGTCTTTTTAAATTTAACAACTTCATGTAAGTTTTTTTTCAAGTTAACAAAAATCACTGTAAGTTTTTTAAAGGGTTAAACCCAACATCCCCCCCTTTAAGGGCTTTTTCAAGTTAAAAAAATTCCCCGAAATTTTTTTTTTCAATTTAAACCCCATAACCTTTAAATTTTTTTCAATTTAAAACCCATCCTGTAAGTTTTTCTCAAGTTAACAACATAAACTTTTAAGTTTTTTAAAAAAAAGTTAACAACATACTGTAAGCTTTCTCAAGTTAACAAAAACCACTGAAAGTCTTTCTCAAGTTAAAAAACATAAACGGAAAGTCTTTTTTAAAGGTTAACAACATCACTGTAAGTCTTTTTCAAGTTAACAACATCACCGTAAGTCTTTTTCAAGTTAACAACATCACTGTAAGTCTTTTTCAAGTTAACAACATCACTGTAAGTCTTTTTCAAGTTAACAACATCACTGTAAGTCTTTTTCAAGTTAACAACATCACTGTAATTTCTTTTTCAAGTTAAAAAACATCATGTAAGTTTTTTTTAAGTTAAAAAAAATTTCACCTTTAAGTTTTTTTTCAAGTTAAAAATCCCCCTTTAAGGGCCCTTTTTAAAAGGTTAAAAAAACACACTGAAGTCTTTTTCAAGTTTAAAAACTCACCTAAGTTTTTTCTCAATTTAAACAACTTCACGAAAGTCTTTTTCAAGTTAAAAAACATCCAACCGTAAGTCTTTTTCAAGTTAAAAACATCACCGTTAAGTTTTTTTTAAATTTTAAACAAATACCGTAAGTCTTTTTAAAGGTTAACAACATCCCCGGGGCAATCTTTTTCAATTTAAAACAAAATCACTGAAAGCCCTTTTAAAGGGTTAACAACATCACTGTAAGTCTTTCTAAATTTAACAACATCACTGTAAGTCTTTCTAAAGTTAAAAACCACTGAAAAGTCTTTCTCAAGTTAAAAAACATCACTGTAAGTCTTTCTAAAAGTTAACCCCATCCCCGAAGTTTTTTTCTCAAGTTAAAAACATCACTGTAAGTCTTTCTAATTTTAAAAAACATCACTGAAAGTTTTTCTCAATTTTAACAACATCACTGAAAGGTCTTTTTAAATTTTTAAACAAAATCACTGTAAGTCTTTCCAAGTTAACAATATCACTTTTTAAGGTCTTTCTAAAGGTTTAACAACATCACTGTAAGTCTTTTCAAGTTAAAAAACACACTGTAAGCTTTCTAAATTTAAACAACATCACGGGAAGTCTTTCTAAGTTAACAACATCACTGTAAGTTTTTCTTCAAGTTAACACATCACTGTAAGTCTTTTTTCAATTTAAAACAACAACACTGTAAGTCTTTCCCCAAGGGTTAAAAAACCATCATGAAAAGTCTTTCTAAATTTAAAAACAACATCCCCTGTAAGTTTTCTAAAGTTAAAAACATAACCCGTAAGTCTTTTTCAATTTTAACAACATCATGTAAGTCTTTTTCAAGTTAAAAAACTTCATTTGAAAGCTTTTTCGGGTTAAAAAACATCACTGAAAGTTTTTTTTAAAGTTAACAAAATCCTTAAAGTTTTTTTCAAGTTAAAAAACATCACTTTTAAGTTTTTTTTAAAAGTTAAAAAAATAAACCGTAAGTCTTTTTCAAGTTAAAAAACATCCCCCGAAAGTCTTTTTCAAGTTAAAAAACATCACTGAAAAGTTTTTTTCAATTTTTAACAACACCCCACCGTAAGTCTTTTCATTTTAAAACAACATCCCCTTTAAGGTTCTTTTGGGTTAAAAAACATCCCCGGGTAAGTCTTTTCCAAGTTAAAAACATCCCCGTAAGCTTTTTCAATTTAAAACAACATAAACCGAAAGGGTCTTTTTTAAAAGTTAAAAAACATCCCCGTAAGTCTTTTTAAAGTTAAAAACTTTACTGAAAAGTTTTTTTCTAATTTAACAACATCACTTTTAAGTTTTTAAAGGTTAAACAACACCCTTGAAAGTTTTTTTTCAAGTTAAAAAAATCACTGAAAATTTCTTTTAAAGGGTTAAAAAAATCATGTAAGTTTTTCCCAAAGTTAAAAAACATAAACCAAAGGGTTTTTAAAAGTTAAAAACAACTGAAAAAGCTTTTCAATTTTTAACAAAACCCCACTGTAAGTCTTTCTCAATTTTAAAACATCCCTGTAAGTTTTTTTCAAGTTAAAAAACATCACTGTAAGTCTTTCTCAAGTTAACAATTTTCACTTAAGTCTTTTTTAAAATTTAACAACATCACTGTAAGTCTTTCTCAAGTTAAAAAACATCACTGAAAGTCTTTTCAAGTTAAAAACAAACCGTAAGTTTTTTCAAGTTAACAACTTTAAACTGAAGTTTTTTTAAAGGGTTACAACATCATGAAAAGTTTTTTTAAAAGTTAAAAACCCCCCCTTCACTGAAAGTCTTTTTCAAGTTAACAACATCACGTAAGTCTTTTTAAAGGGTTAACAACTTCCTGTAAGTTTTTTTCAAGTTAACAAACATCACCGTAAGTTTTTTTTTAAGTTAACAACATCACCGAAGTTTTTTTTAAAATTTAACAAAAAATCACTGTAAGTCTTTTTAAACTTTAAACAACATAACCGTAAGTTTTCTAAAGTTAAAAAACTTTCCCCGAAAGTTTTTTTCAAGTTAAAACATAAACCTTTAAGTTTTTTTCAAGTTAACACATAAATGTAAGTCTTTCCCCAAGTTAAAAACCATCACTGTAAGTCTTTTTAAAAGTTAAAAACCCAAAAAACTGTAAGTCTTTCTAAGGGTTAAAAAAACATCACCGTAAGTCTTTTTAAATTTAAAACCAACATAAACCGTAAGTTTTTTTTAAAGTTAAAACCTCCGAAAATTCTTTTTCAAGTTAACAACATCACCGTAAGTTTTTTTCCCCAAGTTAACAACATCCCGAAAAGTCTTTTTAAATTTAAAAACAACATCACTGAAAGCTTTATCAAGTTAAAAAACATCACTGAAAAGTCTTTTTCAATTTAACAAAAATCACGTAAGTCTTTCTCAATTAAAACAAACTTTAAACCTTTAAGTCTTTTTAAAGTTAACTTCACAAAACAAAAATTTTTCTTTTTATTTTAAAAATGAATTATTCTGTCTTTGAAGTAATTTTAAAAACTTTTGATTTGGAATGTTTAAAAAATGTAAAAACCAAAGAAATACAAAAAAAACCCACTAAAAAAATTTAAAACAAATAAAAATAAAAACAACGCTAAAAAATACAAACAACACTAAAAAAAATTACAAAGAAAACTAAAAAATTACAAAACAAAAATAAAAAAATACAAACAGCACTAAAAAATTCAAACAACACTAAAAAAATAAAAAAAACATAAAAAATACAAACAACACTAAGAAAAAAAAAACAACGCTAAAAAAATACAAAAAAACACTAAGAAATCAAAGAAAACTAAGAAATACAAAAAACATTTAAAAAATACAAAAAACCCCAAAGGGAAATACAAAAAACACTAAGAATACAAACAACACAAGGGAAATCAAACAACAAAAAAGAAATAAAAAACAACACTTAAGAAATACAAAAAACCCAATAAAAAATACAAACAACACAAAGAAATACAAAAAAAACTAAAAAATACAAACTACACTAAAAAAATTCAAAAAAAACACAAAGAAATACAAAAAACACTAAAAAATACAAACAACGCTAAAAAAATTACAAAAAAAACAATAAAAAATACAAACAAACTAAAAAATAAAAGAACAGTAAAAATTACAAAAAATAAAAAATACAAAAAAAACTAAAAAATCAAAAAAAACCTAAAAAATTTCAAAAACACTAAAAAAATACAAAAAACACAAAGAAATACAAAACAACACTAAGAAATAAAAAAGAACACAAGAAATAAAAAAACAACACTAAGAAATACAAAAAAACACTAAGAAATAAAAACAACACTAAAAAACCCACAAAAACACTAAAAAATTTACAAACAACACTAAAAAAAATACAAACAACCCCCAAGAAATAAAAAAGAACATAAAAAATCAAACAACAAAAGGAAAAATACAAAAAAACAAAAAAGAAATAAAAACAACACTAAGAAATACAAACAACATAAGAAATCCAAAAACAACCTAAGAAAAAAAAAACAACACTAAGAAAAAAAAAACAAAATTAAGAAAAAAAAAAAACCCCAACAAAGAAATACAAAAAAACACTAAGAAATTTAAAAAACAACACTAAGAAATACAAAAAAACATAAAAAAATTCCAAAAACCCTAAAAAAATAAAAAAGAACACTAAGAAATACAAACAACCAAAGGGAAAAAACAAAAAAACACAAAGAAATACAAACAACACTAAAAAATACAAAAAAAACACTAAAAAAATAAAAACCCAACAAAAAGAAATAAAAACAACACTAAGAAATACAAACAACACTAAGAAATAAAACAACATTTAAGGGAAAACAAAGAACACTAAGAAATACAAAAAACACAAAGAAATACAAACAAAAAAATTTTAAGAAAATTAAACAACAAAGAAAAAACAAAAACACAAAAAAAATACAAACAAACTAAAAAATACAAAAACCAAAAGAAATACAAAAAATACTAAAAAATACAAACAACCTAAAAATACAAAAAAACACAAAGGAAATTAAAAAACAACACTAGAAATACAAACAAAAATTTAAGAAATACAAACAACATAAGAAATAAAAAAACAACACTAAGAAATACAAACAACATTTAAGAAATACAAAAAACATTTAAGAAATAAAAAAACAACACAAAAGAAATACAAAAACACTAAAAAATTTCAAAAAAACCACTAAAAAATACAAAACCCCCAAAGGAAATACAAAAAACACTAAGAAATACAAAAAACACTAAGAAATACAAAAAACACTAAAATACAAAAAAATAAAAAAATTTAACAAACAACACTAGAAATTCAAACAACAAAAAGAAATTACAAAAAAACACTAAAAAATTTCCCAAAGAACCTAAGAATGTTAATGAGACCAAGTTTTTTCAGGGTTAAAATTTAAAGTTTTAGTTTTTGGGTTTTAGTGGGGAGTGGGGGGGGAGGTTGTGTGGGGGGTTTGAGTGGCACCGGGGGTTTAACCCCTCTGCTTTTTTTGAAAATTGTTTTAAAAAATCGTCAATTTGAAGTTTTAAGCCCACGGTGCAACAGTTGGGTATCTTTATTTTTTGAAATGTTTCGCCTACACAGTGGGACTTCTTGTCTTTTACACGGGCCCGCAGCCGCAGCAGCGCGGGGCCCCAGCAACAGCAGCAGCAGCAGCAGCAGCAGCACCCAGCAGCACCCAGCGGGCAGCGGGAAATAGAAACATTGAAATAGAGTTGATTTTAATTGTCCATCAGTTTGGGGGAAAAATTCTGTAAAAAGAGTTCCAAAATATAGTAGGGGCCCAGGGTCTGGCCAGGGCCCGGGACCGGGGTCTGGCCCATGGTCGGGACCGGGGGTCTGGCCCATGGTTCTGGGCCAGGGTCGGGACCAGGGTTGGATCATGGTGGGGAAACCAGGGTTGGCCCCGGGGTTTTGGACCAGGGTCTGGACCAGGGTTGGACCAGGGTCTGGACCGGGGGTTGGACCAGGGTTGGACCATGGTCTGGCCAGGGTCGGGGACCGGGTTGGCCCCGGGTCTGGCCCAGGGGTTGGACTGGTGGGGCAGGGTCGGGCCCGGGGTCTGGCCAGGGTCTGGACCATGGTCTGGACCGGGGTTTGGGAAACCGGGGGTTGGGACCGGGGTTTGGGAAAAAGGGGTCTGGACCTGGTCTGGACCATGGTCGGGGAAAGGGGTTTTGGGACCGGGGTTTGGCCCAGGGTCGGGCCCAATGGTCGGGGATTTGGGGTCTGGACCAGGGTTCTGGCCCCGGGGTCTGGACCGGGGTCTGGGCCCGGGGTCTGGCCCCATGGTCTCCCCCCCATGGTCGGCCATGGCTGGGACCATGGTCTGGACCAAAGTCTGGACCAGGGTTGGGAAACCATGGTTGGACCAGGGTCAGGGACCAGGGTCGGGCCATGGTCGGACCAGGGTCGGGGCCCCAGGGTCTGGCCCAAAGGGTCTGGCCCCAGGGTTTTCCTTGGCCCAAGGGTCTGCACCAGGGTTGGGAAACCAGGGTCTGCCCCATGGTCTGGCCCATGGTCGGGAAACCGGGGTTCTGGACCGGGGTCTGGACCAGGGTTTCTGGAAAGGGTTTCGGGACCTTTGGTTTGGGAAAACCCGGGTCTGGACCAGGGTCTGCACCAGGGGTCTGGCCCAGGGCCCTGGACCAGGGTCTGGACCAGGGTCTGGACCATGGTCTGGCCCCAGGGTCGGCCCCGGGTTTGGGGCCAGGGTTCTGGACCAGGGTTTGGCCCTTGGTTGGCCCAGGGTCTGGACCAGGGTCTGGCCCCAGTTTTCCGGGGACCAGGGCCCTGGATAGGGTCTGGACCATGGTCTGGCCCCGGGGTTTGGGGACCAGGGTCTGGACCAGGGTTGGACCGGGTCGGGGCCCAAAGGCCCCGGGGTCCGGGGTCTGGACCGGGGTTTCTGGACCCGGGGTTTGGGGACCATGGTCTGGCCCATGGTCTGGACCATGGTCTAAAAAAAGGGTCTGGAAAAGGGTTGGACCAGGGTCTGGCCATGGTCTGGCCCCAAGGGGTTGGCCGGGTCTGGCCCATGGTCTGGACCATGGTTGACCAGGGTTCTGGACCAAAGTCTGGACCGGGGTTTCTGGGACCATGGTCTGGACCAGGGTCAGGCCCGGGTCGGGAAACCTGGTCGGGGGACCAGGGTCTGGACCAGGGTTGGACCAGGGTCTGGACCATGGTCTGGCCCGGGGTCTGAAACCTTTGGTCTGGACCGGGGTTTGCCCCATGGTCTGGCCCTTTGGGGGGGGACCGGGGGTCTGGACCGGGGGTCTGGCCCCCATGGTTGGCCAGGGTCTGGCCCAGGGTTTCTGGCCGGGTCTGGACCAGGGGTTGGCCCATGGTCGGGAAACCGGGTCTGGCCCGGGGTTTCTGGACCAGTGTTGGACATGGTCGGACTAGGGTCTGGCCATGGTTGGACCAGGGTTTTGGACCAGGTCTGGACCGGGGTCTGGACCAGGGTCTGGACCAAGGCCCTGGAAAAAGGGGTCGGGGCCCAGGGTCTGGCCCCGGGGTTTGGGGCCCATGGTCTGGACCATGGTCTGGCCCATGGTTAAACCTTTGGTCTGGCCGGGGGTCTGGACCGGGGGTCTGGGACCAAGTTGGCCCAGGGTCGGGGGGGGGGGACCGGGGGGCTGGCCCAGGGGTTCTGGCCCAGGGTTTGGGGACCGGGTCTGGCCGGGGGCCCTAGCCCTTTGTCTGGACCAGGGTTCTGGACCGGGTCTGGACCGGGGGCCCTGGCCCGGGGTTTGGGACCGGGCCCGGGGACCAGGGTCTGGGAAAAGGTCGGGGACCAGGGTCTGGACCAGGGTCTGGACCATGGTCTGGACCGGGGTTCTGGACCGGGGTCTGGACCGGGTCGGGCCAGGGTCTGGCCCCGGGTCGGGCCCCATGGTTTTGGCCAGGGTCGGGGACCAGGGTCTGGGACCAGGGTCGGACCAGGGGTCTGGACCGGGTTTGGGACCGGGTCTGGCCGGGGTTTGGGGACCATGGTCTAGACCATGGTTTGGACCAGGGTCTGGAGGGGGGGCTGGCCCAATGGTCGGGGCCCAGGGTCTGGCCCAGGGCCGGGGACCAGGGTTTTGGACCTTGGTCTGGACCAGGGTCGGGGACCGGGGGGCTGGACCAGGGTTCCCTGGGCCATGGTCGGGGCCCAGGGGTCTGGACCAGGGTCGGGCCCATGGTCGGACCGGGGCGATTGGACCAGGGTCGGAACCAGGGTTTTGGCCCGGGGTTCGGGCCCATGGTCTCGCCCCTGGTCTGGCCAGGGTCTGGCCCAGGGGCTGGACCATGGCCCTGGGCCCCGGGTCTGGCCAGGGTTTTGGCCCATGGTCTGGACCGGGGTTTCGGGAAACCAGGGTCTGGACCGGGTCTGGACCAGGGTCTGGAAACCCATGGTCTGGACCAGGGTCGGGGCCCAATGGTCTGGGCCCATGGTTGGACAGGGTCTGGACCAGGGCTGGCCGGGTTGGGCCGGGTCTGGACCAGGGTTTTGGACCAGGGTTTTGGACCAGGGTCTGGACCATGGTTGGCCCGGGGTTTTGGGAAACCATGGTCTGGACCAGGGTCTGCCCCAGGGTTGGGACCGGGGGTTGGGAAACCGGGGTTTCTGGCCCCATGGTCTGGACCAGGGTCTGGCCCAAGGTCTGGACCAGGGTTTGGCACCATGGTCGGGCCAGGGTCGGGGCCGGGTCTGGCCCCATGGTTTTGGCCCGGGGTTCGGGAAACCATGGTCTGGCCCAGGGTTGGACCAGGGTTTGGGACCAGGGTCTGGCCCAGGGTTTTGGACCGGGGTTCGGGGACCTGGTCTGGCCCGGGGTCTGGCCCAGGTCTGGCCCCAGGGTCGGGGACCAGGTCTGGACCAGGGTCTGGACCAGGGTTTGGGGCCCCAGGGTCTGGACCAGGGTTTCGGGACCAGGGTCTGGCCCAGGGTTTCTGGCCAGGGTCTGGACCATGGCCCGGGACCAGTGTCTGGACCATGGTCTGGCCCGGGGGGTCTGGCCCGGGTTTGGGGGACATTGCCCTTTGGCCAGGGTTGGACCAGGGTTGGACCAGGGTCTGGCCCAAGGGTTTCTGGGCCCATGGTCTGGCCCGGGTCTGGGACCGGGGTCGGGGGGACCATGGTTGGCCCGGGGTCTGGACCAGGGTTGGACCAGGGTTGGCCCGGGGGTTTGGGGACCAGGGTCTGGCCCAATGGCCCTGGCCCGGGTTTCTGGCCCAGGGTTGGCCCCAGGGTTTTGGGCCATGGTTTTAAAACCTGGTTGGACCGGGGTTTTCTGGACCAGGGTTTTGGACCATGGTCTGGCCCCGGGGTTTGGGAAAACCGGGGGTTGGACCTTGGTCGGGGCCCGGGGTTTCTGGCCAGGGTTTTGGACAAGGGTTGGACCAGGGTTGGCCGGGGTTTGGGACCGGGGTCTGGACCATGGTCTAAAACCATGGTCTGGCCAGGGTCGGGGCCCGGGGTTTGGGGCCCATGGTCTGGCCGGGTCTGGCCCCAGGGTCTGGCCCAAAGGGGTTGGCCCGGGGGTCGGGGCCCAGGGTCTAGCCCAGGGTCTGGACCGGGGTTTGGGGGGACCATGGTTTTAGACCATGGTTGGGACCAGGGTCTGAACCAGGGTCGGGACCATGGTTTTGGGCCCATGGTCGGGAAAAAGGGGTCTGGCCCAAAAGGTCTGGCCCAGGGTCGGGGCCCATGGTCGGGAACCGGGTCGGGGCCCCGGGTTGGGCCAGGGTCTGGACCAGGGTTCGGGACCGGGGGTTGGCCATGGTCTGGCCCGGGTCTGGACCTTGGTCTGGCCCGGGTCTGGACCGGGGTTTCGGGGCCCGGGTCGGGAAACCATGGTCGGGACCAGGGTTGGACGATGGGGGGGGGAAAACCGGGGGGTTGGACCATGGTCTGGACCAGGGTCTGGACCATGGTTGGACCAGGGTTTTGGACCTGGTCTGGCCCAAGGGTCTGGACCATGGTCTGGCCCAAGGGGGGAAACCAGGGTTTTGGACCAGGGTTGGACCATGGTCGGGGCCCAGGGCTGGACCGGGGTTTCGGGGACCGGGGTTCGGGGACGGGGTTTTGGGGAACCATTGACTCAAGCTTCACTGCTCAATTTTTATAGAAAAAGGGAAACTAATTTTCAATGATAAAAATTAGTAGTAGTAAAATTGAAACATTTTTTTATTTAATATTTTTTAATCTGAATAAATTTTTTTTATCTTGGGTCT
Source organism: Cherax quadricarinatus (assembly GCF_026875155.1). Taxonomy (NCBI): domain Eukaryota; kingdom Metazoa; phylum Arthropoda; class Malacostraca; order Decapoda; family Parastacidae; genus Cherax; species Cherax quadricarinatus. The sequence continues at coordinate 52,715,094 of NC_069415.1, forward strand.
GAGGGGTGGTTAACTTTAAACCCCATCAAGCAGGTTTTTTCTTTTTGTCTGACTGGGGGGATAAAAATTTTCCCCTAAAGTAGGTTTTTTCTTGTGTCTAAATGGTGGTTAAACATTATACCCATCAAGCGGTTTTTTTTTTGTGTCTGACTGGTTTTTTAAAAATTATACCCATTAAGTGGGGTTTTTATCTTGTGTTGATGGTGGTTTTAAATTATCCCAAATAAAGAAGGTTTTTATTTGGGGTCTGACTGGTGGTTTTAACATTATCCCCCATAAAGTGGGTTTTTTTTTTTTGGTGTCTGACTGGGGGGTAAAAACATTATACCCATCAAGTAGGTTTTTTATTTTGTGTTGACGGGTGGTATAACTTTTCCCCCCAAATCAAGTAGGTTTTTTCTTGTGTCTGACTGGTGGTTTAACTTTAACCCATCAAGTGGGGTTTTTTATCTTGTGTCTGATGGTGGTTTTTAATTATCCCCATAAAGTGGGTTTTTTTTCTTGTGTCTGACTGGGGTAAAACCCATTATACCCTCAAGTAGGTTTTTATCTTTGTCTGACGGGGGGTTTTAAACATTATACCCATCAAGTAGGTTTTTTTTCTTGTTTTCGGGGGGGAACTGGTGGTAAAAACATTATCCCCATCAAGCATTTTTTTTTTAATCTTTTTTGTCTGACTGGTGGTAAAAACTTTTTATCCCCATCAAGTGGTTTTTTTATCTTGTGTCTGATGGGGGTAAAACTTTTTTAACCCATCAAGCGGGTTTTTTTTATCTTGTGTCTGACTGGTGGTATAAAATTTTCCCCTTCAATTTGGTTTTTTTTGGTTTTCTGACGGGTGGTATAACATTTCCCATAAAGAAGGTTTTTTTTTTGGTCTAAATGGGGTAAAAACATTTTACCCTTTAAAGGGCAGGTTTTTATCTTGTGTTGACTGGTGGTAAACATTATACCCTTTCAAGTAGGTTTTTATTTTGGGTTTTGGGACTGGTGGTATAACATTAAAACCCATAAAGCGGTTTTTTTTTATCTTGTGTCGGGAATGGGGGTATAAATTATACCCTTCAAGTGGGTTTTTTTATTTTGGGTGTCGACTGGGGGTATAAAAAAATTATACCCATCAAGCAGGTTTTTATCTTGTTTTTGCCCTGGTGGTTTATAACATTATCCCTTTAAAGTGGGTTTTTTTATTTTGGGTCTGAAGGGTTTGGTAAAACATTTTTCCCTAAAATTTGGTTTTTTATTTGTGTCTGACTGGTGGTATAACATTATACCATCAAGCGGTTTTTATTTGTGTCGACTGGGGGTATAACATTATCCCTAAAGTAGGTTTTTATCTTGTGTCTGACTGGGGGTATAACATTATCCCCAAACAAGCAGGTTTTTATTTGTTTTGGGGACTGGGGGTAAAACATTTTACCCTTTTCAAGTGGGTTTTTTTATCTTGTGTCTAAATGGGGTTTTAACATTATCCCCATAAAGTGGGTTTTTTTATCTTGTGTCTGACTGGTGGTATAAATTAAAACCCATAAAGCAGGTTTTTATCTTGTGCCCCTGACGGGGGTATAACATTAACCCATCAAGTGGGTTTTTTTATCTTGTGTCTAAAATGGTGGTATAACATTATACTCATCAAGCAGGTTTTTATCTTGTGTCTGACTGGTGGTATAACATTATACCCATCAAGCAGGTTTTTATCTTGTGTCTGACTGGTGGTATAACATTATACCCATCAAGTAGGTTTTTATATCTTGTGTCTGACTGGTGGTATAACATTATACCCATCAAGTAGGTTTTTATCTTGTGTCTGACTGGTGGTATAACATTATACCCATCAAGCAGGTTTTTATCTTGTGTCTAACTGGTGGTATAACATTATACCCATCAAGCAGGTTTTTATCTTGTGTCTGACTGGTGGTATAACATTATACCCATTAAGCAAGTTTTTTATCTTGTGTCTGACGGTGGTATAAACATTATACCCATCAAGCAGGTTTTTATCTTGTGTCTGACTGGTGGTATAACATTATACCCATCAAGCAGGTTTTTATCTTGTGTGTCTGACTGGTGGTATAAACATTATACCCATCAAGTAGGTTTTTTATCTTGTGTCTGACTTGTGGTATAACATTATACCCATCAAGTAGGTTTTTTATCTTGTGTCTGACTGGTGGTATAACATTATACCCATCAAGCAGGTTTTTATCTTGTGTCTGACTGGTGGTATAACATTATACCCATCAAGCAGGTTTTTTATCTTGTGTCTGACTGGTGGTATAACATTATACCCATCAAGCAGGTTTTTATCTTGTGTCTGACTGGTGGTATAACATTATACCCATCAAGTAGGTTTTTATCTTGTGTCTTACTGGTGGTATAAACATTATACCCATCAAGTAGGTTTTTATCTTGTGTCTGACTGGTGGTATAACATTATACCCATCAAGCAGGTTTTTATCTTGTGTCTGACTGGTGGTATAACATTATACCCATCAAGTAGGTTTTTATCTTGTGTCTGACTGGTGGTAATAACATTATACCCATCAAGTAGGTTTTTATCTTGTGTCTGACTGGTGGTATAACATTATACCCATCAAGTAGGTTTTTATCTTGTGTCTGACTGGTGGTATAACATTATACCCATCAAGCAGGTTTTTATCTTGTGTCTGACTGGTGGTATAACATTATACCCATCAAGTAGGTTTTTATCTTGTGTCTGACTGGTGGTATAACATTATACCCATCAAGTAGGTTTTTATCTTGTGTCTGACTGGTGGTAATAACATTATACCCATCAAGTAGGTTTTTATCTGTGTCTGACTGGTGGTATAACATTATACCTATCAAGTAGGTTTTTACTTGTGTCTGACTGGTGGTATAACATTATACCCATCAAGCAGGTTTTTTATCTTGTGTCTGACTGGTGGTATAACATTATTCCCATCAAGTAGGTTTTTATCTTGTGTCTGACTGGTGGTATAACATTATACCCATCAAGTAGGTTTTTATCTTGTGTCTGACTGGTGGTATAACATTATACCCATCAAGTAGGTTTTTATCTTGTGTCTGACTGGTGGTATAACATTATACCCATCAAGCAGGTTTTTATCTTGTGTCTGACTGGTGGTATAACATTATACCCATCAAGTAGGTTTTTATCTTGTGCCCTGACTGGTGGTATAACATTATACCCATCAAGTAGGTTTTTATCTTGTGTCTGATGGTGGTATAACATTATACCCATCAAGTAGGTTTTTATCTTGTGTCTGACTGGTGGTATAACATTATACCCATCAAGTAGGTTTTTATCTTGTGTCTGACTGGTGGTATAACATAATACCCATCAAGCAGGTTTTTATCTTGTGTCTGACTGGTGGTATAACATTATACCCATCAAGTAGGTTTTTATCTTGTGTCTGACTGGTGGTATAACATTATACCCATCAAGTATGTTTTTATCTTGTGTCTGACTGGTGGTATAACATTATACCCATCAAGCAGGTTTTTATCTTGTGTCTGACTGGTGGTATAACATTATACCCATCAAGTATGTTTTTATCTTGTGTCTGACTGGTGGTATAAACATTATACCCATCAGTAGGTTTTTGTCTTGTGTCTGACTGGTGGTATAACATTATACCCATCAAGTATGTTTTTATCTTGTGTCTGACTGGTGGTATAAACATTATACCCATCAAGCAGGTTTTTATCTTGTGTCTGACTGGTGGTATAACATTATACCCATCAAGTAGGTTTTTATCTTGTGTCTGACTGGTGGTATAACATATAACCCATCAAGCAGGTTTTTATCTTGTGTCTGACTGGTGGTATAACATTATACCCATCAAGCAGGTTTTTATCTTGTGTCTGACTGGTGGTATAACATTATACCCATCAAGTAGGTTTTTATCTTGTGTCTGACTGGTGGTATAACATTATACCCATCAAGTAGGTTTTTATCTTGTGTCTGACTGGTGGTATAACATTATACCCATCAAGTAGGTTTTTATCTTGTGTCTGACTGGTGGTATAACATTATACCCATCAAGTATGTTTTTATCTTGTGTCTGACTGGTGGTATAACATTATACCCATCAAGTATGTTTTTATCTTGTGTCTGACTGGTGGTATAACATTATACCCATCAAGAGGTTTTTATCTTGTGTCTGACTGGGTATAACATTATACCATCAAGTAGGTTTTTATCTTGTGTCTGACTGGTGGTATAACATTATACCCATCAAGTATGTTTTTATCTTGTCTGACTGGTGGTATAACATTATACCCATCAAGCAGGTTTTTATCTTGTGTCTGACTGGTGATATAACATTATACCCATCAAGTAGGTTTTTATCTTGTGTCTGACTGGTGGTATAACATTATACCCATCAAGCAGGTTTTTATCTTGTGTCTGACTGGTGGTATAACATTATACCCATCAAGCAGGTTTTTATCTTGTGTCTGACTGGTGGTATACATTATACCCATCAAGTAGGTTTTTATCTTGTGTCTGACTGGTGGTATAACATTATACCCATCAAGTAGGTTTTTATCTTGTGTCTGACTGGTGGTATAACATTATACCCATCAAGTAGGTTTTTATCTTGTGTCTGACTGGTGGTATAACATTATACCCATCAAGTATGTTTTTTATCTTGTGTCTGACTGGTGTATAACATTATACCCATCAAGTATGTTTTTATCTTGTGTCTGACTGGTGGTATAACATTATACCCATCAAGTAGGTTTTATCTTGTGTCTGACTGGTGTATAACATTATACCCATCAAGTAGGTTTTTATCTTGTTCTGACTGGTGGTATAACATTATACCCATCAAGCAGGTTTTTATCTTGTGTCTGACTGGTGGTATAACATTATACCCATCAAGTATGTTTTTATCTTGTGTCTGACTGGTGGTATAACATTATACCCATCAAGCAGGTTTTTATCTTGTGTCTGACTGGTGGTATAACATTATACCCATCAAGTAGGTTTTTATCTTGTGTCTGACTGGTGGTATAAACATTATACCCATCAAGTAGGTTTTTATCTTGTGTCTGACTGGTGGTATAACATTATACCCATCAAGTAGGTTTTTATCTTGTGTCTGACTGGTGGTATAACATTATACCCATCAAGTAGGTTTTTATCTTGTGTCTGACTGGTGGTATAACATTATACCCATCAAGTAGGTTTTTATCTTGTGTCTGACTGGTGGTATAACATTATACCCATCAAGTAGGTTTTTATCTTGTGTCTGACTGGTGGTATAACATTATACCCATCAAGTAGGTTTTTATCTTGTGTCTGACTGGTGTATAACATTATACCCATCAAGTAGGTTTTTATCTTGTGTCTGACTGGTGGTATAACATTATACCCATCAAGTAGGTTTTATCTTGTGTCTGACTGGTGGTATAACATTATACCCATCAAGTAGGTTTTTATCTTGTGTCTGACTGGTGGTATAACATTATACCCATCAAGCAGGTTTTTATCTTGTGTCTGACTGGTGGTATAACATTATACCCATCAAGTATGTTTTTATCTTGTGTCTGACTGGTGGTATAACATTATACCCATCAAGCAGGTTTTTATCTTGTGTCTGACTGGTGGTATAACATTATACCCATCAAGTAGGTTTTTATCTTGTGTCTACTGGTGGTATAACATTATACCCATCAAGTAGGTTTTTATCTTGTGTCTGACTGGTGGTATAACATATACCCATCAAGTAGGTTTTTATCTTGTGTCTGACTGGTGGTATAACATTATACCCATCAAGTAGGTTTTTATCTTGTTCTGACTGGTGGTATAACATATACCCATCAAGTAGGTTTTTATCTTGTGTCTGACTGGTGGTATAACATTATACCCATCAAGTAGGTTTTTATCTTGTGTCTGACTGGTGGTATAACATTATACCCATCAAGCAGGTTTTTATCTTGTGTCTTACTGGTGGTATAACATTATACCCATCAAGTAGGTTTTTAACTTGTGTCTGACTGGTGGTATAACATTATACCCATCAAGTAGGTTTTTATCTTGTGTCTGACTGGTGGTATAAACATTATACCCATCAAGCAGGTTTTTATCTTGTGTACTGACTGGTGGTATAACATTATACCCATCAAGTAGGTTTTTATCTTGTGTCTGACTGGTGGTATAACATTATACCCATCAAGCAGGTTTTTATCTTGTGTCTGACTGGTGGTATAAACATTATACCCATCAAGCAGGTTTTTATCTTGTGTCTGACTGGTGGTATAACATTATACCCATCAGCAGGTTTTTATCTTGTGTCTGACTGGTGGTATAACATTATACCCATCAAGCAGGTTTTATCTTGTGTCTGACTGGTGGTATAACATTATACCCATCAAGCAGGTTTTTATCTTGTGTCTGACTGGTGGTATAAAATTATACCCATCAAGTAGGTTTTTATCTGTGTCTGACTGGTGGTATAACATTATACCCATCAAGCAGGTTTTTATCTTGTGTCTGACTGGTGGTATAACATTATACCCATCAAGCAGGTTTTTATCTTGTGTCTGACTGGTGGTATAACATTATACCCATCAAGTAGGTTTTTATCTTGTGTCTGGACTGGTGGTATAACATTATACCCATCAAGCAGGTTTTTATCTTGTGTCTGACTGGTGGTATAACATTATACCCATCAAGTAGGTTTTTATCTTGTGTCTGACTGGTGGTATAACATTATACCCATCAAGCAGGTTTTTATCTTGTGTCTGACTGGTGGTATAACAATTATACCCATCAAGTAGGTTTTTTATCTTGTGTCTGACTGGTGGTATAACATTATACCCATCAAGCAGGTTTTTATCTTGTGTCTGACTGGTGGTATAACATTATACCCATCAAGCAGGTTTTTATCTTGTGTCTGACTGGTGGTATAACATTATACCCATCAAGTAGGTTTTTATCTTGTGTCTGACTGGTGGTATAACATTATACCCATCAAGCAGGTTTTTATCTTGTGTCTGACTGGTGGTATAACATTATACCCATCAAGTAGGTTTTTATCTTGTGTCTGACTGGTGGTATAACATTATACCCATCAAGCAGACAGACGACGACACTGTTGTTATGCTATAGACAGTTTTTTAAGTATCAAGTGCTCCTCTCTAATATTTTCTCAAACGTCTTTTACATCAGATATAAATTCACGAAAAACACAGCAAAAAATGCAGTATACTGTATAAAATTAAATAATTCTTGACTGGAATAGGTAATTTGGTAGTGAAGGGAATAATTTTACAGGGTAAGCATTGGTTACCTGCTTTTTATTGGTACAGGTCACTGTCGTAACATGTGTGCTCACCAACCTGTATTCCCACATATATGTATTTCTACATTTGCTATACCTAAAAATCTCTCGAATTCAGTTGGAGAGTCATGAATGATGTATGCAAATAAGACACAACGTGCGGGTTATGGAACTTATAAATGACGTATCGTCTACCAGGGATTCTGTCAATAAACAGAGAATAAGAAGATCTGCTTATATTCAGTGCTGAGGGCGGAAGGAGGTACTGTGAGGAGAAATGTTGTCAGGTGTGAACAGCCAGCAGCCGAGTAGGTGAAGTTAGGTTATTAATGTAGTATCAGGCTTAACAAGAAAAAGCATCGCTGAAGCTTCGCAGATCGTGAAGAATCTAGAGTGTTGATCAATTACATTGTTTGTGGCAGTTACTGGTGATTCTAAACATAATCTGCAGCGCCAGAACCTTTGATAAGTCTTGCCTCTGGGAAATTCATAAGGTGGTTGTCGTTGATTTAGTAGAGAGAACATGCATTTTGAATAACGTTCTTCCAACATGTGTTTATATTTCTTTGACTCTGCTATCCAAGTCTCTGGAGATTTTTACTAAATAAACCTTATCACAACCTCCACACGGTACAGTGTACACGCTATAAGTAGCCTTGATTAGCTTCCTCTTTTCTCCCTTCATTAAATCTTTTACGTTTTAAAATGAGTGTGTGCGACCCTGATACTGGCTTTACCTAGGTATTAAAAAGGTTATTTTTGGTATTGTTAACAATAAGTACAATGTATCTACTGAGTGCAGTGTCATAGTGACAACTGAGTAGTATTGTTGACAGGAAGTACAATGTATCTACTGAGTGCAGTGACATAGTGACAACTGAGTAGTATTGTTGACAGGAAGTACAATGTACCTACTGAGTGCAGTGTCATAGTGACAACTGAGTAGTATTGTTGACAGGAAGTACAATGTATCTACTGAGTGCAGTGTCATAGTGACAACTGAGTAGTATTGTTGACAGGAAGTACAATGTATCTACTGAGTGCAGTGTCATAGTGACAACTGAGTAGTATTGTCATGGCATTTTTCTTGCAGTTGATGAAATTTTTTGAGTAGTAAAGTTGAGTGAAAAAAAATTGATATGACTAAGTTCTTGGAGAGACGTGGAAGTGAGAGAATATGAGTTTGGTCAACCATTGTTGGTTGTGTCGTCGTGATGACTAGAATATTATCAACTTATCTTCTCCAGGTCGTTACAGCTTGTAGGATGTGAACTTTCTGTCTTATGTAGATCACATCATTTACAGTGTGAAAGAAGATACTTATGTACTGTTCAGGACATTTATTAAAACAAACGTTTCGCCACGAGGGGTTTCCCTTTAGTCCAAATACAGAGATAACTAAGAAAACGAATATGTATATAGTGTCAGGAGTCAAGTGGCGACCTTTCACCTGACTCCTGACACTATATGCACATTCATTTCTTAATTATCTCTGTATTAGGACTGAAGAATCACTCGTGGCGAAACGTTTCATTTAATAAATGTCCTGAACAGTACATAAGTGTCTTAAATTCCCCCATTTTGTCGGTATCCACCAAACCATCTCTCATTTTCATGGCAAGACCTTTTTCATACTCTCATTACTTCCCGCCAGCCTCGCCGACCTCGCCGACCTCGCCGACCTCGCCGACCTCGCCGACCTCGCCCCCAAATTTCGACCATTCGAACGGGAAAATTTATTCACAACATCCCTCTTTTAGTGAACCTGTTTTTAATTCCTATACAGAAGAGATATTAGATATGTTAGTGAAGGCAGTGTTGTCTGCAACTAAGCTCGCCATTCCTCGATACTCAGGAAATTATTTTCAAAAATGTGACCCCAGGTAGTTCCTCAACTGCACCAGCCTAGTTGACGGAGCTGATGCAATCACAGTTAGTTTAGAAAAATGGTTCAGAGAACCGACAAATTGAAAAAATTAGACACATGTGCAACACTTTTGTATCTTTATTGCGGAAAACGTTTCGCTACATCAGCGGCTTCATCGGTCCATACAAAGGAGAATGGTGAAGAACATTCTCCTTTGTATAGGACTGATGAAGCCGCTGTGTGGCGGAACGTTTTCTAAATAAAGATACAAAAGTGGTGCATAAGTGTGTAATTTATCAAGCCAGTTCCACCACAGACTGTTGTGAGATCACACACACACACACCACACACACACACACACACACACACACACACACACACACACACACGCACACACACACACACACACACACACACACACACACACACACACACACACACAGGCAGGGTGACACGAAAAATAAACTTTCACCATCATTCACACTATCACCGCGTCGCCAGACGCGTGTAGATACCACACTTCAGAAGTCCCTCCAAAAAGTAAATATGATGAAAGTTAAGACACATGTGCAACAATTTTGGGTTTTTTTTATTGTAGACGTTTCGCCATCCAGTGGCTTTATCAGCGCAGATTCTAGGACATAATTAGAAGACAGTAGAACTGTATACAAAATATGAGGTAATCAGTCCCTCAGCCTTTGAGCTGGTGTGAAGAACACCGTGGTTGTATAGATTCTGAAGCGCAGACAAGGAGGCTAGCTCTTAAATAGGCGGGATTCCCAGTGGAAGTAGGTGATACCCGAAGGGATGGGTTAGCTGTAGTAGCCGTGGAAAAGGTCATGTAGATATCCTCTGAACAATGTCTGCCCCACTCCCCCACGATATAAGAACATAAGAATGTAGGAACACTGCAGAAGGCCTACTGGCCCATACGAGGCAGGTCCTTATCAAAACGACATCTACCTAAAGCTACTCAAGAAATAACTCCCGTGAACATTAAAATGGTATAAAATACCGACAGATTGTTAGGTAAGACACATATGCAACAGTTAGGTATCTTTATTTCGAAACGTTTCGCCTACACAGTAGGCTTCTTCAGAAGCCTACGTGTAGGCGAAACGTTTCGAAATAAAGATACCTAACTGTTGCATATGTGTCTTACCTAACAAATAACTCCCGTACCCTTGACACCAATCAAACCCAGCCCCTCCACTCATATATTTGTCCAGTCTTTTCTTAAAGCTACCCAAGGCCCTAACCCTATCACCCCACTGGGAAGACGGGTTCCCCCCGCATCTACAACTCTTTTAAAAAAAACCATACTTACCTTATGTCCTTTCTAAATCAAAATTTTTCCAAACCCTTAAATCCATTATTCCGGGTTTTTAAAACCGGGTTCGACCCCCCCTCATATTTATTAATGTCTCCCTTGTTTATGCCCTTCACCCAAACTTATAACACTTCAATGATATCTCCCCCTCATTCTAGGGCCTCTCCAGGGGAAGTGGAGATTTAAGGCTTTAAGTCAATTTTCATACGGGAGGTTCCTTACACAGAAAAATCATTTTGGGTCATTCTTTTTCTGTATGTTCTCAATGATCAATGTCCCATCCTGTAGAAAGGGGGACCAAAACTGAGCACATAATCTAAAAGAGGCCTCACTAGTGATGTATAGGGGCTGTAAAATAACTTTTTGGAAATTCTGTTACTTATACTTCTTGGGGATTTAAAACCAAGTAAACTGTTGGGCCCTTTTTTGCCACACTAAGGCACTGCAGTCTTGGCTTTAAAATTTCGCTTTATAAAATTGACAAAATTGCAACTCTTGGGGATCTTTATTTAGGAAACGTTTCGCCACACATGGGTTTTTCAGGGCCATTTCAAAGGAGAACTTTAAGGGAAAAGGAAAGGGTAATGAGGGTTTAAACATTTTCCCCAAAACCCTTTATCGATGGGTCATCCCCTCAATCTTGAATAAATACGGGGAGAAAAGCGGAGAAGGGAGCTTATAAACCGTTTGGGAAAGGGGAAAGGTTTCAGCGTCAAAGCGTTAACATTTGTTTTAAAGGTTGAAGTAGGTCGTGCCCAAAAATTAGGCAACGAAGTTTTCCCAAGTTTTAAGATCCCAGAAGTTGCAGTTCTGACATTTTGTAATGAAGGGTTTCAGAAAACGACTGTTGATAAAATTAGACACATGTGAACTCTTGGGGATTTTTATTGGGAATTTTTCCCCAAAAAAAGATCCCCAAGTTTTCACATGGTCTAATTTATCAACATTCGGTTCTCAAACCATTCATCTAAAAACCTTCGACATGCAACTTTTTGGGGATCTTAATACTTGGGATTTTCGCTTGCCTAATTCTTGGGCAGACCATTTAAACATTGAACAAATGTTACACGACCTATACTGCGCCCTCCCTCCCAAACGGTTTATAAGCTCCTTCTCGCCTATGCCGATTCTTTTCAAGTTTGAGGACTGACCACACGACTCAAGGTTGGGGGACTGATTACCTTTTTTCCCTCCTTTCTTAAGTTTTTCCCTTTTGTAGGGACTGATGAAGCCACTGTGGGGCGAAACTTTTCCCTCAATAAAGATCCCCAAGGTTGCACATGGTTCTCTGAACCATTCATCACAAAGTTTCTGCTTACCATGATCCCAGTCTTTTCACATTTTGTAAGACCAAGCCTACTTTTTATAATTAAACTTCGAGGGGTTTTTTCATTACCAAGGGGAAAGTACCCCTTTAAATTTTCCCCATTAAACTTATCTGCCATTTTTTTGACCAAGACATTAATTGTTAAACGGGCCGGAGTTCTTGATATCCTCCTCAAGTGAATTAACGGCCTATCTTTGTTCATCAGCAACTTTCTCATGTCATTAATCCCTTCATCAAGGGCATTAATGTAAAAATTATGAAAAGGGGAGGGCCTAAAACTGGGTCCTTTTTGAACGCCAATGAGACTAATCCCATCCAAATTTTACTCCATTTTTGGTAACTCTCTGCTTTTATTGTAAGGGGTCTCAATCCATGCAGAATTTACCTCCTATACCGAGCGCACTTTTCTTAAAAGGGCCCCTTTGAGGTTTCCCGTCGAAGGCTTTACTAAAATCCAAATAAAATATCATATTCCTTTCACTGTCAACTGCCTCAAATGTTCAATTGAAGAAAAGTCAGTAATTTGTCAGGCGGGAAAGACCTCTCGTGAATCCATGTGGATTCATTTATCAAGTTTTCTCTCAAGGGACTTCTGAAATGTCAGCTATTGTTTTTTGTAACTTGGGGCCCCATAGATGTCAGGGTATTGGACGGTATTTGAAGGAGTGGACTTATCCCCTTATTTGAAAATATAGGAACCACAATAGCCATCTCCACATCTCTGGCACAACACTGGGTAAGGATGGACGCATTTGAATAAACTCGTTAATGGCAGACTAAGCTCCATCTTGCATTCCTTAAGTACCCTTGAAAACAACTCATCGGGTCCCGGTGACTTATTTTGTTTCAGTTTGTCTATCTGTTTAATAACCATGTCCCTCGTGACAGTAATATTAGTTAACTTAAATTCATCAGGAACTAAATAATTGTTAATTACTGGAATCTCATTTACATCTTCCTGTGTAAAAACTGACAAAAAATAGTCATTAAATAAGGAACACATTTCCAGTTCATTATTGCACTGCTTACCTTTCTACTGGCAAGCCACAGTCACTCCACATCAAGAAGTGTCCCTGCGATTCCCGTTAGGGAGGGGTACCTCTACCTCATCGACAATCTTGTACCAAGATGAAATATTCCAACAGAATCAAGATTAAACCTTCCAGCGGGACGGTTAATGAATCCTCCAAGATCAATACCAATGTCAAGATCAATACCATCCTAACACTCCAAGAAGCCTTCATTGTTAGTATGTGAAGAACGTGTCGAGGTTCTGAAAAGTTACTGACCTCCTCTGCTTTGTCCACTCTATCAGACCATGGCTTCAAATCATGTCCTTTCCTGGGCCTTACGGGCTAAAGACTGTCTTCTTGAGAGACTTGACAAACTGATTACCATACAACCTGTGGAAAGATCTAAAGACCTCCATAGAATACAAATCCCTGGGCTACAAGTTAAATGCATCACCAAGATTCCTACTGCCTCCCAAGCTGAAAGTCACTTTTACTGATGTGACAATGAATACCCAAGCTTGGCTGAAGGCCTGGCCATAATACTACTACTTTAATTAACTCCAGTCATATTGAAGTCTTGAGAGGTACCGCATAATTACTCAGTGCTGGAGTTGCACTTCTTACCTACACTCTACAAAAGACTGCCCCACAAAAGACAGCAAAGTTCTGCTTTACTTCCAGGTCCTGAAAGCCAACAGATATGATGAGTTATTATTCTACCAATCATCGATGATCCTCTCTCCTCTCTTCTGCATACTTAATGACCAATCATATTGTAGCATGCTCCTGCTCCACCTCCGCCTCCCGCCGATCTCCAGCAAACTAAACACCGACCAGGATCTCCACATCCACCACCATGACGCAGCCTGCACAGATTTGCCACGTCATCCAAAATCCTCACCCAAGTTCTGATCTCTCCACTCTATCTCACCCCGCCCAGCTGCGGGTTAACCCGTGACTCTACTCTCGATAAAGTACCCTCCCAAACTACCTTTCGCTGGCCACTTCCCCCTCATCCACTGGGATTTTACCTGCTTTCGTTCGCATGTCTTCAGAACTTTAAAAACACGGTGCCTTCACCCCCAACTCCAAGGCTGAGGGATTTTATTACCCCATTTTTTTGATAATTCTACTGTCTTCTAGTTTGTCCTAGAATCTGTACTGAAAAGCCACTGGATGGCTAACGTCACAATAAAGATAACTTAATGTTGAAAACATTTTTCTTAATTTTCATTTTGTCATTATTGTATCCCTTTCCCTTTGCACAAATAGTGAATAATTCTACAGGTACGGGGACGAGGTCTGCAAAGAGGTCTACAAACACTAGCATCAAGTGTCCCTCGCGCGCGCAAAACACACACACACACACACACACAGATGAAAACAATGCAATTTTTCACCCCCGGATATCAAATCCTCAGGAAAGATAGGGGGAAGAGAGGGGGGAGTTTTGCCCTGCTCATTAAAAACCGGGGGATTTGAAAAAATGGAAGGAAGGAAACAGGGGCGAAAGGAAAAACTTAGTGGAACAACCCTCTGAGGGCCATAAGGAGGGCCCAAAAGAAAATACGACGAGAGCAACATTGCGAGGTCGACACACAAGCCGAGGGTTCCAAAGAGCTCATATGGGGGGGGCAAAGTTTCAGTTTTTGGGTGATTTCAATCACAAGGGGTTTATTGGGGAAAACCCGGAGCCCCATGGGGGGCCCGAAACATGGAGACCAAGAGATGGGATGTGGGACGGAAAATCTCATGCTCAACAGTTAGAGACACACCCGAGAGAGAGGAGGGTGATCCAGCAAGACTGGACCTTGTATTCACCTTGATAGTTCGGACATCGAGGTTCATGTTTAAAGGCCCCTAGGAGCAAGGATGTGTGTTCTGTGTTGATTACAGAGATGACTACAATAGAGAGTACAGGAATTAAAGGGGGAAAAAACCCAAACTACAAAAGGGGAACTACACAGGCATGAAGGGACTTCCTGCAAGACATTCAGTGGGAGAGAGAACTGGCGGGAAAACCCAAAGTAAAAGAAAATGAAGGACTATGTGACACCAAAATGCAAGGAGGCAGAGGAGAGGTTTTTTTCCCCAAGAGACACAGAAATAATGAGAAGACCAGAACGAGTCCTTGGTTCACTCAAAGGTTAGGGAGGCTAAAACTAGGTGTACTAGAGAATGGAAAAGATACAGAAGACAAAGGGCCCAGGAAAATAAAGAGATCAGCCGAAGAGCCAGAAACGAATATGTACAGATAAGAAGGGAGGCTCAGCGACAATACAAAATGACATAGCATCGAAAGTAAAAGTGTGGCCCAAAGCTATTGTAAAGCCACATCAGGAGGAAAACAGCAGTCAAGGACCCAGGTAATCAGACTGAGGAAGGATGATGGGGAGTTCACAAGAAACAAACCCAAAAGGTATGTGAGGAACTCAATATGAAATTTAAAGAAGTATTTTCAGTGCAAACCGGGAAGACTCCAGGAAATAAGAACAGGGGAAATACACCATCAAGTTGCTGGAAGAGGGACACAAAACCGAAGAGAAGGTGAAGAAGCTGCTATGTGAACTTTATACTTCAAAGGCAGTGGACCAGACAACCCTCTCTCCGTGGATCCTTAGAGAGGGAGCAGAGATGCTGTGTGTGCCACTAAAAAAGATCTTCAACACACCATTGAAACTGGGCAACTCCCTGAGGTATGGAAGATTGCAAATGTAGTCTCAATTTTTAAAAAAGGAGACAGACACGAGGCATTTAAAATACAGATCTATGTCACTAACGTGTATAGTATGCAAAGCCATGGAGAAGAAACATCAGGAGGAGAGCGGTGGAGCACCTGGAAAGAAACAAATGATGATCGACAACCAGCAGGGTTTCAGGGAAGGAAAATCCTGTGTCACAAACCTACTGGAGTTTTATGACAAGGTGACAGAAGTAAACAAGAGAGAGAGGGGTGGATAGACTGCATTTTCTTGGACTGCAAGAAGGCCTTCGACACATTTTTCCCCCACAAGAGGTTACTGCAAAAGCTAGAGGATCAGGCACACATAACAGGAAAGGCTTTACAATGGATCAGAGAATACCTGACAGGGAGGCAACAACGAGTCAGGTACGTGACAAGGTGTCAAGTGGGCGCCTGTGCCAAGCGGGTTCCACAAGGATCAGTCCTAGGACCTGTGCTTTTTTTTGGTATATGTGAATGACATAACGGAAGGGATAGACTCAGAAGTGTCCTTGTTTGCAGATGATGTGAAGTTAATGAGGAGAATCAAATGGGTCGAGGATCAGGCAGACACATAGAGACCTGGACAGCTACAAGCCTGGTCCAGCAACTGGCCCTTGAATTTTAACCCTGCCAATGCAAAGTCATGAAGATCGGGGAAGGGCAAAGAAGACCGCAGACACAGTATGGTCTAGGAGGCCAAAAACTGCAAACCTCAAATCAAGGAAAAAGATCTGGGGGTGAGGGATAATACCTAGCACATCTGAGCGCACATCAATCAGATAACTGCTGCAGCATACGGCGCCTGGCAAACCAAAGGATAGTGTTCCGATACCTATGTAAGGAATCGTTCAAGAATCTGTACACCATATACGTCAGACCCATACTGGGGTATGCAGCACCCGTTTGGAATCCACACCTGATCAAACACGCAAGAAATTAGAGAAAGTGCAAAAGGTTTGCAACAAGACTAGTTCCTGAACTAAAGGAATATCCTACGAAGAAAGGTTTAAGGGAAATTGGCCTGACAACACTGGAGGACAGGAGGGTCAGAGTAGACAAAGACAACGACATAAAAAAAACTGCGAGGGGAAAAGACCAAATGGACAAAGACAGGATGTTCCAGAGATGGGACACGGACACAAGAGATCACAATTGGAAGCTGAAGACTCAGATGAGTCAAAGGGATGTTAGGAAGTATTTCTTCTGTCATAGAGTAGTCAGGAAGTGGAGTAGCCTAAAAGTGACGTAGTGGAGGCGGGAACCATACATATTTTTTAAGACGAGGTTTGATTAAGCTCATGGAGTAGTCGGGAAAAAGTGAGTCAGCGGGTAAGTGTACATCTGACTCTGCTTCAGTCCTGATGATTGCACAAAGGTCAATCCTACGAAGTTACCAAAACAACTGGGGCCCCAATTTATCTTTCCTAAAAGCCCAACATTAGCTCCCAATTTTTTTCCAATCTAAACTTGAGCGAGAGGCCACTCCACTAGACTTCTCACGACGTACTACAACGTCCCCCTTTACACTGCCAGACTTACATCAGCGCTAATGTGAATGCAGACCTACGGGGAACTGGACCTTTGTTATTT
>NC_069415.1:52732737-52837737 GCF_026875155.1 Cherax quadricarinatus
TGTGCCCATGAAAAGGGAAGGTGTGACGTGAAAGGAAGTGGCCCTGACAAGGAAAGGTGTGCCATGAAAGGGAAAGGGTGTGATGACAAAAAAGGTGTGACGTGAAAAGGGGAAGATGTGACGTGACAAGGAAAGTGTGACGTGACAAGGAAGGTTTGACATGACAAGGAAGGTATGACTTGACAAGGAAGGTGTGACATGAAAAGGAAGGTGTGACATGACAAGGAAGGTATGACATGACAAGGAGTGTGTGACATGACAAGGAAGGTGTGACATGACATTAAGATGTGACATGACAAGGAAGGTATGACATGACATGGAAGGCGTGACATGACAAGGAAGGTTTGACATGACAAGGAAGGTATGACATGACAAGGAAGGTTTGACATGACAAGGAAGGTGTGACATGGGCAGGAAGGTATGACATAACAAGGAAGGTGTGACATGAAAAGGAAGGTGTGATATGACAAGAAAGGTATGACATGACAAGGAAGGTTTGACTTGACAAGGAAGGTGTGACATGACAAGGAAGGTATGACATGACAAGGAAGGTGTGACGTGACAAAGAAGGTGTGACGTGACAAGGAAGGTGTGACATGACAAGGAAGGTGTGACCATGACAAGGAAGGTGTGACCATGACAAGGAAGGTGTGACGTGACAAGGAATGTGAGACCATGACTAGGCAGGTGTGACCATGACAAGGTAGGTGTGACGTGGCAAGGAAGGTGTGACCATGACAAGGAAGGTGTGACCTGACAAGGAAGGTGTGACGTGGCAAAGGTGTGACGTGAGAAGGAAGGTCTGACCTGAAAAGGAAGGTGTGACGTAACATGGAAGGTGTGACGTGACAAGGAAGGTGTGACGTGAAAGGGAGGTGAGACGTGACAAGTAAGATGTGACGTGACAAAGGAAGATATGACGTGACAAAGGAAGATGTGACTATGATAAGGAAGGCGTGACGTGACAAGGAAGATGTGACGTGACAAAGGTGTGACGTGACAAGGAAGGTGGGTTGTGACGAAGAAGGTGTGATGTGAGAAGGAAGGTGTGACGTGACAAAGAAGGTGTGACGTGACAAGAAAGGTGCGACCATGACAAGGAAGGTGTGACGTGACAAGGAAGGTGTGACGTGACAAAGGTGTGACGTGACAAGGAAGGTGTGACGTGACAAGGAAGGTGTGACGTGACAAGGAAGGTGTGACGTGAAAGGAAGGTGTGACGTGACAAGGAAGGTGTGACGTGACAAGGAAGGTGTGACATGAAAAGGAAGGTGTGAGGCAGGAAAGTGTGACGTAAGGAAGGTTGACGTGACAAGGAGGTGTGACTGACAAGGAAGGTGTGATCATGACTTAAGGTGTGACAGTGACAAGGAAGGTTTGACATGACAAGGAAGATGTGACCATGACAAGGAAGGTTGGAGTGACAAGGATGTGACCTGAGAAGGAAGGTAGTGACCATGACAAGGAAGGTGTGACGTGGCAAGGAAGGTGTGACCATGACAAGGAAGGTGTGACGTGACAAGGAAGGTGTGACCATGACAAGGAAGGTGTGACCATGACAAGGAAGGTGTGACCATGACAAGGAAGGTGTGACCATGACAAGGAAGGTGTGACGTGACAGGGAATGTGTGACCATGACAAGGCAGGTGTGACCATGACAAGGTAGGTGTGTCGTGGCAAAGAAGGTGTGACCATGACAAGGAAGGTGTGACGTGACAAGGAAGGTGTGACGTGAAAGGAAGGTGAGACGTGACAAGGAAGATGTGACGTGACAAAGGAAGATGTGACGTGACAAAGGAATATGTGACTATGATAAGGAAGGCGTGACGTGACAAGGAAGGTGTGACGTGACAAAGGTGTGACGTGACAAGGAAGGTGGGATGTGACGAAGAAGGTGTGACGTGACAAGGAAGGTGTGATGTGACAAAGAAGGTGTGACGCGACAAGGAAGGTGTGAACATGACAAGGAAGGTGTGACGTGAAAAGGAAGGTTTGACGTGACAAGGAAGGTGTGACGTGACAAGTAAGATGTGACGTTACAAGGAAGGTGTGACGTGACAAGGAAGGTGTGACGTGACAAGGAAGGTGTGACGTGACAAGGAAGGTGTGACGTGACAAGGAAAGTGTGACGTGAAAGGAAGGTGTGACGTGACAAGGAAGGTGTGACGTGACAAGGAAGATGTGACGTAACAAGGAAAGTGTGATGTGACAAGGAAGGTTTGACATGACAAGGAAGGTGTGACCATGACAAGGAAGGTGTGACGTGACAAGGAATGTGTGACCATGACAAGGAAGGTGTGACCATGACAAGGAAGGTGTGACGTGACAAGGAAGTTGTGACGTGACAAGGAAGATGTGACGTGACAAGGAAAGTGTGACGTGACAAGGAAGGTTTGACATGACAAGGAAGGTATGACATGACAAGGAAGGTGTGACATGACAAGGAAGGTGTGACATGACAAGGAAGGTATGACATGACAAGGAGGATGTGACATGACAAGGAAGGTGTGACATGACATTAAGATGTGACATGACAATGAAGGTATGACATGACAAGGAAGGCGTGACATGACAAGGAAGGTTTGACATGACAAGGAAGGCGTGACATGACAAGGAAGGTTTGACATGAAAAGGAAGGTGTGACATGGCAAGGAAGGTATGACATAACAAGGAAGGTGTGACATGAAAAGGAAGGTGTGATATGAAAAGGAAGGTATGACATGACAAGGAAGGTTTGACTTGACAAGGAATGTGTGACATGACAAGGAAGGTATGACATGACAAGGAAGGTGTGACGTGACAAAGAAGGTGTGACGTGACAAGGAAGGTGTGACGTGACAAGGAAGGTGTGACGTGACAAGGAAGGTGTGACGTGACAAGGAGGTTTGTGACGGGGACAAAAGGGACGGTGTGACATGACAAGGAAAGGTGTGACGTGACAAGGAAGGTGTGACGTGACAAGGAAGGTGTGAGGGGAAAGGAAGGTTTTGACTTTGACAAGGAAGGTGTGCCGTGACAAGGAAGGTGTGACGTGACAAGGAAGGTGTGACGTGACAAGAAAAGTGTGATGTGAAAGGAAGGTGTGACGTGACATGGAAGATGTGACGTAACAACCAAAGTGTGACGTGACAAGGGAAAGGGTGTGACCATGCCCAAGGAATGGTGTGCCCGTGACAAGGAAGGTGTGACCATGACAAGGAAGGTTTTGACGTGAAAAGGAAGATGTAAAGTAAACAAGGAAGATGTAACGTGAAAAGGGAAAGTGTGAGTGACAAGGAAGGTTTGCATGACTAGGAAGGTTTTGATTATGACAAGGAAGGTGTGACATGAAAGGAAGGTGTGACATGAAAAGGAATGTATGACATGACCATGAAAAGGGAAAGGTTGACATGACAGGAAAGGGTGACTGAAAAGGAAGGTTTGAATAAAAGGAAGGTTGACATGACAAGGAGGTTTACATGAAAAGGGGTGTGACGGGCAAGGAAGGATACTAAAAAAGGAAGTGGACTGAAAAGGGAAAGGGGTTTGAATGAAAGAAGGATGACTGAAAGGAAGGTTTGACTTGAAAGGAAGGTGTGAAAATGACAAGAAGGTATGACATGACAAGGGAAAAATGGTGTGACTGACAAGAAGGTGTGATGACAAAGGAGGTGTACTGAAAAGGGAAAGGTTGACTGAAAAAGGAAAAGGGTGACTGAAAAAGGGGAAGGTTGATGAAAAGCGTTGACATGAAAAGGGAAAGGTTTGACGGGGAAAAGGAAGGTGTGACGTGACAAAAGGTTGTGGGGGAAAGGAAGGTGTGATGAAAAGGAAGGTGTGATGACAAGGAAGGGTTGACGGGGCGGAAGGGGGCAAAAAGGTGAAAAAAGGAAAGTGTGACGTGAAAAAAGGGTGGACGTGAAAGGGAAGTGTGACGTAAAAGGGAAAATGTGACGTGAAAGGAGGTTTGACTGAAAAGGAAAGGGTTTGGGGCCTAAAAAAAGGACGTGTGACTGACAAAAAGTGTGCCCTGCAAGGAAGGTGTAAAATGAAAAGAAAGGTGTGACGGAAAGGGAAAAGGTGTGACGTGAAAAAGGAAGTGGGACGTGAAAAAAAAGTGTGAGTGAAAAGGAAAGGTTTTGCGAAAAGGAAGGTTGCTGAAAGGAAGGTGTGACTGCAAGGAAGGGTGTGACATAAAAGGGAAAAGGTTTGATGAAAGGAGGGTTGACGGGCAAGGAAGGTGTGACAGACATTTGGGTCTGCAAGGGAAGTTGACATGACAAGGAAGGGGGGGCGTGAAAGGAAGGGTGCTGGAAAAAGGGTGTGGTGAAAAGGGAAAGGGTTGACGTGAAAAGGAAGTGTGACGAACAGGAAAGGTTTGACTACAAGGGAAAATAAAAAGGTAGACGGAAAGGAAAGGGTGTGATGAAAAGGAAGTGTGATGAAAAAAGGAAGTTGATTTGAAAAAAAGGGTTTGTGTGAAAAGGAAGGTGTGATGACAAGGGTGAGGGGACAGGAAGGTGGGATTGACGGAAAAAGGGTGGACGTGAAAGGGGAAGGTGTGATGGCAAAAAGTGTGCGTGACAGGGAAAGGGTGGTGAAATGACAAGGGGAAGGTTACGGGGCAAGGAAGGGTGAGTGAAAAGGTGGAGTGAAAGGGAAAGGGTGTGACGGAAAAGAAGATGTGAGAAAAAGGAAAGGTTGACTTGAAAGGGAAGGGTGACGTGAAAAGGGAAAGTGTGACGTGACAAAGGGTGTGACGTGGAAAGAAGGTGGGGGAGTGAAAGGAAGGTGGACTGACAAGGGGGTGTGATTTTCAAAAAGGTGTGACGTGACAGAAGGTTTGACGTGACAAAAAAAAAAAGGAAGGTTTACGTGAAAGGAAGGTGTGCGTGCAAGGTGTACGGAAAGGGAAAGGTGTGACTGAAAGGGGAAATTGTGAGTGATAAGGAAGGGTGACGTGAAAAAAGAAGGTGTCTAAAAAGGAAAAGGTTTGTGACTTTGGAAAGGAAGGTGTGACGTGACAAGGAAGGTGTGACGGGAAAGGAAAAGGTTGTGAGTACAAGGAAGGTGTGACGTGACAAGGGAAGGTTGACGTGACAAGGAAGGGGGGGGTGTAAAACGAAAGAAGGTGTGGTGACAAGGGGGGGATGTGCAAAGAATTGTGACGTGAAGGAAGGGGGGGAAACTGAAAGGAAGGTGTCGTGAAAAGGGGTGTGACGTGAAAAGGTGTGACGGGAAAGGAAGGTGTGACGAAAAGAAGTGTGATTTCAAGGAAGGTTGACTTGAAAAGGGAAAAGGTGGAGTGACGGGAAGTGTGACTGACAAGGAAGTGTGGTGAAAAGAAGGTGTGACGTGACAGGAAAGGGTGTGAATGACAAGGGGGGTTTTTACAAGGAAGGTGGGGTGACAAAGGTTTTGACTGAAAGGAAGGTGGGACGAAAAGGAAGGGTTTAGTAAAAGGGAAAGGGGGTTGACTGAAAGGGGTGTGACGGGAAAGGAAGGTGTGACGTGACAAGGAAATTGTGACTGAAGGAAGGTGTGCGTAAAAAAAAGGGAAGGTTTTGGTGACATGAAAAGGGAAAGGTGTTAAAAAACGGCGGGGGCCCAAAGGGAAAGGTGGACGTGACAAGGAAGGTTACGGAAAGGAAGGTGTGACGTGACAAGGAAGGGGGGTGCCGGGGGGTTTGACAAGGAAGGTGTACGTGACAAGAAGGTGTACTGACAAAAAAAGGTGTGACGTAAAGGAAAAGGTGGTAAAAAGGGGGGGGGAAAAACAAAGGAAGGTGGCTGCAAGGAAGGGTGTGACGTAACAAGGAAGTGTAAAGTGAAAGGAAGGTTGACTGAAGGAAGGTGTAACGACAAGGAGGTGTGACTGAAAAGGAAGGGGGAAAGTAAAAAAAGGGGGGACAAGGAAAGGGTTTATGACATGAAAAGGGAAAGGGTTGCCCTAAAGGGGAAGGTGTGACTGAAAAGGAATGGGGCCGACAAGGAAGGTTTTGATTGACAAGGAGGTTTGACATGCAAGGAAGGTATGACTTTTGGGACAAGGAAGGTTGACATGAAAAAAGGAGGTGTGTTGCAAAAGGGGTAGGGGACATGAAAGGAGTGTGGGCTGCAGGAAAGGTGTGGGTGCTTGGTGGGGGGAAAGGGGGGTATGACATGAAAAAAGGCGGACCCAACGGGAAAGGGTTTTGACATGAAAAGGAAGGTTGCTGACAAGGGGTTTGACTGAAAAGGGAAAGGTGTGAAAGGGGCGGGAAAGGGTATGACATCAAGGAAGGTGTGAATAAAAAAGGAAAGGTGTGTTATGACAAGAAAGGTATGCATGAAAAGGAAAGGGTTTTTGACTTGAAAAGGGAAGGTGTGACAGAAAAGGGAAATTTGAAAATGACAAGGAAGGTGTGACGTGACAAAAAGGGTGTGACGTGACAAGGAAGGGGTGACCATGAAAAGGGAAAGGTGGTGACCATGAAAAGGAAGGGTGGACCATGAAAAGGAAGGTGTGAGTGACGGGGAATGTGAGCCATGACTAGGCAGGTGTGACCATGACAAGGTGGTGTGCGTGGCGGAAAGGGTGACCATGAAAGGAAGGTGTGACCACAAGGAAGGTGTGAGTGGAAAAAGGTGTGACGTGAGAAGGAAGGTCGACCTGAAAAGGAAGGTGTGACTAACATGGAAGGTGTGGTGCAAGGAAGGTGTGAGTAAAAGGGAGGTGAGCGTGCAAGTAAGATGTGACGTGAAAAGGAAGATAGGGAGTGAAAAGGAAGGTGATATGATAAGGAAGGGTGACGGAAAAAGGAAAGATTGCCCGGCAAGGTGGAGTACAAGGAAGGGGTTTGGACGAAAAAGGGGTGTGTGAGAAGGAAGGTGTGACGTGAAAAAGAAGGTGTAAAGTGACAAGAAAGGTGCGACCAGAAAAGGAAGGTGTGAGTGACAAGGAGGTGTGACTGACAAAGGGTGACGGCAAGGAAGGTGTGGACGTAAAAAGGAGGTGTGACGGAAAAGGAAGGTGGACGTGGGAAGGTGTGCGTGACAAGGAAAGGTGGACTGAAAAGGAAGGTTGTGACATAAAAAGGAAGGTGTGACGTGACAAGGAAAGTGTGACGTAAAAGGAAAGGTTGACGGAAAAGGGAAAGGTGTGACGTGAAAAGGAAGATGTGATTAAAAGGGGGAAATTGTGAGTGACAAGGAAGGTTTGACATGAAAAGGAGTGTGCCATGAAAGGGAAAGGTGGGGAGTGACAAGGAATGTGTGACCATGAGAAGGAAGGTGTGCCCATGACAAGGAAGGGTGCGTGGCAAGGAAGGTGTGACCATACAAGGAAGGTGTGACGTGAAAGGAAAGGGTGCCATGAAAGGAAGGGTGATCATGACAAGAAGGTGTGACCAGACAAGGAAGGTGTGCCATGCGGGGGGGAAGGGGTGGACGTGACAGGGAATGTGTGACCATGAAAAGGGCAGGTGTGCCCATGACAAGGTAGGTGTGTCGTGGAAAAAGAAGGTGTGCCATGACAAGGAAGGTGGACGTGAAAAGGAAGGTGTGACGTGAAAGGAAGGTGAGAACGTGAAAAGGGAAAGATGTGAGTGACAAGGAAGATGTGAGTGACAAAGGAATATGTGACTATGATAAGGAAGGCTTTGACGTGAAAAGGGAAAGGGTGTGACGTGAAAAGGTGTGAGTGACAAGGGAAAGGTGGGATGTGAAAAAGAAGTGTGACGTGAAAAGGAAAGGGTGTGAGTGACAAAAAAGGTGTGACGCGAAAAGGGAAAGGTTTGTGAAATGAAAGGAAGGTGTGACGTAAAAAGGAAGGTGGACTGACAAGGAAGGTGTGACGTGACAAGTAAGTGTGACGTTAAAGGAAAGGTTAAATTGAAAAAAGGAAAGGGTGACGGAAAAGGAAGGTGTGAGTGAAAGGGAAGGTGTGACGTTAAAAAAAGTTTTGACGTGAAAAGGAAAGGGTGACCATGAAAAGGAGGGTTGGGGACGTTAAAAGGGAAGGTTGACGTGAAAAAGAAGGTGTGACGTGACAAGGAAGGTGTGAGTGACAAGGAAGGTGTGACGTGCAAGGAAGGTGTGACGGGAAAGAAAGGGGTGTGAGTGACAAGGAAGTTTGACGTGACAAGGAAGGTGGACGTGCAAAAAAGGTGTGAATGCCAAGGGAAGGTGTGACGTGACGGGGAAGGTGTGACGTAACAAGGAAAGGGTGTGACGGGAAAACAAAGGGTGTGACGGAAAAGGAAAGTAGACGTGAAAGGAAAGGTGTGACGTGAAAGGGGAAGGTGTGACGTGCAAGGAAATGTGACGTGAAAGGAAGGTTGAGTGACAAAGAAGGTGGGACCTGACAAGGATGATGTGAGTAAAAGGAAATGTGACGCCCAAAAGGAGGTTTGGGGACTGAAAGGAAGGGGTTGACCATGACAAGGAAGGTGTGATGACAAGGAATGTGTGCCTAAAAAGGAAGGGTGACCATGACAAGGAAGGTTTGGGGACCTGAAAGGAAGGTGTGAGGACAAGGAAGATGTGACGTAAAAAGGAAAGTGTGACGTGACAAGGAAGGTTTGACATGACAAGGGAAGGTATGACTTGAAAGGAAGGTGGACATGAAAAGGAAGGTGTGACATGACAAGGGGGTTTTATGACTGACAAGGAGTGTGTGACATTGCAAGGAAGGTGTGACATGACATTAAGATGTGAATGAAAAGGAAAGGTATGACATGACAGGGAAAGGGTGACATGACAAGGAAGGTTTGACATGAAAGGAAGGTTGACATGACAAAGGAAGGTTTGAATGAAAAGGGAAAGGTGTGACATGGAAAGGGAAAGGGTATGACTAAAAAGGGAAGGGTGACATAAAAAAGGAAGGTGTGATATGAAAGAAAGGTATGACAGACAAGGAAGGTTTGACTTTAAAAGGAAAGGTGTGACATGACAAGAAAGGGTTTTTGACTGACAAGGAATGTGTGACGTGACAAAGAAGGTGTGACGTGACAAGGAAGGTTGACGGAAAAGGAAGGTGTGACGTGAAAGGGAAAGGTTGGACGTGACAAGGAAGGTGTGACGTGACAAAGCCCGGTTTTGTGACAGAAAGGAAGGTGTGGTGGCAAGGAAGGTGTGAGTGAAAAGGAAAGGTGTGAGGGGGGAAAGGAAGGTGTGAGTGAAAAGGGAAAGGTGTAAAGTGAAAGGAAGGTGTGCGTGCAAGGAGGTGGGGACGTGACAAGGAAAGTGTGAGTGAAAGGAGGGTGACGTGACAAGGAAATGTGACTAAAAAAAAAATGGGGAGTGAAAAGGAAGGTTTGACATACAGGAAGGTGGACCTTGCAAAAAACGTGTGACGTGAAAAGGGAATGTGGACCATGACAAGGAAGGTGTAAAAATGACAAGAAAGGTGTGAGGACAAGGAAGGTGTGACGTGACAAGGAAGTGTGAGTGACAAGGGAAAAGTGTGACGGACAAGGAAGGTTTGACATGAAAGGAAGTATGATGAAAAGGGAAAAGGTGTGACATGACAAGGAAGGTGTGACTTTGACAAAAAGGTATGAATGACAAGGAGGGTGTGAATGAAAGGAAGGTGTGACATGACATTTGGGTTTTTACATGACAGGAAGGTATGAATGACAAGGAGGCGTAAAACGTGACAAGGAAGGTGTGACGGGGCAAAGGTGTGACGTGAAAGGAAGGCTGACGTGAAAAGGAATGTGTGACGTAAAGGAAAGGTGTGAGGACAAGGAAGATGTAGTAAAAGGGAAGGTGAGACGGAAAAGGGAAAGATGTGACGTGACAAAGGAAGTGGGGACGTGAAAAAGGAAGATGTGACTATGAAAAGGGAAGGCGTGACGTGACAAGGAAGTGTGACGTGAAAAAGGTGTGACTGACAAGGAAGGTGGGTGTGAGAAAAAAAGGGGTTGGACGTGACAAGGGAGGTGGATGTGAAAAAGATGTGTGACGTGACTGGAAAGGTGTAAACATGACAAGGAGGTGTGACGTGACAAGGAAGGGTGTGACGTGAAAAAGGTGTGCCCGGAAAAGGGAAAGGTGGACAGACAAGAAGTGTGACTTTTAAAGGAAGGTATGACTTGAAAAGGAAGGTGTGAGTGAAAGGGAAATGTGTGACGTGAAAAGGAAGGGTGACGTGGAAAAAAGGGTTTTTGAGTGAAAAGGAGGGTGGCCCTGAAAGGAGGGTGTGACGTTACAAGGAAGGTGTGCGTGACGAAAAAGGTTTGACGTGACAAGGGAAAAGGTGCACGTGACAAGGAAAGGTTTATGAAAAGGGAAAGGGGTGGAGTGAAAGGTTGTGACGGGAAAGGAAGGTGTGCGTGACAAGGAAATTGTGACTGAAAAAGGAAAGGGTGGGACGGACAAAGAAGGTTGACATGAAAAGGGAAGGTGTGACGTGACAAGGAAGGGGGTGTACGTGACAGGAAAAGGTGTGACGGGAAAGGAAGGTGTGACGTGACAAGGAAGGTGTGACGTGACAAGGAAGGTGTGACGTGACAAGGAAGGTGTGACGTGACAGGGAAAGTGGAGGAAAGGAAGGGTAAGTGACAAGAAGGTGGGTGACAAGGAAATGGGGACGTAACAAGGAAAGTGTGACGGACAAGGAAGGTTTGACTGACAAGGGAAAGGGTGTGACCATGACAAGGAAGGTGTGACGTGACAAGGAAATGTGTGCCATGACAAGGAAGGTGTGCCCATGAAAAGGAAAGGTGTGACCTGAAAGGGAAAGGGTGTGACGGAAAGGAAGATGTGACGTGACAAGGAAAGTGTGACGGGGAAAGGAGGTTTGACATGAAAAGGAAGGTATGCCTTGAAAGGAAGGGTGACATGAAGGAAAGGTGTGAATGACAAGGGGAAGGATGAATGACAAGGAGTGTGTGACAGACAAGGAAGGTGTGACATGACATTTAAAGATGTGACATGAAAGGAAGGTTTTGACATGACAGGAAGGCGTGACATGACGGGAAAGGGTTTGAATGAAAGGGGTATTAATGACAAGGAAGGTTTGACATGAAAAGGGAAGGTGTGACTGGGGGGAAAGGGTTGACAAACAAGGAAAGGGTGGGGAATGAAAAGGAAGGTGTGATATGAAAAGAAAGGTTTTGCTGAAAGGGAAAAGGTTTGATTGAAAGGGAAAGGGTGTGACATGAAAGGGAAAGGTATGAATGCAAGGAAGGTGTGGTGACAAAGAAGGTTGTGACGTGAAAAGGAAGGTGTGCCCAGACGGAGGTTTGGGGACCATGACAAGGAAGGTGTGACCTGCAAGGAAAGGTTTTGCGTGAAAAGGAATGTTGACCGACTAGGCAGGTGGGGGCCTGACAAGGTAGGTGTGACGTGGGGGAAGGTGTGACCATCCCAGGAAGGGTGCCCTGACAAGGAAAGGGTTTGGGGGGACGTGGAAAAGGGTTTGTGACGTGAGAAGAAGGTCTGACCGAAAAAGGGAAGGTGTGACGTAAAATGGAAGGGTGACGTGACAAGGAAGGTGTGAGTGAAAGGGGGTGGACTGACAAGTAAGATGTGACGTGACAAAGGAAGTTTGAGTGAAAAAGGAAGATGTGATATGATAAGGAAGGGCGTGACGTGACAAGGAAGATGTGGGACAAAAGGTGTGACGTGACAAGGAAGGTGGGTTGTGCGAAGAAGGTTGATGTGAGAAGGAAGGTGTGACGGCAAAGAAGGTGTGACGTGCCCAGAAGGGGCCCATGACAAGGGGAAGGTGTGGAGTGCAAGGAAGGTGTGACGTGAAAAAGGTTGTGACGGAAAGGAAGGTGTGAGTGACAAGTAAGATGTGCGTAAAAAGGGAAGGTTGATTGAAAAAGAAAGGTGGACGTGAAAGGAAGGTGTGACGTGAAAAGGAAGCTGTGCGTTGAAAAAAAAAAGGTGTGACTGACGGGGAAGGTGTGACCATAAAAAGGGGGTGTGACGTTACAAGAAAGGTTTTGTGACGTGACAAAGAAGGTGTGACGGGAAAAGGAAGGGGGTGGGTGAAAAGAAGGTGTGACGGGAAAGGAGGTGTGACGTGCAGGAAAGGTTGTCATGAAAAGGGAAGGTGGGACGTGACAAGGAAGGTGTGACGGGGACAAGGAAAGGTGCGTGAAAGGAAGGGGGGGACGGAAAGGGGTGGACGTGACAAGGAAGATGTGACGAAACCCAGGAAAGTGTGAGTGACAAGGAAGGTTTGACATGACAAGGAAGGTATGACATGACAAGGAAGGAGTGACATGACAAGGAAGATGTGACATGACAAGGAAGGTATGACATTACAAGGAAGGTGTGACATGACAAGGAAGGTGTGACATGACAAGGAAGGTGTGACATGACAAGGAAGGTGTGACATGACAAGGAAGGTGTGACGTGGCAAGTAAGGTGTGACGTGACATAGAAGGTGTGACGTGACAAAGGTGTACTTGCAAGGAAAGGGGGGGGGAGTGAAAAGGGGAAGGTGTGACGTGAAAGGAAGGTGTGGGTGACAAAAAAGGTGTGAGTGAAAAAGAAGGTGTGACATGACAAGGAAGGGTGACGTGAAAAAGAAGGTGTGACGTTAGGGAAGGTGTGACTTTACTGGAAGGTGGGAGTGAAAAGGGAAGGTGTGAGGTGAAAGGAAGGTGTGAGTGACAAAAAAGGTGTGACATGACAAGGAAGGTGTGACGTGACAAGGAAGGTGTGATTTGAAAGGAGGTTGACGGGAAAGGAAGTGTGACGTGAAAAGGGAAGGTGGACTGCAAGGAAGGTGTGACGTGAAAGGAAAGGTGTGACGTGACAGGGAAAGTGTGAGTAAAAGGAAAGGTGTGGACGTGACAAGGAAGGTGTGGGAGTGACAAGGAAGATGTGACTTTAAAAAGGAAAGTTGACGTGAAAGGAAGGTTTTTGACTGACGGGAAGGTATGACTGACAATAAAGGGTGACATGACAAGGAAGTTTTGCATGAAGGAAAAAGGTATGACTTACAAGGAAGGTGTGACATGACGAGGAAGGTGTGACATGACAAGGAAGGTGTGAATGAAAAGGAAGGTATGACATGACAAGGAAGGTGTGACGAAAAAAGAAGATGTGAATGACAATGAAGGTGTGATTGAAAGGAAGGGTGTGACGGAAAAGGAAGGTGTGACGTGACAAGGAAGGTGTGGCGTGAAAAGGGGAAGGTGTGACGTGAAAAAGAAGGTGTGAATGAAAAGGGAAAGGGTGTACGGGAAAGGAAGGTTTTGTGACGTGACAAGGAAGGTTGACGGGAAAAGGGAAAGGTGTGCGTGAAAAGGGAAAGGGGTATGAATAACAAAAAAAGGTGTAGTGAAAAGGGAAAGGTGTGACGTAAAAGGAAAGTTTTGACGTTAAAGGGAAAGGTGTGCGTGAAAAGGAAAGGGGGTGACGTGAAAGGGAAAAGAGTGCGGAAAGGGAAAGTGGACGTGAAAAGGAAGGTTTGACATGAAAAGGGAAAGGTATGGCTGACAAGGAGGTGTGACATGACGGGGAAGGGTGTGACATGACAAGGAAGGATGACATGAAAGGAGGGTGTGACATGAAAAGGGAAGTGGGGACATAACATTAAGGGTAAATGACAGGAAGGTATGACATGACAAGGAAAGGCTTTGCATGAAAAGGAAGGTTTGACATGAAAGGGAAGGTATGGAATTAAGGGGGGGTGTGACAGACGGGAAGGTGTAAATTGAAAAGGGAAAGGTGTGAATGAAAAGGAAAAGGTTGAATGACAAGAAGGTGTGAGTAACAAAAAAGAGGGACATGACAAAGAAGGTGTGACTTGAAAGGGGGTGTCGTGAAAGGGAAAGGTGGGTGTAAGGAAGGGGTGGCGTGAAAAGGGAAGGTGTAGTCCCCAAAAAAGGGTGTGACATGCAAGGGAAGGTGTGACGTGAAAGGAGGGTGACGTGACAAGGAAAAGGTGTGAGGGAAAGGAAGGTGTGATGTGAAAAGGGGAAGGTATGAAATGTAAAGGGAAAGGTGTGACGTGACAAGGAGGGTGTGACGTGAAAGGAAAGTGTGCTTAAAGGAAGGTGTGAGGGGAAAAGGAAAGGTGTGACTGAAAGGAAGGTGTGAGGGAAAAAAGGAAGGTGTGTTTGTGAAAAGGAAGGTATGAAATGTCAAGGAAGGTGTGACGTGACAAGGAGGGTGTGACGTGACAAGGAAAGTGTGACGTTAAAGGAAGGTGTGACGTGACAAGGAAGGTGTGACGTGACAAGGAAGGTGTGACGGGTAAGGAAGGTGTGATGTGACAAGGAAGTATAAAATGTAGGAAGGTGTGAGTGAAAAGGGGGGTGTATGTCAAGGAAAGTGTGATTTAAAGGGGGAAGGTGTGGTGAAAGGGGTTGGGGGAAAGGAAGGTGTGAGGGGGAAAGGGAAAGATTTGAGTGAAAAGAAGGTATGAAATGTCAAGGAAGGTGTGACGTGAAAAGGGTGTGACTTTAAAAAGGGAAAGGTGACTTTAAAAGGAAGGTGTGACGTGACAAGGAAGGTGTGACGTGAAAGGGAGTGTGACGTGAAAAGGAAAAGGTGACGGGGAAAAGGGGAAGGTTTGACATGACAAGGAAGGTATGACATGAAAAGGGAAGGGTTTGTAAGACGGGGAAGGTGTGACATGAAAAGGGAAAGGGGATGACAGACAAGGGGGTGTGGACTGACAAGGAAGGTGTGACAAAACTTAAGGTGTGCTGAAAAAGGGGGGTTTGACAGACAGGAAGGCGTGACTGACAAGGAAGGTTTGACATAACGGGAAAGGGTATGACATGAAAAAGGAAGGTTTGTATGAAAAGGGAAAGGTGTGACATGGAAAGGAAGGTATGAATGAAAAGGAAGGTGTGACTTGACAAGGAAGGTGTGTTATGACAAGGAAGGTAGACTGACAAGGAAGGGTTTTTGACTTGAAAAGGAAAGGTGTGACAGAAAAGGAAGGTATGAATAAAAAGAAAGGTGGGGCAGACAAGGAAGGTTGCTGAAAAGGGAAGGGTATACATGAAAAGGAAGGTGGGGAATGAAAGGAAGGTTGACATGAGAAGGAAGGTGTGACATGACATGGAAGGTATGACATGACAAGGAATGTTTGACTTGACAAGGAAGGTGTGACATGACAAGGAAGGTATGACATAACAAGAAAGGTGTGACATGACAAGGAAGGTGTGACGTGATATGGCGTTACGTAACGATGAATGCAGCAACAGGTCGCCAGACATAAGGTCATTTCCAGTCTTGTACTGATTCTGCAAGCAGGTTCACTCTCTCTAAAGTAGAGAGAGAGAAGGAGAGAGAGAGAGAGAGAGAGAGAGAGAGAGAGAGAGAGAGAGAGAGAGAGAGAGAGAGAGAGAGAGAGAGAGAGAGATCAGACAGTGTCATATAAGAGTACAAGCAATGAGATGAAGTAACATCGACCACTGTGGTTTATAAGAAATAACATGACCATCTTCACATCAGCATGACTGTCTTGAACGAAGAGTTAAATTATAACATTATGTCTTGTGAAATTACTGCGGAAAAAATCCACTAGTAAAGAAATAAATTAAAGAGGTGGCGAGCTAAACACTGTTAACTAGCAAACTTTTCATTAGTAAATCTGCATGATAGATCTATGAAGCTACTGCAGGTAAATTATTCGAGAATTAAAATGGTAAGGGAGTTGCATAATGTTACGAACATGACTACGACTAGTCGCTTGAGTGAGATTTACTCAGCTAATGTGTCGACTCGGCTTTCACGAGAGTAGACGCTGAGGTGCATGGAGATGATTGGCTGCTGAGGCAGGCTTGTTCAGCTAATGAGATTGCCGGGCTTCCCTGTGAGCAGGCGCTGAAAAAGTGACAATGATTGGTTGCTTGAGCAAGCTTTGTTTGGCCAATAGGAGAACATATGTAAAAAAAATATGCACTCAGGGGACATGGGGTTCGATTTCCGGCGAGGGTTGGAACATTGGGCGTTTCCTTACACCGGTTTGTATGTAGTAGTATGTCACTGATGTTACCTAGGTCTGTATACCTTGTACATGTACTTGTAGCAATAAAGATATTATTATTATTATTATTATTATTATTATTATTATTATTATTATTATTATTATTATTATTATTAGTAAGCTTTAGTGTGATGTAAATGATTAAATAACAATAACAGTTCAGTAATATCTTTATTTATGTAAGTACAAGGTATACAATCCTAGCTGACATCAATGACATAGTACTATAAAGCCGCTTGTTATGCTGAGCATTTCAGGCAAATTAAGTCAGTTTTGTCCCAAGATGCGACCCACACCAGTCGACTAACACCCAGGTACCCATTTTACTGATGGGTGAACATGGACAACCGGTGTTAGGAAACACGCCCAATGTTTCCAGCCCTTCGCCGGAAATCGAACCTTGACCCTCACCGTGTGAAGCGAGAGCTTATGCCACCAGGCCACGGGGCCTGGCGGTATAGTGCTGAGTTTAGCAATAGTTTAGAATAAGTTCATTAACATTGCTGATGTTCAAAAATGTCCTACCAGAAGGGACAGATACCTACATTCATTGTTTACAAACGATGTGAAGCTACTGAGAAAAAAAATTAACTGGGGACTATGAAACCAGTCTACAACAAGCCACTGGCAGGACTCAGCCGATAGTACTCACACTCACGAAGCATCCCTTCGATCCCCGTCGAGGAGGGGAATTTTCTAGTCTACAAGTGACACTACTCTTCCACGATGTCACATCGTGTGGAGATCAAACCTACAAGTTCCGTGGTGAACGATGCCTCGAAGCTTGCACTTGCAGCTGCCCTTAAAGCAGCCTGCAGGTCAAGTTCTTGGGCATCGTATCCCTCAAAGGCGCCTTCTTAGTAGCCTGTACCTGCGATTAGAAGGCCGAAAAAAATCCTGACCCCTACTACTATGAAGACTCTCAACGATCGTGACTTTGTAATCTCCAACTCCCCTTACTTGAAGGTGAAACGTTGTATTTGTAAAATGACTTGACTGGATCGTCACGACCCTCTCTAACGAAGAACTCAAGTCATCCATCGAGGACCAGAATGCCTTGGCTTCGGTGGACACCATCGCTAAAATTCCTAAGGCCTCCTCAATGATCAAGATCACATTTTCTGACACTACAATGGCTGTCCAAACTCTATCTGACGGACTGGTCATCTCTTACTATCATAGACACGCAAACCACGTCGAACCTGATCACTTCAAATATATCTCCCTGCTGGACCAGTTACTCGTACAACCATACTACCAAGGACTACCCCAGGAAGGACAAGAAATTTTGAACAAACTGTGGAAAGGAAGGACATTATTTCAAATCCTGCACCATCACCACCACCACCACCCCCACCACCACCACCACCACCACCCCACCCACCACCACCACCACCACCACCACCCCCACCACCACCACCACCACCACCACCACCACTGCTCCAACATGTCTTAACTGCTACTAGGTCCTCTCTCTCCCTGCTCCATGAGCTTTATCATACCTCGTCTTAAAACTATGTATGGTTCCTGCCTCCACTACATCACATGCCAGACTATTCCACTTACTGACAACTCTATGACTAAAGAAATACTTCCTAACATCCCTTTGACTCACCCGAGTCTTCAACTTAAAATTGTCACCCTGTGTTTCTGTCTCATCTCTGGCCCTAGTAAATGTTCCAGTATCATCCCCAACTACCGCCAGCATCTCTCACCAACAACTACCGACTACTCTCACCTCCACTACTCGAGACTCTCAGCCTCCTCTTGATACAGTTATGGAAGACACAACTGAAATGAATGTATCTAATATCCTAGCGAGTCCACTGACGATGAGGAAGAAGACCCATGCTGTGAGGAGGAAGTTCACAATAAAGATGTGGACTTCTACACTTCTCCATACAGCACAGATTTGCTTTGCGAAGAACTGCGTTCATGCTGGCAAGATGGTACTATTAAATTTTTATACATGTAGAGTACCCTATAGTTTTCCAATGGAAACCGTAATACAGAAACTATACATCGCTAATCATAGAAAAACTATTAAACAGTTTTACCTCTCCAAGTCATTCCTCAAAAGACTAAAAAATGTCACACCTAGTGATAAATCTTAAGCCAACACACACACCACCTCTGAGTCCTTATCACCGATATATAAAGACTAGTTGTATTTTAGCCGCTATTTGATCCCAGCTTCCTATGCCACAATGTACGTCATAAAAATAATCAACACTGCGGTTAAGTTGAGGATTTTAAGTGAATCAGAAGAGTCATGCACAGGTTATATCATGGAAACTAATGTCCTAATTTCTTAATACAAATGGTAAAAAATTAACATATACAGTACAGTCTAGAATCAATTCAAACCTTCCAGTAAGTAACACCAGCTGCTCCCAGAAACATCAGCTGCTCCCAGAGACACCAGCTGCTCCCAGAGACACAAGCTGCTCCCAGAGACACCAGCTGCTCCCAGAGACACCAGCTGCTCCCAGAGACACCAGCTGCTCCCAGAGACACCAGCTGCTCCCAGAGACACCAGCTGCTCCCAGAGACACAAGCTGCTCCCAGAGACACCAGCTGCTCCCAGAGACACCAGCTGCTCCCAGAGACACTAGCTGCTCCCAGAGACACTAGCTGCTCCCAGAGACACCAGCTGCTCCCAGAGACACCAGCTGCTCCCAGAGACACTAGCTGCTCCCAGAGACACCAGCTGCTCCCAGAGACACTAGCTGCTCCAGAGACACCAGCTGCTCCCAGAGACACCAGCTGCTCCCAGAGACACCAGCTGCTCCCAGAGACACTAGCTGCTCCCAGAGACACTAGCTGCTCCCAGAGACACCAGCTGCTCCCAGAGACACTAGCTGCTCCAGAGACACTAGCTGCTCCCAGAGACATAGCTGCTCCCAGAGACACCAGCTGCTCCCAGAGACACCAGCTGCTCCCAGAGACACTAGCTGCTCCCAGAGACACTAGCTGCTCCCAGAGGACACTAGCTGCTCCCAGAGACACCAGCTGCTCCCAGAGACACCAGCTGCCCAGAGACACTAGCTGCTCCCAGAGACACCAGCTGCTCCCAGAGACACCAGCTGCTCCCAGAGACACCAGCTGCTCCCAGAGACACCAGCTGCTCCCAGACACACCAGCTGCTCCCAGAGACACCAGCTGCTCCCAGAGACACCAGCTGCTCCCAGAGACACTAGCTGCTCCCAGAGACACTAGCTGCTCCCAGAGACACCACGCTCTCCAGAGACACTAGCTGCTCCCAGAGACACCAGCTGCTCCCAGAGACACCAGCTGCTCCCAGAGACACTAGCTGCTCCCAGAGACACTAGCTGCTCCCAGAGACACTAGCTGCTCCCAGAGACACTAGCTGCTCCCAGAGACACCAGCTGCTCCCAGAGACACCAGCTGCTCCCAGAGACACCAGCTGCTCCCAGAGACACCAGCTGCTCCCAGAGACACTAGCTGCTCCAGAGACACTAGCTGCTCCAGAGAAACTAGCTGCTCCCAGAGACACCAGCTGCTCCCAGAGACACCAGCTGCTCCCAGAGACACTAGCTGCTCCCAGAGACACCAGCTGCTCCCAGAGACACCAGCTGCTCCCAGAGATACTAGCTGCTCCCAGAGACACTAGCTGCTCCCAGAGACACTAGCTGCTCCCAGAGACACTAGCTGCTCCCAGAGACACTAGCTGCTCCCAGAGACACTAGCTGCTCCAGAGACATAGCTGCTCCCAGAGACACAAGCTGCTCCCAGAGACACTAGCTGCTCCCAGAGACACCAGCTGCTCCCAGAGACACCAGCTGCTCCCAGAGACACTAGCTGCTCCCAGAGACACTAGCTGCTCCCAGAGACACTAGCTGCTCCCAGAGACACCAACTGCTCCCAGAGACACCAGTTGCTCCCAGAGACACTAGCTGCTCCCAGAGACACCAGCTGCTCCAAGAGACACCAGCTGCTCCCAGAGACACCAGCTCCTCCCAGAAACACCAGCTGCTCCCAGAGACACCAGCTGCTCCCAGAGACACTAGCTGCTCCCAGAGACACTAGCTGCTCCCAGAGACACCAGCTGCTCCCAGAGACACCAGCTGCTCCCAGAGACACCAGCTGCTCCCAGAGACACCAGCTGCTCCCAGAGACACCAGCTGCTCCCAGAGACACCAGCTGCTCCAGAGACACTATGCTGCTCCCAGAGACACCAGCTGCTCCCAGAGACACCAGCTGTTCCCAGAGATACCAGCTGCTCCCAGAGACACCAGCTGCTCCCAGAGACACTAGCTGCTCCTAGAGACACCAGCTGCTCCCAGAGATACCAGCTGCTCCCAGACACACCAGCTACTCCCAGAGACACTAGCTGCTTCCAGAGACACCAGCTGCTCCCAGAGATACCAGCTGCTCCCAGAGACACCAGCTGCTCCCAGAGATACCAGCTGCTCCCAGAAACACCAGCTGTTCCCAGAGATGCCAGCTGCTCCCAGAGACACCAGCTGCTCCCAGAGACACTAGCTGCTTCCAGAGACACCAGCTGCTCCCAGAGACACCAGCTGCTCCCAGAGACACCAGCTGCTCCCAGAGACACCAGCTGCTCCCAGAGACACTAGCTGCTCCCAGAGACACCAGCTGCTCCCAGAGACACCAGCTGCTCCCAGAGACACTAGCTGCTTCCAGAGACACCAGCTGCTCCCAGAGACACCAGCTGCTCCCAGAGACACCAGCTGCTCCCAGAGACACCAGCTGCTCCCAGAGACACTAGCTGCTCCCAGAGACACCAGCTGCTCCCAGAGACACCAGCTGCTCCCAGAGACACCAGCTGCTCCCAGAGACACCAGTTGCTCCCAGAGACACCAGCTGCTCCCAGAGACACCAGCTGCTCCCAGAGACACCAGCTGCTCCCAGAGACACCAGCTGCTCCCAGAGACACCAGCACATTAATTTTGAAGCCACTGAGAAGTTGAATTATGAAACTATCGCAATAAAAGCTATATTTCAATTTTCCCAGTTTCTTCCACTAAGAGGACAAATTGGAACCCACACAGGCCAGTAAAATTAACCAGAAGGAAAGTAAACAAGCAAGCAAGCAAGCAAGCAGGTACGCAGTTTTTTTTACCGTGGTCCTGAAAGCATGCACATATTATGGACATATAAAAATTACATTATGTAAATTTAACCTCGGTGAAGCCAGTAAACTGAAACTCGGTGACTTAATACTGATTAGAAAAGACGTTCTTCTGTTATATCACAGAAACCAATTTGCTTAGTAAAACTGCCACAGTAAATCATTTACAACCAAAAATGAAGGTGAAGCTTTTTATGTGTCGTGATTATTTTCTTCTTTCATGACTGGTACAAAGTTAAGTAATATTAAATGATTAAGTAATGTCAGTTGATCATTCTAAAGTTAGATCCTCAAGTACTGACTCAAGAAATCATAAAAACATGATTACAAACAAGCCAACGGGTGGTGGTTCGAACCCATGGTGAGTGTGCCTTAAAACTCACAGGCCGCTGCGTTAACCACACACTTGACAGTTTCCAAAGGATGGAAATTAAAAAGGCCAATAATTGTATCCAAAATGGGAAGCACAGATCGTCAAGTCTAGGTTTATACTACTGCTATCACACAAAATGCCACTCGCATTTCAGTCAATATTTACGAAGAGAGACGTGGTGAAGGAGGGAGAGAGGCTGGAGTGACGCTGCTGACACCAACACAAACAAATGAGAGACATCTTGAAGGATAGACTTAGAAGATTCTCCAGCAAGACTAGGATAAAGTGAAGGTGGGAGATGATACCCAGTATCTCAGTCCTCCCAGCCCCACCCTTCCCTACACAACCCAGCCCACCCTTCCACACACAACCCAGCCCCACCCTTCCCTACACAACCCAGCCCCACCCTTCCCTACACAACCCAGCCCCACCCTTCCTTACACAACCCCTCCCACCCCTTCCCCACACAACCCCGCCCCACCCTTCCCTACACAAACCCTGCCCCACCCTTCCCCACACAACCCTGCCCCACCCTTCCCCACACAACCCCGCCCCACCCTTCCCTACACAACCCCGCCCACCCTTCCCTACACAACCCCGCCCCACCCTTCCTACACAACCCTGCCCCACCCTTCCCTACACAACCCCGCCCCACCCTTCCCTACACAACCCTGCCCCACCCTTCCCTACACAACCCGCCCCACCCTTCCCTACACAACCCTGCCCCACCCTTCCCTACACAACCCTGCCCCACCCTTCCCACACAACCCTGCCCCACCTTCCCTACACAACCCTGCCCACCCTTCCCTACACAACCCTGCCCCAACCTTCCCTACACAACCCCTCCCCACCCTTCCCTACACAACCCTGCCCCACCCTTCCCTACAACAACCCTGCCCACCCTTCCCTACACAACCCTGCCCCACCCTTCCCTACACAACCCTGCCCCACCCTTCCTACACAACCCCACCCCACCCTTCCCTACACAACCCCACCCCACCCTTCCCTACACAACCCCTCCCCACACCCATCCCTACCACAACCCTGCCCCACCCTTCCCTACACAACCCTGCCCCACCCTTCCCTACACAACCCCTCCCCACCCTTCCCTACACACCCCACCCCACCCTTCCCTACACAAACCCCGCCCAACCCTTCCCTACACAACCCCGCCCCACCCTTCCCTACACAACCCCGCCAACCCTTCCCTACACAACCCCGCCCCACCCTTCCTACACAACCCCACCCACACCCTTCCTACACAACCCCGCCCAACCCTTCCCTACACAACCCTGCCCCACCCTTCCCTACACAACCCGCCCAACCCTTCCCTACACAACCCTGCCCCACCCTTCCCTACACAACCCTGCCCACCCTTCCTACACAACCCTGCCCCACCCTTCCCTACACAACCCCACCCACACCTTCCCTACACAACCCTCCCCACCCTTCCCTACACAACCCTGCCCCACCCATCCCTACACAACCTGCCCCACCCTTCCTACACAACCCCGCCCACCCTTCCCTACACAACCCCACCCCACCCTTCCCTACACAACCCCGCCCAACCCTTCCCTACACAACCCCGCCCCACCCTTCCCTACACAACCCGCCCAACCTTCCCTACACAACCCCGCCCACCCTTCCCTACACAACCCACCCCACCCTTCCCTACACAAACCCCGCCCAACCCTTCCCTACACAAACCCGCCCCACCTTCCCTACACAACCCCGCCCCAACCCTTCCCTACACAACCCCGCCCCACCCTTCCCTACACAACCCCACCCCACCCTTCCCTACACAACCCCGCCCCACTCTTTCCCTACACAACCCCGCCCACCCTTCCCTACACAACCCCGCCCCACCCTTCCCTACAAAACCCCGCCCCACCCTTCCTACACAACCCCGCCCCACCCTTCCTACACAACCCCACCCCACCCTTCCATACACAACCCCGCCCCACCCTTCCCTACACAACCCGCCCCACCCTTCCCTACACAACCCCACCCCACCCTTCCCTACAAACCCCGCCCACCCTTCCCTACACAACCCCGCCCCACCCTTCACTACACAACCTGCCCCACCCTTCCCTACAAACCCTCCCCACCCTTCCCTACACAACCCCACCCCACCCTTCCCTACACAACCCCGCCCCACCCTTTCCCTACACAACCCCACCCCACCCTTCCCTACACAACCCGCCCCACCCTTCACTACACAACCCCGCCCTACCTTCCCTACACAACCCCACCCCACCCTTCCCTACACAACCCCGCCGCACCCTTCCCTACACAACCCCGCCCACCTTCCCTACACAACCCCACCCCACCCTTCCCTACACAACCCGCCCCCCACCCTTCCCTACACAACCCACCCCACCTTCACTACACAACCCTGCCCACCCTTCCCTACACAACCCTCCCCACCCTTCCCTACACAACCCCGCCCCACCCTTCCCTACACAACCCCCGCCCCACCCTTCACTACACAACCCTGCCCCACCCTTCCCTACACAACCCCGCCCCACCTTCACTACACAACCCCGCCCACCCTTCACTACACAACCCCGCCCAACCCTTCCCTACACAACCCTGCCCCACCCTTCCCTACACAACACCGCCCCACCCTTCACTACACAACCCCGCCCCACCCTTCCCTACACAACCCCGCCCCACCCTTCCCTAAACAACCCGCCCCACCCTTCACTACACAACCCTGCCCCACCCTTCCCTACACAACCCCTCCCCACCCTTCCCTACACAACCCCACCCCACCCTTCCCTACACAACCCCGCCCCACCCTTCCCTACACAACCCCACCCCACCCTTCCCTACACAACCCCGCCCCACCCTTCCTACAAACCCGCCCTACCCTTCCCTACACAACCCCACCCCACCCTTCCCTACACAACCCCGCCCCACCCTTTCCCTACACAACCCCGCCCCACCCTTCCTACACAACCCCACCCCACTTCCCTACACAACCCCGCCCACCCTTCCCTACACAACCCCACCCCACCCTTCACTACACAACCCTGCCCCACCCTTCCCTACACAACCCTCCCCACCCTTCCCTACACAACCCCACCCCACCCTTCCCTACACAACCCCGCCCACCCTTCCCTACACAACCCCGCCCACCTTCATACACAACCCCGCCCCACCCTTCACTACACAACCCTGCCCACCCCTTCCCTACACAACCCCTCCCCACCCTTCCCTACACAACCCCGCCCACCCTTCCCTACACAACCCGCCCCACCTTCACTACACAACCCTGCCCCACCCTTCCCTACACAACCCCGCCCCACCCTTCACTACACAACCCCGCCCCACCCTTCACTACACAACCCCGCCCCACCCTTCCCTACATCAACCTGCCCCACCCTTCCCTACACAACACACCGCCCCACCCTTCACTACACAACCCCGCCCCACCCTTCCCTACACAACCCCGCCCCACCCTTCCCTACACAACCCGCCCCACCCTTCACTACACAACCTCTGCCCCACCCTTCCTACACAACCCCGCCCCCCCTTCCCTACACAACCCCGCCCAACCTTCCCTACACAACCCCGCCCAACCCTTCCCTACACAACCCCGCCAATCCTTCCCTACACAACCCCGCCCCACCCTTCCCTACACAACCCGCCCACCCTTCCCTCACAACCCCGCCCCACCCTTCCACTACATCAACCCGCCCCAACCCTTCCTA
Source organism: Cherax quadricarinatus (assembly GCF_026875155.1). Classification (NCBI taxonomy): domain Eukaryota; kingdom Metazoa; phylum Arthropoda; class Malacostraca; order Decapoda; family Parastacidae; genus Cherax; species Cherax quadricarinatus. Next base: position 52,757,871 of record NC_069415.1, read on the forward strand.
CACAACCCGCCCCACCCTTCCCTACACAACGCCGCCCCACCCTTCCCTACACAAACCCCGCCCCACCCTTCCTACACAACCCCGCCCACCCTTCCCTACACAACCCGCCCAACCCTTCAAAGCACAACCCGCCCAACCCTTCCCTACACAACCCCGCCCCACCTTCCTACACAACCCGCCCAACCCTTCCAATAAACCCAGCCCCACCCTTCCCTAAACAACCCCTCCCACACCCTTCACTACACAACCCTGCCCCACCCTTCCTACACAACCCGCGCCCCACCCTTCCTACACAACCCTCCTCACCCTTCACTACACAACCTGCCCCACCCTTCCCTACACAACCCCTCCCCACCCTTCACTACACAACCCGCCCCACCCTTCCCTACACAACCCCTCCCCACCCTTTCACTAACACAACCTGCCCCACCCTTCCTACAAAACCCCGCCCACCCTTTCCTACACAACCCCGCCCACCATCACTACACAACCCCTCCCCACCCTTACTACACAACCTCCCCATCCTTCCTCTACACATCCCCGCCCACCCTTCACTACACAACCCCTCCCACCCTTCCCTACACAAACCCTCCCCACCCTTTCTTGCACAACCCTCCCACCCTTCCCTACACAACCCCTCCCCACCCATTCCTTACACAACCCGCCCCACCCTTCCCATACACAATCCGTCCCACCCTTCACTACACAACCCCGCCCCACCCTTTCTACATAACCCCTGCCCCACCTTTCATATACAACTCCTCCTCACTCCTTCCCTACACAAACCGCCCCACCCTTCCCTACACATCCTCCCCACACTTCCTACACAACCCCGCCCACCCTTCCCTACACAACCCCGCCCCACCCTTCCCTACGCAAACCTGCCCCACCCTTCCCTACACAACCCTAGCCCCACCTTCCAAACACAACATCGCCCCACCCTTCCCTACACAACCCGCCCCACCCTTCTACACAACCCCTCCCCAACCCTTTCTTACACAACCCCTCCCCACTTCCCTACACAACCTCGCCCCACCCTTCCTAACACAACCCCGCCCACCCTTCCCTACACAACCCTTCCCACCCTTCCTACACAACCCCTCCCACCCTTCCCTAACAACACCCTCCCACACCTTTCCTACCAACAACCCTGCCCCACCCTTCCCTACACAACCCTGCCCCACCTTCCCAAACACAACCTCGCCCCACCCTTCCCTACACAACCCCTTCCCACCCTTTCCCTACACAAACCCTTCCCACCCTTCCCTACACAACCCTCCCCACCCTTCCCTACACAACCCCTCCCCACCTTCCCTACACACCCTGCCCCACCTTCCTACCCAATCCCGTCCCACCCTTCACTACACAACCCTCCCCACCCTTTCCTACATAACCCTGCCCCACCTTTCCCTATACAACCCCTCCTCACCTTCCCTACACAAACCCGCCCCACCCTTCCCTACACAACCCCGCCCCACCCTTCCCTACACAACCCCGCCTCACCCTTCCCTACACAACCCTGCCCCACCTTCCCTACACAACCCCGCCCCACCCTTCCTACACAAACCGCCCCACCCTTACCACTACACAACCCGCCTCACCCTTTCCTACACAACCCTTCCCCACCTTCCCTACACGACCCTGCACCACCTTCCCTACAGAACCCCGCCCCACCCTTCACTACACAAAGGACCATAACATTGTATCAATCGCATCTGCTAGGAAAATGACAGGATGGATAATGAGAACCTTCAAAACTAGGGATGCCAAGCCCATGATGACACTCTTCAGGCCACTTGTTCTATCTAGGCTGGAATATTGCTGCACACTAACAGCACCTTTCAAGGCAGGTGAAATTGCTGACCTAGAAAATGTACAGAGAACCTTCACGGCGCGCATAACGGAGATAAAACACCTCAATTACTGGGAGCGCTTGAGGTTCCTGAACCTGTACTCCCTGGAACGCAGGCGGGAGAGATACATGATTATTATACACCTGGTTAAATCCTAGAGGGACTAGTACCGAACTTGCACACGAAAATCACTCACAACGAAAGCAAAAGACTCGGCAGACGATGCAACATCCCCCCAATGAAAAGCAGGGGTGTCACTAGCACGTTAAGAGACAATACAATAAGTGTCAGGGGCCCGAGACTATTCAACTGCCTCCCAGCATACATAAGGGGGATTACCAATAGACCCCTGGCTGTCTTCAAGCAGGCACTGGACAAGCACCTAAAGTCAGTACCTGACCAGCCGGGCTGTGGCTCGTACGTTGGATTGCGTGCAGCCAGCAGTAACAGCCTGGTTGATCAGGCTCTGATCAGCCAGGTGCCATGGATGACGTCATGTCAGGTCAGTGGTCAAGTGCCAGGGAAGACGTCATGTCAGGTCAGTGGTCAGGTGCCAGGGAGGATGTCATCTCAGGTCAGTGGTCAGGTGCCAGGGATGACGTAATGTCAGGCCAGTGGTCAGGTGTCAGGAATGACGTCATGTCACGCCAGTGGTCAGGTGCCTGGGTTGACGTCAAGTCAGGCCAGTGGTCAGGTGCAAGGAATGAGGTCATATCAGGTTAGTGGTCAGGTGCCAGGGATGAGGTCACATCAGGTCAGTGGTCAGCTGCCAGGGATGAGGTCATGTCAGGTCAGTAGTCAGGTGCCAGGGATGAGGTCATGTCAGGTCAGTAGTCAGGTGCCAGGAATGAGGTCATGTCAGGTCAGTAGTCAGGTGCCAGGGATGAGGTCATGTCAGGTCAGTAGTCAGGTGCCAGGGATGAGGTCATGTCAGGTCAGTAGTCAGGTGCCAGGAATGAGGTCATGTCAGGTCAGTAGTCAGGTGCCAGGGATGAGGTCATGTCAGGTCAGTAGTCAGGTGCCAGGGATGAGGTCATGCCAGGTCAGGTCATGTTTGTGTTGTTTGTGTTTGTGTTTGTGTTTGTGTTGTGTTGTGTTGTGTTGTGTTGTGTTGTGTTGTTTGTGTTTGTGTTTGTGTTTGTGTTTGTGTTACAAAAAACGCGATTCTAAAAGCTTAGAGATCTCCAGTGAATACTAGAAAGGACTGCCCTTCTAGCATCCAGCCTGTTACTGGGTTTTCGCAACAATTAGTCAGTATCCTTGTCCAATTATCCATTAGAATTCAGTATGATTCAATAGTGCTTCAGGATTACAACTGGTAGGCTACTAACTAGAGAAATTAAAATTTAATAAATTTATTAAGTTGTCTAGGCGTATATCAAATTAAATTAAATTAATCACAGTAATCAAAGTAATATTAATCACTTCTCTCGTGTACAATAGTATTGTGCTGTAGGCACATATCACAATCATAATTCTTAAGTACCGTCTGGTACATTAACATTTAATAAGATATTACAAATATGTACAAGTTTGTGTGTATGTGTGTAAGTGTTCTAAGTAGTTCGTTATGTCTCACGACTCAACTAGACTTAAACAAGTGACTGACAAAGTCTTCAAATAAACTAACTTCTTGACCAACTGGCTATCAGAACAGTCTGCTTGAACAATAAAAAAACGCTAAGCCCAATAGCAATATAACAAGCAACTGCGACACAGAATCAGGAACAAGGAGATAATATAACGACACTAAGTAGGGACCATCTGCAGATCCTCCACAAAAGTCACAAAACTCCCATACTACTGAATCTAAGTTCAGCATAAGAAAATCCCCGACTGTGATAATACACAGATACCAGTACAAGTTAGGTCAGAAGCTACAGCTCAGGACCTGAGTTGCTCAGAGTGTCTATGCGACACACAACCTCAGTACAACGTCGAAAATCACTAAGTCTATACAGTGTTCTGCGAACAGAGTATCCAGAACCTACAACAATAATGAGACAGAGACGATTTTCCGACAAGGGCCAATAAAGGAGATTTAGGCATGTCTTGTCAAGAATACGTCCAAACACCCAGCGAGTCTAGACCAGACTGAATACTTCGGGCGAGGTGAGGACACCCCCCCCCCTCTATAACGTGATAGCTCCGTGGACAGCTGCTGCTCAGTAACAACGAGAAGCCGGCAGGGAAACGAGCCACAAGCGATAATTACAGTAGTTAGACAATCAAGACTTGAACTTTGAGCACATAATATATGTGTTACATCCTACCTAACAAAATTTAACTAAGTCAAATAATAATATAAAGCAATATATTTACAATTTAGCTATTATCACAAATATAAGCAATATAAAATTATATGAAAAGGTAATATACATTGTAACCCATTCAGGGGTTGCAACAGTTTGTGTTTATGTTTGTGTTTGTTTGTGTTTGTTTTGTGTTTGTGTTTGTGTTGTGTTTGTGTTTGTCTTTGTGTTTATGTTTGTGTTTGGTTATGTTTGTGTTGTGTTTGTGTTTGTGTTTGTGTTTGTTTATGCTTGTGTTGTGTTTTGTGTTTGTGTTTGTGTTTATGTTTGTGTTTGTGTTTGTCTTTGTCTTTGTGTTTATGTTTGTGTTTGTGTTTGTGTTTGTTTATGTTCGTGTTGTGTTTGTGTTTGTGTTTTATGTTTGTGTTGTGTTTGTGTTTGTGCTTATGTTTGTGTTGTGTTTGTGTTAGTGTTTGTGTTTATGTTTGTGTTGTTTTTCTGTTTGTGTTTATGTTTGTGTTTATGTTTATGTTTGTGTTCATGTTTGTGTTTGTGTTTGTGTTTATGTGTGTGTTGTGTTTGTGTTTGTGTTTGTCTTTGTCTTTGTGTTTATGTTTGCATTTGTGTTTGTTTATGTTTGTGTTGTGTTTGTGTTTGTGTCTATGTTTGTGTTGTGTTTGTATTTAGTGTTTGTGTTGTGTTTGTGTTGTGTTTATGTTTGTGTTGTGTTTGTGTTTGTGTTTGTGTTTATCTTTTCTTGTGTTTGTGTTTGTGTTTGTGTTTATTTTTTGTGTTGTATTTGTGTTTGTGTTTATGTTTGTGTTGTGTTTGCGTTTGTGTTTGTGTTTATGTTTGTGTTGTGTTTGTGTTTATTTTTGTGTTTGTGTTGTGTCTGTGTTTCTGTTTATGTTTATGTTTGTGTTGTTGTTTGTGCTTGTGTTTGTGTTTATGTTTGTTTGTGTTGTTGTTTGTGTTTATGTTTGTGTTGTGTTTGTGCTTGTGTTTGTATTTATGTTTGTGTTGTGTTTGTGTTTGTATTTATGTTTGTGTTGTGCTTGTGTTTGTGTTTGTGTTGTGTTTGTGTTTGTGTTTGCTCATGTCTGCGTTGTGTTTGTGTTTATGTTTGTGTTGTGTTTGTGTTTGTGTTGTGTTTATGTTTGTGTTGTGTTTGTGTTTATGCTCATGTTTGCGTTGTGTTTGTGTTTGTGTTGTGTTTTGTGATTGTGATTGTGTTTGTGTTTCTGTTTCTGTTGTGTTTGGTTTGTGTTTATGTTTGTGTTGTGTTGTGTTTGTGTTGTGTTTGTGTGTGTTTTTTGTTTATGTTTGTGTTGTGTTTGTGTTAGTGTTTATGTTTGTGTTTGATTTTGTTTGTGTTGTGTTTATGTTTGTGTTGTGTTTGTTTTATGTTTGTGTTTGTGTTTGTGTTTATGTTTGTGTTGTGTTTGTGTTTGTGTTTATGTTTATGTTTGTGTTGTATTTGTGTTTGTGTTTGTATTATGTTTGTGTTGTGCTTGTGTTGTGTTTAGTTTGTGTTTGTGTTTGTGTTTGTGTTTGTGTTTATGTTTATGTTTGTGTTGTGTTTCTGTTTGTGTTTATGTTTGTGTTTTGTTTATGTTTGTGTTTATGTTTTGTGTTTGTCTTTGTCTTTGTCTTTGTGTTTAATTTTGTGTTTGTGTTTGTTATGTTTGTGTTGCATTTGTTTTGTGTTGTGTTTATGTTTGTGTTGTGTTTGTGTTTGTGTTTATGTTTGTGTTTGTGTTGTGTTTGTGTTTGTGTTTGTGTTTATGTTTATGTTTGTGTTGTGTTTGTGTTTGTGTTTATGTTTGTGTTGTGTTTGCGTTTGTGTTTGTGTTTATGTTTGTTTTTGTGTTTGTGTTTATTTTTGTGTTGTGTTTGTGTTGTGTCTGTGTTTCTGTTTATGTTTATGTTTGTGTTGTGTTTGTGCTTGTGTTTATGTTTATGTTTGTGTGTATTTGTGTTTGTGTTTGTATTTATGTTTGTGTTGTGTTTGTGTTTGTGTTTTTGTTTGTGTTGTGTTTGTGTTTATGTTTGTGCTGTGTTTGTCTTTGTGTTATGTTTATGTTTGTGTTGTGTTTGTGTTTGTGTTTATATTTGTGTTGTCTTTGTGTTTGTGTTTATGTTTGTGTTATGTTTGTGTTGTGTTTTGTGTTTATGTTTGTGTTGTGTTTGTGTTTGTGTTTTTGTTCATGTTTGTGTTGTGTTTGTGTTTTTTTGTTTTTGTTTGTGTTGTGTTTGTGTTTGTGTTGGGTTTGTGTTTGTGTTGTTTGTGTTATGTTTGTGTTGTGTTTGCGTTTGTGTTTGTGTTGGCTTTGTGTTTGTGTTGTTTGTGTTATGTTTGTGTTGTGTTTGTGTTTTTTTTGGGTTTTTTTGTTTGTTTTGTGTTTTGTTTTTGTTTTTTTTTGTTTGTGTTGGTTTGTGTTTGTTTTTGGGTTTGGGTTATGTTTGGTTTGGTTTTTGTGTTATTTTGTGTTTTTTGTTTTGTGTTTGTTTTATGTTTGTGTTGTGTTTGTGTTTTTTTTTGGGGGGGGGGGGGGGGGGGGGGGGGGGGGGGGGGGGGGGGGGGGGGGGGGGGGGGGGGGGGGGGGGGGGGGGGGGGGGGGGGGGGGGGGGGGGGGGGGGGGGGGGGGGGGGGGGGGGGGGGGGGGGGGGGGGGGGGGGGGGGGGGGGGGGGGGGGGGGGGGGGGGGGGGGGGGGGGGGGGGGGGGGGGGGGGGGGGGGGGGGGGGGGGGGGGGGGGGGGGGGGGGGGGGGGGGGGGGGGGGGGGGGGGGGGGGGGGGGGGGGGGGGGGGGGGGGGGGGGGGGGGGGGGGGGGGGGGGGGGGGGGGGGGGGGGGGGGGGGGGGGGGGGGGGGGGGGGGGGGGGGGGGGGGGGGGGGGGGGGGGGGGGGGGGGGGGGGGGGGGGGGGGGGGGGGGGGGGGGGGGGGGGGGGGGGGGGGGGGGGGGGGGGGGGGGGGGGGGGGGGGGGGGGGGGGGGGGGGGGGGGGGGGGGGGGGGGGGGGGGGGGGGGGGGGGGGGGGGGGGGGGGGGGGGGGGGGGGGGGGGGGGGGGGGGGGGGGGGGGGGGGGGGGGGGGGGGGGGGGGGGGGGGGGGGGGGGGGGGGGGGGGGGGGGGGGGGGGGGGGGGGGGGGGGGGGGGGGGGGGGGGGGGGGGGGGGGGGGGGGGGGGGGGGGGGGGGGGGGGGGGGGGGGGGGGGGGGGGGGGGGGGGGGGGGGGGGGGGGGGGGGGGGGGGGGGGGGGGGGGGGGGGGGGGGGGGGGGGGGGGGGGGGGGGGGGGGGGGGGGGGGGGGGGGGGGGGGGGGGGGGGGGGGGGGGGGGGGGGGGGGGGGGGGGGGGGGGGGGGGGGGGGGGGGGGGGGGGGGGGGGGGGGGGGGGGGGGGGGGGGGGGGGGGGGGGGGGGGGGGGGGGGGGGGGGGGGGGGGGGGGGGGGGGGGGGGGGGGGGGGGGGGGGGGGGGGGGGGGGGGGGGGGGGGGGGGGGGGGGGGGGGGGGGGGGGGGGGGGGGGGGGGGGGGGGGGGGGGGGGGGGGGGGGGGGGGGGGGGGGGGGGGGGGGGGGGGGGGGGGGTTTTTTTTTTTTTTTTTTTTTTTTTTTTTTTTTTTTTTTTTTTTTTTTTTTTTTTTTTTTTTTTTTTTTTTTTTTTTTTTTTTTTTTTTTTTTTTTTTTTTTTTTTTTTTTTTTTTTTTTTTTTTTTTTTTTTTTTTTTTTTTTTTTTTTTTTTTTTTTTTTTTTTTTTTTTTTTTTTTTTTTTTTTTTTTTTTTTTTTTTTTTTTTTTTTTTTTTTTTTTTTTTTTTTTTTTTTTTTTTTTTTTTTTTTTTTTTTTTTTTTTTTTTTTTTTTTTTTTTTTTTTTTTTTTTTTTTTTTTTTTTTTTTTTTTTTTTTTTTTTTTTTTTTTTTTTTTTTTTTTTTTTTTTTTTTTTTTTTTTTTTTTTTTTTTTTTTTTTTTTTTTTTTTTTTTTTTTTTTTTTTTTTTTTTTTTTTTTTTTTTTTTTTTTTTTTTTTTTTTTTTTTTTTTTTTTTTTTTTTTTTTTTTTTTTTTTTTTTTTTTTTTTTTTTTTTTTTTTTTTTTTTTTTTTTTTTTTTTTTTTTTTTTTTTTTTTTTTTTTTTTTTTTTTTTTTTTTTTTTTTTTTTTTTTTTTTTTTTTTTTTTTTTTTTTTTTTTTTTTTTTTTTTTTTTTTTTTTTTTTTTTTTTTTTTTTTTTTTTTTTTTTTTTTTTTTTTTTTTTTTTTTTTTTTTTTTTTTTTTTTTTTTTTTTTTTTTTTTTTTTTTTTTTTTTTTTTTTTTTTTTTTTTTTTTTTTTTTTTTTTTTTTTTTTTTTTTTTTTTTTTTTTTTTTTTTTTTTTTTTTTTTTTTTTTTTTTTTTTTTTTTTTTTTTTTTTTTTTTTTTTTTTTTTTTTTTTTTTTTTTTTTTTTTTTTTTTTTTTTTTTTTTTTTTTTTTTTTTTTTTTTTTTTTTTTTTTTTTTTTTTTTTTTTTTTTTTTTTTTTTTTTTTTTTTTTTTTTTTTTTTTTTTTTTTTTTTTTTTTTTTTTTTTTTTTTTTTTTTTTTTTTTTTTTTTTTTTTTTTTTTTTTTTTTTTTTTTTTTTTTTTTTTTTTTTTTTTTTTTTTTTTTTTTTTTTTTTTTTTTTTTTTTTTTTTTTTTTTTTTTTTTTTTTTTTTTTTTTTTTTTTTTTTTTTTTTTTTTTTTTTTTTTTTTTTTTTTTTTTTTTTTTTTTTTTTTTTTTTTTTTTTTTTTTTTTTTTTTTTTTTTTTTTTTTTTTTTTTTTTTTTTTTTTTTTTTTTTTTTTTTTTTTTTTTTTTTTTTTTTTTTTTTTTTTTTTTTTTTTTTTTTTTTTTTTTTTTTTTTTTTTTTTTTTTTTTTTTTTTTTTTTTTTTTTTTTTTTTTTTTTTTTTTTTTTTTTTTTTTTTTTTTTTTTTTTTTTTTTTTTTTTTTTTTTTTTTTTTTTTTTTTTTTTTTTTTTTTTTTTTTTTTTTTTTTTTTTTTTTTTTTTTTTTTTTTTTTTTTTTTTTTTTTTTTTTTTTTTTTTTTTTTTTTTTTTTTTTTTTTTTTTTTTTTTTTTTTTTTTTTTTTTTTTTTTTTTTTTTTTTTTTTTTTTTTTTTTTTTTTTTTTTTTTTTTTTTTTTTTTTTTTTTTTTTTTTTTTTTTTTTTTTTTTTTTTTTTTTTTTTTTTTTTTTTTTTTTTTTTTTTTTTTTTTTTTTTTTTTTTTTTTTTTTTTTTTTTTTTTTTTTTTTTTTTTTTTTTTTTTTTTTTTTTTTTTTTTTTTTTTTTTTTTTTTTTTTTTTTTTTTTTTTTTTTTTTTTTTTTTTTTTTTTTTTTTTTTTTTTTTTTTTTTTTTTTTTTTTTTTTTTTTTTTTTTTTTTTTTTTTTTTTTTTTTTTTTTTTTTTTTTTTTTTTTTTTTTTTTTTTTTTTTTTTTTTTTTTTTTTTTTTTTTTTTTTTTTTTTTTTTTTTTTTTTTTTTTTTTTTTTTTTTTTTTTTTTTTTTTTTTTTTTTTTTTTTTTTTTTTTTTTTTTTTTTTTTTTTTTTTTTTTTTTTTTTTTTTTTTTTTTTTTTTTTTTTTTTTTTTTTTTTTTTTTTTTTTTTTTTTTTTTTTTTTTTTTTTTTTTTTTTTTTTTTTTTTTTTTTTTTTTTTTTTTTTTTTTTTTTTTTTTTTTTTTTTTTTTTTTTTTTTTTTTTGTGTTTGGGGGTTTTTTATGTTTATGTTTGTGTTGTATTTGTGTTTGTGTTTGTTTTTATGTTTGTGTTGTGCGTGTTTGTGTTTTATTTTTTGTTTTGTGTTTGGTTTGGTTTGTTTTTATTTTTATGTTTGTGTTGGTTTTGTTTGGTTTTTTGGTTTATGTTTATGTTTGTGTTTATTTTTGTGTTTGTCTTTGTCTTTGTTTTTTTTTTTAAATTTTGTTTTTGTGTTTTTTTAGTTTGTGTTGCATTTGTGTTTGGTTTGTGTTTATGTTTGTGTTGTTTTTGTTTTTGTGTTTTGTTTGTGTTGTGTTTGTGTTTGTGTTTTTTTGTTTGTGTTTATGTTTATGTTTGTTTTGTTTTTGTGTTTGTGTTTATGTTTGGTTGTGTTTGCGTTTGTGTTTGGTTTAGTTTGTGTTGTGTTTGTGTTTATTTTTGTTTTTGTGTTTGTGTTGTGTCTGTGTTTCTGTTTATGTTTTGTTTGTGTGTGTTTGTGTTGTGTTTTTTTTTGTTTGTTTTGTATTTGTGTTTGTGTTTGTATTTATTTTGTGTTGTTTTTGGTTTGTGTTTTGTTTGTGTTGTGTTTGTGTTTATTTTTGTGCTGTGTTTGTCTTTGTGTTATGTTTTTTTGTTGTTTTTGGTTTGTGTTTATTTTTGTGTTGTTTTTGGGTTTTTTGTGTTTATGTTTGGTTATGTTTGTGTTTGTGTTTGTGTTTATGTTTATGTTTGTGCTGTATTTGTGTTTGTGTTTGTGTTTATGTTTGTGTTGTGTTTGTGTTTGTGTTTATGTTTGTGTTGTGTTTGTGTTTGTGTTTATGTTTGTGTTGTGTTTGTGTTTGTGTTTGCGTTTATGTTTGTGTTGTTTTTGTGTTTGTGTTTATGTTTGTGTTGTTTGTGCTTGTGTTTATGTTTATGTTTGTGTTGTGTTTGTGTTTATGCTTCTGTTGTGTTTGTGTTTGTGTTTTTGTTTGTGTTGTGTTTGTGTTTGTGTTTATGTTTGTGTTGTATTTGTGTTTGTGTTGGGTTTGTGTTTGTGTTGTGTTTGTGTTTGTGTAGGCTTTGTGTTTGTGTTTGTGTTGTGTTTGTGTTTGTGTTTGTGTTTATGTTTGTGTTGTGTTTGTGTTTGTGTTTTCTTTATGTTTGTGTTGCGTTTGTGTTTGTGTTGTGTTGTGTTATGTTTGTGTTTGTGTTTGTGTTTGTGTTTATGTTTGTGTTGTGTTGTGTTATGTTTGTGTTTGTGTTTATATTTGTGTTGCATTTGTGTTTGTGTTTATGTTTATGTTGTGTTTGTGTTTGTGTTTATGTTTGTGTTGTGTTTGTGTTTGTATTTTTGTTCATGTTTGTGTTATGTTTGTGTTTGTGTTGGGTTTGTTTTTCTATTGATGTTTATGTTTGTTTTTATGTTTTTTTTGTGTTGGCTTTGTGTTTGTGTTGTTTGTGTTTTATGTTTGTGTTGTGTTTGTGTTTGTGTTTATGTTTGTTTTGTGTTTGTGTTTGTGTTTTCTTTGATGTCTGTGTTGCGTTTGTGTTTGTGTTTGTGTTGTGTTGTGTTATGTTTGTGTTTGTGTTTGTGTTGTGTTTGTGTTTGTGTTTGTGTTTGTTTTTATGTTTTTTTTGTTTTTGTGTTTGTGTTTGTTTGGTTTGTGTTTTTTTTTTGTGTTTTGTGTTTTTTTTGTTTTGTGTTTTTTTTTGTTTGTTTTGTTTTTTGTTTTGTGTTTTTTTTTTTTGTTTTGGTTTATGTTTGTGTTTGTTTTGTTGGTTTGTTTTTGTTTGTTTTTGTGTTTGTTTTGTTTTGTGTTTTTTTGTTTGGTGTTTTGTTTGTTTTTTTTTTTTTGGTTTTGTTTTTGTGGGGGGTTTTGTGTTTTGTTGTTTTGTTTGTTTTTTTTTATGTTTTTGGGGTTTGGTTTTTTTTTGTGTTTGTTTTGGTTGTTTTTTTTGTGTTTTTGTTTATGTTTGTGTTTTGTTTTGTTTTTTTGTTTGTGTTTTGTTTTTTGGTTGTGTTTTTTTTGTGGTTTTTTGTGTTTGTGTTTGTTTTTTTTTGTTTGTGTTTGGGTTTGTTTGTGTTTTTTTTGGGTTGTTTGGGTGTTTTGTTTTTGTTTTTTGTTTTTTTTTGTTTTTGTGTTTGTTTGTGTTTTTTTTTGTGTTGGGTTTGTGTTGTTTGTTTTTGGTGTTTTTTTGTGTTTGGTTTGGTGGTTTTTTTTGGTTTTGTTGTTTTTGTTGTTTTTGGGGTTTTTGTTTTGTGTTTTTGGTTTTTTTGTTTGTTTTTGTTTGTTTTGTGTTTGTGTTTTGTTTGTGTTGTTTGTGTTGTTTTTTTTTGGGTTGGTTTGGTTTTTTTGTTTTTGTGTTTGGGGTTTTTGTTTGGGTTGTGTTTTTTTTGTTTTTGTTTTTGTTTTTGTTTTTTTTGGGGTTTGTGTTGTTTTTGGTGTGTTTTGTGTTGTTTTGTTGGGGTTTTGTTTTTTGTTTTGTTTTTTTGTTTGTGTTTGTTTTTGTTGTTTTTGTGTTTTTGTTTTTTTTGTTTTGTTTTTTTGTTTTGTGTTTTTTTTGGGTTTTTGTTTTGGGTGGGTTTGTGTTTGTTTTTTTGGTTTTGTTTGGGGTTTTGTTTGTTTTTGTTTTTTTTGTTTTTTTGTGGTTTTGTTGTGTTTTTTTGGGTTTGTGTTTTTTTTTTTTGGTGTTTGTGTTTTTTTTGTGTTGTGTTTTGTTTTTGTTTGTTTGGTTGGGTTTTTGTTTTTTTGTGTTTTTTGGTGGTGTTTGTGTTGTGTTTGTGTTTTTGGGGGGGGGGGGTGTTTTTGTGTTTTGTTTTTTTTTGTTGTTTTTTGTTGTTTTTGGGGGGGTGGTTTTTGTTTTTTTGTTTGTTTTTGGGGTTTTTTGTTTTTTTGTTTTTTGTTTGTGTTGTTTGTGTTGTGTTTGTGTTTTTTGTGTTTTTTGGGTTTTGTTGGGTTGTTTTGGTGTTTGTGGGGGTTTTTGGTGTTTTTTTTTGTTTTGTTTTTTTGTTTGTGTTTTTTTTGTTTTTGGTTTTTGTGTTTTTGTGTTGTTTGTGTTTGTTTGTGTTGTTTTGTTTTTTGGGGTTTTGTTTGTTTGTGTTTTTTTGTTTGTGTTTGGTTTGGGGTTTGTGTTTGTTTGTGTTGTTTGTGTTTTTTTGTGTTTTGTTTGTGTTTTTTTGTTTGGGTTGTTTGTTTTTGTTTGTGTTTTTTTGTTTTGGGTTGGGTGTTGGTTTTTGGTTGTTTTGTTTTTTGTGTTTTTTGGTGTTTTTTGGTGTTGTTTTGTTTTGTTTGTGTTGGTTTGGGTGTTTTTTTTGTGTTGTTTTTGGGGTTTTGTTTTTTTGTTGTTTGTTTTTTTGTGTTGTTTTTTGTTTTGGGTTTGTTTTTGTTTTGTTTTTTGTGTTTTTGGTTTTTTTGTGTTTGTTTGTTGTTTTTTTTTTTTTTTTTTTTTGTTTGTTTTTTTTTTTTTTTTGTTTTTTTTTTTTTTTTTGTTTTTTTTTTTTTTTTTGTTTTTTTTTTTTTTGTTTTTTTTTTTTTTTTTTTTTTTTTTTTTTTTTTTTTTTTTTTTTTTTTTTTTTTTTTTTTTTTTTTTTGTTTTTTTGTTTTTTGTTGTTTTTTTTTTTTTTTTTTTTTTTTTTTTTTTTTTTTTTTTTTTTTTTGTTTTTGTGTTTGTGTTTTTTGTTTTGTTGTGTTTGTTTTGGTTTGGTTGTTTTTGTTGTTTTTTGGTTGTTTTGTTTTTGTTTGTTTTGGGTTTGTGTTGTGTTTGGTTTTTTTGGTTTTGGGGTTTTGTGTTTTTGTTGGGTTTGTGTTGTTTGTGTTTTTGTGTTGTTTTTGTGTTTTTTGTGTTGTTTTGTTTTTTGTTTTGTTTTTGTTTTTTGTGTTGTTTTGTTGGTGTTTTTTGGGTTTGTTTTGTTTGTTTTTTTGTTTGTGTTGTTTGTGTTTTTTTGTGTTGTTTGTGTTTTTTTGTTGTTGTTTGTGTTGGGGGGTTTTGTTTGTGTTGTTTTGTGTTTTGTTTTTTGTTTTTTGTTTTGTTTTTTTGTTTTGTTTTGTTTTTGTTTTTTTGTGTTTTGTTTGTGTTGTTTTTGGTTTTTTTGGGTTTTTTGGGTTTGTGTTTTTTGTGTTTTGGTTTTTGTGTTGTTTGGTTGTTTTTGTTGTTTGTGTTTTTTTTGGGGTTGTTTGTGGTTTTGGGGTTGTTTGTGTTTTTTGTTTTTTTTGTTTTGGGTTGTTTTTTTGTTGTTTTTTTTGTTTGGTTTTTGTTGTTTTTGTGTTGTTTTGTGTTTTTGTGTTGTTTTTTGTGTTTGTGTTTTGTTTGGTTGTTTGTGTTGTTTTGTGGGGGGTTTGTGTTTTTGTGTTTTTTGTGGTGTTTCCCCGACTTTTAAAATTTTTTATTTTTTATTTTTTTTAAACAAATTGATTTTTTTTTCCATGCGATAACTAAAATTTGGTTTCTTTGTTTGGGCTTTAAACTTCCCAAATTTCATTTACTTAGGGGAAAAAGTTCACTTTGGGTTTTGGGTAAAAGTAGAACCCAAATTGTGATTTTTTTTTTTTTTTTTTTTTTTGAGTGCGGCGGGGAGTAGTTTGGGGCTGGGTTTTTAAATTTGGGATACGGGGATTTTTCCCCAATACGGAGGAACCCATGGGGGGTCATGACCCCTCCCTCTTCCCCCCCGGGGCTAAAGATGGGGGGGGATCATACATCATTTTTGAAGTCTCAACGTTTTGACATAAAGTGGTATGTCTTGCGTAAAGGGGACTCAACTAGAGGCGGGGAAGTCACACCAGACATTTTCCCAGCCATCACGACCCCCCAGAACAACTCCCCCCTAAATGTGTCTGCCCGAAAACCCCTTTTTTTTAAAAAAGCCCCAAAAAAAAACAATAAAAATCTTTTAGGCAAAAAATAAGCTGGTAGGATTTTTTAGGCAATGGGCCCTCGAAGCGAGGAAATTTTTCATTTTTTGTCACCAGAAACTGGCCCCTTTTGGGTTTGGTCGAACATTATGTCAAAACTTTTGCGGGCGATATAACCCCGACGCCCAGTGGCACCTAAAAATTTCAGGCCAAGTGTTTCACTCGCCCACCACCCAGTAACAAACAAACCCATGGTGAACGAGTGAGAACCCGTGACTAACAGTTGCTGAAACAAGGACCCGGACAAAACCCCCCACTACTTTGGGAAACGTTGAATTTCCTTGGGGGACTCGATTGGGTGCACTGACAAGTTTAGGGATATAGGTCGGGGTAAGGGAGGATAATCCCCCCCAACCCGGGTTAAGAAAAGAGCCCTTCCCCCAGTATCTCCCCTTTTGAAAATAATGGCCCTACAATTTTGCCGGGGCTGGGGTAAACAAAAAATTCCAAACCCGCCTTATCTCAGCTCCTCCGGGGCCTAAGAGGGGCCGTTGCAAAGGAAAGTCGGATCAACAGCAGCTGCGGTTTCTTCTAGATCGTAAAGGATGAAGGCCCCACGGGGAAGGGGCCTCTCAGGATGCCCTCATGGATCCCTTGGGAGGGCCTCTCAGGGATGCCTCCCCGGGGATGCCTTTAAGGAATGCCTATTGGGGATCACTGAGGTGGGGGGGATGACCCTTATTTATAAAAAGGATACGCTTCTGGGATCATTCATCGACGGAAAAATTATTTATTCGTAGGGAAGCGCTAAAACCCCGGGAAATGTGGAGGAAATTATCTCCCCCCAGGGGGGTGCAGGTGGACCCCGGGGGGGGTCACCCACCTCTTTTCCTTGGGCAAGGGCATGCTGTTAACCACTTTTAAATTTCGGTTTAGAGATCAGTCATGTGAGCACAGACAAGCAAAGAGGTTTTCAGCAAGACATGAGTCACGGGTGACGCCCCAAATTTTTGGGGAACGAAATTTGAAAAAAGGGTGAGTTTCGGTTGAGCAAAGAAAGCGGGATTTTAGTTTTCTTGTGAGTCAAAGAACCCCGGGGGAGAAGAGGCCAAGGAAAATGAGTCGGGGTGGGGAGTTGGTAAAGGGCAAAGGGTGTCCCGGCCGTTTACACAACACAAACCCAAAACGGGCTATCGTCTTTAACCACACAGATTTTCAACACAAGCATGAATGTTTTAAAACTAAGTAACAGCAACCCCAACACAACACAACACAACACAACACAACAAAACGCAACCCCAACACAAAAACAACACAAAAACAACAAAAACACAACGCAACGCAACACAACACAACACCCAAAACAACACAAAACAAAACAACACCAACACAACACAACGCAACGCAACACAACACAAAAACAACGCAACCAACACAACACAACACAAACCCCAACACAACACAACAAACGCAACAAAAACACAACACAACACAAAAACAACCAACACAACGAAAAGAAACACAAACAAACACAACACAAACAACACAACACAACGCAACACAACACAACACAACACAACAAAAAACAACCAAAACAACGCAACGCAAAAACACAACAAACACAACACAACACAAACCCCAACACAACGCAACAAACACAACACAACACAAACACAAACACAACACAACACCCAAAGCAACCCCAAAAAACACAACACAACACAACACAACAAAAACGCAACGCAACAAAACACAACACAAAACCCAACCCCAAACCCCAAAGCAACACAACAACATGAACTGACTCTCACTGGGGCACTATCATGCAAGGGGGAAATACTGGGGCCCCACTATCATAGAGGAAACATCACTGGGACCACTATCATGGGGAGCAAAACACTGGCACTCACTAATTTTATGGAGGAGCTTTACTGGGGGACTCCCCTATCATAGGGAGGGATCACTGGCCCCTCACTATCAAAGAGGGGCACACTGGCCCACTATCATGGAAAAGCATCACTGGCACTCCCCTATCATGGAGGAGCATCACTGGCACTCACTATCAAGAGGAGGGAATTTACTGGCACTCACTATTTATAGAGGAGCATCACTGGCGCTCATATTTTAAAAGGAGCATCACTGGGGCTCACTATCATAGAGGAGATCCTTTGGGGCTCACTTTCATGGAGGGAGCATCCCCTGGCACCACTATCAGGAGGAGCTCACTGGCACTCATATCATAGAGGAGCCTCACTGGCACTCACTATAAGAGGAGCCCTCACTGGGCTTTAATAAACATAGAGGAGCATCACTGGCGCCCTATCATGGAAAGGGGGATCACTGGCCCCTAAAATATCAAAGGAGGAGATTTATTTGGGATCATATCATAGAGGAGCATCACTGGCGTCACTATCATAGAGGGAGCATCACTGGCGCTCACTATCATGGGGGAGCATCCGGCACTCACTATCACGGAGGACATCACTGGCCCCTCATTAACACGGAGGAGCATCATTTGGACTCACTATATGGAGGAGGGATCACTGGCAATCAATATCTTGGGGGACAACACTGGCAATCACTATCATGGAGGAGGATCATTAGCCCCCACTATCTTTGAGAAACATCACCCGGCACTCATTAAACACGGAGGGGGCATCATTTTGGGCCTTTACTAAACATGGAGGAAGGGGTCATTGGCCCCCCCCCCCTAATTCCCATGGGGGAGGGTCATTGGGACTCATTATCACGGAGGAAACAAACAATTTCACCTCACTATCATGGAGGAGGTAAATTTGGGCCCCCACTATCATGGGGGGGATCATTGGCACCATTAAAAAAAAATGGAGGAACTTTAATTGCATCAAATATCATGGGGGATCAATTTGGCCCCCCACTTTTCATGGAGGGGGACATTTTGGGACTCCTATCATGGAGGAGGAAACATTGGGACCCACTATTCATGGAGGGGGAACATTTGGCCCTCAATATCATAGAGGAGCCTCACTGGCCTCATTATCATGGAGGAGCATCAATGGCACTCACTATCATGGAGGGGGATCATTTGGGACCATTAAACATGGGGAGGACATTGGCACTCACTATTTATGGGGGAGGGTCATTGGCCCTCCCCTTATTTTTGGAGGGGGATCATTGGCCACCCACTATAAAAGGGGAGCATCACTGGCACCATTTCATGGAGAAGCATCACTGGGGACTCCTGGGGAATGGAGGAGGAAACATTGGCCCCACTTCTTTTAGGGGATCTTTGGCACCCCATCATAGAGGGCATTTACGGCACTCATTTTTCATGGGGGAAGCATTTCCCGGCACTCACTGTAAAGGAGGAGGGTCTTTTGGGCCCCCCTACATGGAGGGGGGATCATTGGCACTCACAAACATGGAAGGGGGCAACACTGGCAAATTTATTTTCATGGAGAAGCATCCCTGGCACTCACGTAAAGGAGGAGGATTTATTGGGCCCCACTATCATGAAGGGGGGATCATTTGGGGGTCAATATCATGGAGGACATCACTGGCACTCATTTCATGGAAAGCATCATGGCACTCACTGTAAGGGGGGAGGGTCATTGGGGCCCCACTATCATGGAGGAGGATCATTGGGACTCACTATCTGGGGGACATCACTGCCTTTCCCCTATCAAGGAGGAGGATTATTGGCAAATATCTGGAAAGGGGGTCACTGGCACTTACTATCATGCAAGAGGGAAAAACTGGCCCCCCTAAATATCACGAAAGGGGACAAATGGGGACTCCAATAACATTTGGGTAAGGGTCACTGGCACCCACCATCAAGGGGGTTGGGTTTCCCAAAAATGAGGGTGATCAAATTTGGGACTTTTCATGAAGGAGGATCATTTGGGCCCCCACTATCAAAAAAAAGGGGCACCACTGGCACCATTATCCCTGGGGGAGCATCACTGGCATCACCCCCCCTTTATGGAGGGGGGATATTGGCCCCCAAAATATTTATGGAGGGGAACACCCCCGCCTTCCCCTGTCATGGAGGGGTGGCATTGGGACTCACTATCATGGGGGAGGATCATTGGCACTATATGGAGGGGGTCACTGGCACTTACTATCATGCAAGAGGGGAAAACGGAAATCCTATCACGAAAAGAGATCACTGGCACTCAATAACCCTCGATAAGGGTTTACTGGCATTACCATATGGGAAGGATCACTGGAACTCCCCAATTATGAGGTTTATCATTGGACTCATATCATGGAGGGGGAAACACTGGCATCACTTTCATGGAAGAAAACACTGCCAAACACAAACATGGAGGGGGAACACTGTCACTAAATAACATTGGGGGAGGAAAACTGGCACTTACAAATTTTTGGAGGTGGTTTACTGGCACTTAAAAATAATGGGGGAGGAACGCTGTCACTCACTATTATGAAGGAGGATCACTGGACTCACTAACCCCGGGGCGAGGATCACTTTCATTAAAAAGTCAAAGGGAAAAGGAAAATTGGCACTCATAACAAAGAGGAGGGTTTACTGGCCCCTAATTTTCTTGCAAGAGGATCACTGGCCACCACCTAAATCGAGAAAGGATCCTGACACTCACTATCACGGAGGAGAATCACTGGCACCATCATCATTGGGGGGGATCACTGGAAATCCATAAATGAGGATGATCACTTTTCACCAAAATCAGGAAAGGGGGAAACGCTGGCACTCAGGGATCATGAAAAAGGGGTCCCTGGCCTCACTATCATGGGGGGAGGGAAAACTGGCAAATCCATCCTGGAGGACGATCCCCTGGCCCCCCTTTAAATTATGGGGAGGATCACTGGCACTTACAAAATGGAAAAGGAAAAAAATGGCACTCACTAACATCGGGGAAAGGGCACCCGGCACTTTATCATGGAGAAGGATCGCTGGCACTCACCTTTATGGAGGGGGATCCCTGGCACTCACTTTTCAGGAAAGGGGAATCACTTTGGCCCCCCACTATCATGGAAGGGATCACTGGCACTCACTAACATCGGGGAAGGATTTATGGGAACCATAACATCAGAAGGATCAGTGGCACTCAAACCCTCATGGATTTAGGGTCCCCTTGGGGACCCCACTATCATCGGGGGATCACGGCACCCCCCCCTATCAACCCAGGGGGATCCCCTTTGGAAAAAACCCCCCTTTTCACGGAGGAAGATCAATGGCCAATTTTTTCTGTCCTGGAAGAGGATCACTGGGACTCACTATCAAAGGAAGAGGAAACATGACACTCCTATCATGGAAGAGGATCACTGGCACTCCCATCATGAAAGAGGGTCACCCGGCACTCACTATCATCAAAGGGAAGGGTCATGGCATTCACGTCCCCGGGGGATAATTTATGGATTTACCATTATAAGGAGGATCAGGCCCCTCACTATCAGGGGAGGAACACTGGCACTCACGTCATGGGGGGAAATCACTGGCACTTACTTTTTATGGAGGGGAAAACATGGGACTTACAAACTGGAGGAGGAACCCCTTTGGGACTTACTAACATGGAGGAGGAACACTGGCACTTTACTATCGGGGGAGGATCACTGGGGACTTCCCCTAACAAACGGGAAGGATCAATGGGGACTCCCCTTTATGGGGAAAAGGGTTGCTGGCCCCTTTAAACCCTCATGGAGGGGATCCCCGGCACTCACATCATGGAGGAGAAACCCGGCACTCCCCTATCAAAGGAAGAGGGTCACTGGGGACCATAACATCGAGGGAAAGGGTCCCCTGGGACTCATAAAATCGAGAAGGGCAGTGGGGCCCCACCCCCTTTATTGGATGGGGTCACTGGCAACCATTTCATCCCGGGGGGAGGAACCCTGGCCCCCCCTAAATATCACCAGGAGGACATCCTTGGCAACAATTTCCCCGGGAGGGGGATAAATGGGGTTTTTATTTTCATGGAAGGGATCACTGGCACTCACTATTTATTTGGGAAAAGGGTCATGACACTCACTAACATGGAAAGAGGGTCCTGGCACCACCATCATGAAAGGGATCACTGGGACTTTACTATCATTTAAGAAGGGGTTTACTGGCATTACTGTCCCTTGGGGGAAAAATGGCCCCTACCATTTGAGGAAGGTGGAGGGGAAAACCGGCACCAAAATATCATGGATGAGGGAAACCTGGCCTTACTTTCTTGGGGGAGGAACACTGGGGACTTTTCTATCATGGAGGAGGATCATTGGCACTTTACTAACTGAGAAGGATCATGGCACTCTCTTCATGGAGGAGGATGTGGCACTCCCTCAAGGAGGTGGGTCACCGGCACTCAACCCAACCTGGAGGGGGGATTTACTGGGACTCACTATCATGGAAGAGGAAACATGGCCCCTCATAACATCGAGAAGGATCACTGGGGACCCCTATTATGGAGGGGGGGATCGTGGCACCCGCCTCACGGAGGTGGATCTCTGGCACTCACTATCATGGGGGAGGAACACTGGTTTTCACTAAATCGAGGGAAAAAGGGAAACATCACTGGCACCATAAACCCTCGAGAAAAATCACTGGGACCATTCATTTGGGTGAGGAAACACTGGACTCCTATCATCGGGGGAGGGTTTACTGGGACCACAACACGAGGAAGGGTCACCGGGGACTCACTATCACGGGGGAGGAAACCCCTGGCATTTTAAATGTCATTGAAGAAGAACACTGGGATCACTATCATGAAAAAAGGGGTCATGGCACTCACTAACATCGAGAAGGGTCACTGGCATTCACTGCATGGAGGAAATCACTGGCACCACCATTTTTAGAGGGGGATCACTGGCACTCACTATCATGGGGATTTATCACTGGGGACTTTTTAACGGAGGGGGGATCACTTGGGACCCATTATCTTTGAGGAAGATGTCTGGCACTTTACTACATGAATGAGGATGACTGGACTTACAAACTGGAGGAGGATTTAAATGGCACTCTTAAGATAGGGAAAATCACGGCCCCTCCAACATGGAAGAGGAACATTGCACTCACTATCATGGAAGAGGGGTAACGGCACTCCCCTGTCATGGAAAGGAAAGGGGTCCCCTGGCATCACTATTTATGGAAGGGAAAACACTGGCACTCACTATCATAGAGGGGGAAAACCCGGCACTTTACTATCAAAGGAGGGGGCATCACTGGCACCCCTATTTTGGAAAAAGGGGCAATTTGCATTCATTATCATGGGGGAGGATCATGGGACTCACTATCCCTGGAAGAAAGGTTCCTGGCATCAATAACATTTAAGGGATCTCTGGGACTCACTATCGTGGAGGGGCACTGGCATCATTATAATTTGAGGAAATCACGGCACTCTCTTTATAAAAAGAATCACTGACATTCCCATCATGGACTAGATATTTGCCCTTCATTTATCCCCTGGAGAAATATCACTGGCACCACTGTCCCCGGAGGAGGATCAAGGCACTCAATATCCCTGGGGACCGGGGGGCCCCCCCTTTAAATATCTTTTAAAGGATCATGGCCCCTCACTAAACAGTAAAGGGGTCCCCTGGCCAATCACTATCAAAAAGGAGGATCATGACATTCACTATCATTTGGGCGTTGGGTCAAAAGCATTCATTACATGGGAGAAATATCACTGGCACTACTAAACATGGAGGAGGGTCACTGGCACTCACTATCATGGAGGATCATGGGCCCCACTTTTCATGAATGATCACCGGGGACTCACTATCATGGAGGATCCCCTGGGACTCCCTATCATAATGATCACCCCGGCATCAGTATAAAAAAGGAGGATCACTTTTAATTACTTGATGGGGAGGGTCCTGAAAAATCATGGGGAGGATCATTTTTACTCACTATCAAAAGGGGTTTAGGATCACTGACTATCGTTGAGGGAGTCACTGGCACTTTACTATCATTGAGTGAAACACTGGCACTATCAAGAAGTGAGATCACTGGGAAATCCTTTTCAAGGTGGGAATCAAATGGCACATCATGGAAGGAGATAACGACATCAAAAATATTTTTTGGGAGATAAGGTTACCCACCCCCTTCCCCCGGGGGAAGATCACTGGCACTCAATATCATGGGGGTGGGGTCAAATGGGATTATATAAAGGGGGACCCTGGCACTCCTTTCATGGTTTTAGAATCACTCACTATCATTTAGGGGATCACTGGCCCCCTCAAATTTCAGGATTTGGGGTCCCCGGGCCCCAGTACCCTGGATATGGATCACTCATATTATTTAGGGAAAATCACTGGCATCACTATCATAGATTGGGATCACTCATATCAGGATTGGGGTCCCCTGACACTTTCAAACTTTTAGGGAGAAACACTGGCATTCCTAACTGGGGGAGGAAACATGGGACTCACAAAAAACCCTTGGGAGATCACCGGCACTCACTATCAAGGAGGAGGATCAAATGGCCCACAAAAAATGTAGGGAGATCACTGGCGCTCACTATCATGGAGAAAACACTGGCAATCACAAAAAATGTAGGGGGATCACTGGCAGTCCCCTATCATGAAGGAGGACACGGCACTCACTTTTCCTGGAGAGAGATCCCCTGGCACTCACTAAAACCCCGGGAGCAGAGTGCCCGCAAAGACCACAGGTTTAGGTTGGGAGTAGTGCCCGGGGAGGGGAAACCAGGGTTTAATGTAGTGGTGCTGGGGGGGGTGGGCAATGGCCCCCCCTTCCCCGTGGCGGGAGGGGGGGGGGAAGGGGGTTAAATTTGTGGGGGAAGATTCGTGGGGAAAGATGGTTGGGGGGGGTTTGGAAAAGGGTTTTCCTAGGAAGGGGGGGAAGATGGGGTGGGAAAGTGGGGGGGGTGGTTTTTGGGGGATTTTCTTTTTTTTTTGGGTCACCCTCCTGGGGAACGGCCGCTTTTTGAAAAAAAAAAAAAAAAAAAAAAAATATATATAATATATATATATATATAATATATAATATATATATAATATATAATAATATATATTTATATATAAAATATATATATATAATATATAATATATTATTATATATATATATAATATTTAATATTATATAAATATATATATATATACAAAAAACCCCATAAAAAAGGATTTTACAATATCAACTAACCACTGTAAAAAAATGGGAAATTTTCAAAACGCTTTCATGACTTTTCACATTATTAAGGAACTATAAAAAAAAAGATTAACAGGAAGGCAATAAGGACGAACACACCCCGCCACCCAACAACCCTGTTTTTTAAATGATGATTAGGAGGTATGAAAAGGGCATCAAAAAACCACGCCCCCAAGCCCTCTACCCACCTTGACTAACCGGGGGACAAACAATGGACGGCCGACCTCCAGATTTCAATATATAATAATAATAAAATAATAATAATAAAAATAAAAAAAATAAAAATAAAAAAAATCTTTTTTTCTACAAGAATTACAAGGCATACAGACCAGCTGACATCAAGAACATATTTTTTTAAAAGCCCCTTGTTACTCAGAGCTTTTCGACAAATTAGGTAAATTTGCCCCGGGATGCGACCACGCCAGTCAAAAAAAACACCCAAAAACGTACCTATTTTACTGATAAGTGAACAGGGATAACAGGTCTTAATGAAACCGTCCTAACGTTTCCACAGTATGGGGGTAAAACAAGGAACTCAGGTTGAGCTAGTCACGCAACCAACACGGGACCCCACATCACAGAATAACGTTTATTTTTTGCTACACACTTCAACCACAAACCCAACATCACAGTATCGTGTAAAACGATTAATCAACACATATAAACTTATTACCTTGGGTGGAACATTGAAACTGGTCAACAAGTGATAACTTCCTATGGTTTTCGGGATAGGGTACGCTTAAATTTGGGTTTGGGGGACACATTCCCTTTTTTTGGGGTCATACTTGCACTCTTTTCATACTCCGAAAAATCTGTTCCAACGAGGCCAAAAAAATTTCAACTTGTCTGACAGAACGATCCCGCCCCGGGGGAACAACACCTGGTACATTAAACTAGCTCCAAACTAAAATTATATTCAGAATAACTAAATTTTGTACTGTTTTGGGTAGAGGGCAAACTCGCACTAGTACAAAAAATCTTCCATGACAGCACTGGCAGGGGCTAGTTTGACCAGCAAGAGTTCAAGCCCCTTTTTGGCACTTTTCCTGGCAAGTCGAAAGTGGTCCCCAGATCCCTACCCCCGCCGCAATTTATAGAGTAGTCAATCCTCCCTTTAGTCAAGGGCGTTTTAAAGTCTCAAAAGAATCCAACATGGTCTGGTGTAATCGATTCCCCGAGAACAAAATCAAATTCTGTGGGGGTTTAAAACGAGCTCATTGGGGAAAATAAAACAAGGCCGTTTACCGTTAAATTTCTCAGTGAGATCCGGACATAGACCACTGGACCTTTTTTTTCACAGAAATTCGAAAATTTCATCATTGCGTCACCATTTGTTTGAGTCGGGGTTCAAAACAATGTGGGCCATTTGAAGTAAAACAATTGCCAGCACCTTTTTTTGCTTGAAATGGTCGGTCCTCTGCCACCCATCCTTACAGTTAGACGCACATGTCGACTTCAAACCAGTTTATGATAAGCTAAGGACAGGTCGATCTCCCCTCCTGGTGTTGCTGGAAGTTCATCAATTCTGGTGTTTGCGAGAATTTCAACGGTTAGCTCATCGAGACCTTTCCTTCTTACTTTTTCAAGCCAACTATTTAAATTCAAAATTTGTTGTTGGGGTCAATTTGTTCTTGCAAAGCATTTTTTTAGAAAAACCTCGCAGATTTTTTTTATCGTTTGTAAAAATTTTTAAATGCATTTAATTTTGCGTCCAGTCTTCGAGTTTAAAATCAGTATAAAAGGTGGACAGTTTTGCCCTTGAATTTGGGAAATTCGCTGCCTTTGGTACTAAACAAAGGTTTCGTCCTTCTTTTCCCCGAAATCAGACGAGTTGATGGCTTTTCCTATGGAACCTATACTTTTTCTTTTTAGGAAAGGGTTTTTTTCGATCGATCCTTTTTTACACCTTCTTTCGACCTTCCCCCAAAGGGCTGCTATACAAAACCCACAACAGACGGGAAGGTAGGAAAGGAGGGGGCTGGGGGGAAACGGAAGGTAGGAAAGGAGAGGGGGGGAGGTAGACGGGAAGGGGAAAAAGGAGAGGCGGGAGGAACGGGAAAGGCGAAAAAGGGAGAGGCGGGGTAGACGGAAGGCGGGAAAGGAAGGCTGGGGGTAGACAAAAAGGGGAAAAAAAAGGGAGAAGCTGGAGGAACGGGAAAGGGCGAGGACAGGGGGGGCAGGGGGAAAGGCCAGCGGGCTCAAGCCAACCAGCACAAAATGACCAGATCAACCTCCAGTTCTTTCAAAATCGCCCCCCGCCCCAAACACGTAAATCATGAATGCGGAGCACACTTAGAGGACTCCGAGCCTCCTTCAGACCCACCAGGGAGGAAGGGAAAACCAGGTACATTCACCTGGCCACAAAACCAAAAAAGAACATGGCGATAGAAGGCAGACCAGGGGTTGTAAGCTCGCTATGCACATCCAAGGGTTTTCTTTTGGGGGTTTAGAGAGCCAAGACAGCTGACTCTGTATAAAGCAATCCAATAACTCCTCAAATCTCTTTTTGAAAACCCTGCGGCGGAGCTTTTGTTGCAACATGTGCTTTGGTTTTTGCATGGGCGGTACACTGAAGAGTCCTGAAAAACCAGGTACGGCTGACAGCGTCCCAGCCACATCCGGGACAGATAAACATTGGACATATTTTCTTTTCCCCCGGTCCCCTTTCATCAGCAATAATACATACCCGAGTGTTACGACGCTCGGGTCGCACCTGTAGGGGGGGGGGGGGCCCGAATTATCCTTACCCGGGAAAAAAGTGCACACTTCCTTACCTGGGAAATTTTTCCTGCAAGGGTTACAGGGGCAACGCCCCCCGGGGCCCTCGTGCCAGCTCATGGGGAATGAGAAACCAAACAACCAGGCTGTTACGTTTGGGCCCCACGCAAACTGACGTAAGAACCAGCCCCCCTGATAAGGACGACTTCAGTGCCTCCCAGCGCCTTCCGAAACAGTCAAGGGCTATAGGTAAATTTCCCCCCGTTCTGGGAGGCAGTTTAATATCTTGGGCCCCTACATTTCTGTGGCGTCCTTATCGTGTTAATACACCCCTGCTTTTTATTGGGGGTATGTTGCATCTCTGCCGAGTCTTAGCTTTCAAAGGGGGGATTTCGGTGCAAATTTTGGGGACAATCCCCTAAAATTTTTCCCAAAAGCAAATAATAATGTATCCTCCCGTCTGCATCTAGGGGGTACAGGTTGGGAAACCCTTTGGGTTCCCAGTAATTGAGGTGTTTTTTCGCAGTTATGTGCCCATAGTGTTCTCTGGCATTTTTCCCGGCGCAAATTTTTACCGCCTTGAAAGTCTGTTTGGTCAGTTTGGAAGGGTTCAGGAATGGGGTTGGGTTAAAAACCTTGTTGGGTGTAACACTATATTGCAGAGTGTGAAAAGGGGGACCCAACTGCCTCTTGTTCAGGGCCCATGTGTGGAGACTAGGACGAGGGCACGCTCACAACAGCACACTGACTCACACATGCAGTCACTGACCTACTGAAAGGAGCCTAAATTAAACAGGATATACACTACAATAAACTAAACAAGATACTATAGGGGGAAAACAGACTTAAAATGACTGCACAATATTCCCCTAATAGAACAAGCGACCTGAAGAGTGTCACGTGGGCTTGCATCCCTAAATTTTGAAGGTTTTCATTAAAACCTCCTGCATTTTTCTAGCAGATGCGAATTTATACAATGTTTCGCCCTTTTGGAGGGAAGGGGGGGCAGGGGTTTTGTAGGGGAAAGGGGGGGCGGGGGTTTTGTAGGGAAGGTGGGGGAGGGTTTTTGTAGGAAGGTGGGGGGAGGGTTTTTGTAGGGAAGGGGGGCGGGGTTTTGTAGGGAAGGGGGGGAGGGTGTTTTTGGGATATGACACAATGTAGAAGCTAGAATGACCCACCGTAGTAGCTAAGTATGACACACTGGTGGTAGCTAGCATGACACACTGGCAGATCTAGAGTGACGCACTGGTAGTACTAGCATGACACACTAGTTAAGATTAGGTAACAAACATATTGTGTAAGCCAAGCAAACCACTGGTACTGAGCTTTATAACACACTGGTAACTAGATAGCATGAAACAACGGGTATAGCTAGTAAGCCACACAGAATATTTTTAGTAGCTGCTAGCATGACACTGGTAAGAGCTAGTATGACACACTGGAAGTTAGCTAGTATGATATACACTGGCAGTAGCTAGCATGACACAGAGTAGGAGCTAGCATGACACACTGATCGAGCGAGCATGTCACACTGGTAGTAGCTAGTAAACACACTGCTAGTAGCAAGCAAGACACAGCGGTAAGTAATCTAATTATTACACACTGGGTAGTACCATGATTAACTGGTAAAGCTAGTATGACACACTGGTATACTAGCATGACACACTTGTAATATCTAATACAAAGACGCATTGGTAGTAACAAAGACGACACGTAGCAGCTAGTATGACACACACATAGTTAGTTATATGACACACTCGCAGAAGCCAGCCTGACACTGGATAGTTAGCTTAGAATGAATCCTGGTAGTAGCAGAATTACACTCTAAAAAGCTAGTATGACACACGGCAGGACTAGCATGGAAACACTGGAAATACCATGACACATTGGTAGAAGCTAGACATGACCCACATGGAAGTACCATGACAACGCTGGTATAGCTAAGGTATACCTACTTGCTAGAGCTAGAAATCACACAATATAGCTAGTATGACACACTGGCAAGACTAGCATGAAAACACTGGTAATACCAAAGTACACAGATGGTAGTAGCTAGCATGACACAATGGTAGTAGCAAGCATGACACACTGGTAGCAGCTAGCAAGAACCTGAAAGTACCAAGACACAATGGTAGTAGCTAGTAATGACAACACTGAGTTTTATAGCAGCAATGAACACACAATAGTACCATGACACACTGGTATAGCTAGTATGACACACTGGTAGAAGAGCTACACGACCACCATGGTACAAGCTATCAATAACACATTTGGTTAGTAAGCTAGGCAAGAAACGCAGGTAGAAGCTAATGGTATGACACACGCTAGTAGCTATTATGACAGTTCTGGATATAGCTAGTATGACACACTGGCAGAGCTAAGCATGACACCCTACTGGAATACCTAGCATGTACACACTGGTAAGCAGGTAGTACTCACACAGGTAGCAGCTAGCATTACACATTGGTAGCAGCTAGTAAGACAAACGGTAGTAAAAACAAAGCCATGACACACTGGTTGTAGCTAGAATGCCTAACAATGGTAGTAGCAAGCATGCAGCACTGGTATAAGCTAATATGACACACTGGTAGTAGCTAGAAATAACAACACTGGAAGTAGCTAGCAAGACACACTGGTAGGAGCTAGCATGACAACACTTGGTCGTAGCGACTCATGACACCTACTGGTATGTAGCTAGTATGACACAACACTATAGCTAGCATGACACACTGGTAGGAAGCAAGAATGACACTCTGGTAGTAGCTAGTCACACGCACTGGTAGTAGATAGTACACACACTGGTAGTATCTAGCATGACACACTGGTAACAACTAGTTATGACACACTGGTAGTATAACTAGCAAGACACTTGGTTGTAGCAAGAATTGCCCACAATGGTAGTGTAGCTAGCATGCCACACTGATAGAAGCTAGAATGACCACACTGGTAGTTAGCTAGAATGACACACTGGAAGTAGCTAGCATGACCACAGGTAGAGCTAGCATGACACACTGGTCGTAGCGACCATGACACGCACTGGTAGTAGCAAGTATGACACAGCTGCTATAGCAGTATGACACACTGTAGGAGCTAAATGACACACTGGTAGTAGGTAGTACGAAACACTAGGCAGTAGACTACACATACAATGGTTGTAGCTAGTATGTCACACTGATAGTAATAAATCACGGCACACTCGTTTTAGCTAGAATGCCACAATGGAATAGCTAGTATGACACACTGGAAGTCACTAGCATGCCACATTGGTAGTACTTAGTAAACACACTATAGTAAGCTAGAACGACAACAATGAGTAGTAGCTGTATGACACACTGGTAGTAGCTACCATAGCACACTGGTAGAAGCAAGTATGACACAATGGTAGAACTAGTATGACACAACACCGAGGTAGTAGCTAGTATGACACACTGGATGGTAGCAAGCATGACAACACTGGCAGTACTACAAGACGCACTTGGTAGTTAGCTAGCTTGACACACATAGTGAAGTAGGTACCAAGACAAATTGGTTACCAGCAAGACGCACTTGTAACTAGCATTTATAACACACTGGTACTAGAAAGCATGAAAACACGGGTCGAGCTAGTATGCCCACACAGACATAGTAGCTAAGCATGACACTGGTAATTAGCACGTAATGACACACTGAGTAGTAGCTAGTATGATACCCTGGCAGTAGCTACAGACAGCAGTTGGGTATGGAGACAAGCATGACACACTGAACGTAGCGAGGCATGACACACAGGTAGTAGCTAGTAAAACACCACTGTCTATTAGCCATAGCATGACACAACTAGGTAGTAGCTAGTATGAACACACTGGAAGTACCATGATTAACTGGGTACCAGCTAGTATGAGACACACTGGTATAGCTATCATGAACACACTTGAATAATCTATCATGACCGCATTGGTAGTACATGACACACTGGTAGCAGCTAGTATGACACACACATAGTAGTTAGTATGACACACTCGCAGAAGCCAGCATGACACTGTAGTAGCAAGTATGAAATCCGGGGTAGTAGCTATTATGACACACATGTGTAGTACCTAGCATGCCCCAACTGGTAGTACATGACACACTGGAGCAGCTAGTATGAACGCACAGGGAGATCAAGCATGACACACTGGTAGTAGTCAAGCATAGCACACTGGTTATAAGCAAGTATGACACCCTGGAAGTAGCTAGCATACACACTGGTAGTAGCTAGCAAAGCACACTGGTACGTAAGCTAGCATGACGACACACAGAGAGTAGCAATCATGACACAGCAGGTATAACCCTAAGCATAGCACACTGTAGTATGCTAGTATGAACACACTGGTAGTAGCTAGTATAAACCACTGTTAGTATCTAGTAATTGACAACAGTGGAAGTAGCTAGTATGACACACTGATTAGTAGTTTATAGCCTGACAAACTTATAGTAGCCAGCCATGACACACAAGTAGTACCAAACACACTGGTAGTATCTATCATACACACAGCAAGTACCATGACACACTGGCAGAAGCTAGTATAACACTCTGGTCAGTAGCTAGCAAAGACACAAACGGCAAGTAGCATAGTAGACACAAACTGAGGTAGTAGCTATTGTCACACTGGTAGTAGGCTAGTAAGATACCACTGGCCGTAGCAAGCATGACACAGTTGGTAGAGCAAGCATGACACACTATCATAGCGAGCATGACACACTGATAAGTAGCTAGCATGACACACACTGCTAGTAGCTATATGAACACACAGTTAGGAGCTAAATGACACATTGGTAGTAGCTAGCACGACGCACTGGAGTAGATGAGTACTACACACAGGGTATTAGCTACAATGACTCGCTGTAGCAGCTAGTAGACACACTGGTAGTGAACTACATGACTCATTGGTTTGTAGCTAAAATGCCACAATGGTAGTAGCTAGCATGACCACTGGAATAGGTAAGTAGTACACACTGGTAGGAGCAGCATTGCCACACTGTAGTAGCTAGTATGACACACTAGTAAGAAGCTAAATGACACCACTGTGTAGTTAGCAGGAATGAAACACAGTTATTAAGCTAGCATGACACAATGGTAGTATACCATGACACAATGACAGTAGTTAGCATGACCCCTCATAGGTATACAAGCTACCACAGCACACTGGTAGTGAGCAAGTATGACATATTGGTAGAAGCTAGTATACCACACTGAGTAGCTAGAATGACTCACTGGTGGTAGATAGCAAGACACACTATAGTGAGCAACTATGGACGCATGGTAGTAAGCCAAGGATGACACATGGTCGGATGGAAGATATCATGACACACTATTAGACAACTATGACGCATTGGTATAGCTAGTATACACACTGTGGAAGATAGCGATGACACTAAGTAGTAGCAACTATGACGCATTGGTAGAAGCATAGTATGACATCACTGGTATTAGCTATCATGAATCGCTGGTAGAAGCTAGCATGACACGCTGGTAGTAGCTATCATGACACACTAGTAGTAGCAACAAAGTACGAAATGGTAGTAGCTAGCATGAACAAACCTGTAGTAGCTACAATGACACACTGGAAATATATAGAATGACACATGTAGTAGCTGAACAAACACATTGCTAATAGCTAGCAATGACGCACTGTAGGTACTAGCTAGTATACACACAGACAGTAGCTAGCATGACAAACTGGTAGTAGCTAGATGGCACACAGATAGAATCTAGCATGACATACTGGTAGTAGTCTAGTTAATGACACACTGTAGTACTAACTACATCCACAACTGTAGTAACTACCACCACACATGTATAACTATCCATGCATTCACTGGAAGTACTACCATGCCCACACTGGTAGTACCATCACACGCTGGTAATAGCTTTGGTATGACACACTGGTAGCAGCTATAAGACACACTGGTATTAGCTAAGCATACGCACTGGTAAGTAGTACATGCCACAATGGTAGTAGTCTAGTATGACACTGGTAGACTAGTGTGACGCACTGGTAAAATAGCTAAAAGCATGGCACACTGGTAGTAGCTATCAGTCCACGTTAGTATAGCTAGTATGATGACACACTGGTAGTAGCTCGTGTGACAACCACTGGTACTAGCTAGCATGACACACAGGAACAGTTAGCATGCCAACACAGGTAGTACCCACATCACACTGAAGTACTAGCAGACACACTGGTAATAGCTAAGCAAGGCACACTGGAGTAGCTATCATTCCACTTAGTATACGCTAGTATTACACACTGTAAGTAGCTAGTGTGACACACTGGTACATAGCTAACATGAGACACCACAGGTATAGGGTACAAGAGACACATCTGGTACAAGCAAGCATGACACACTGGTAGTAGATAGCATGTCACACTGTGGGGTACGCTAGCAACACACACTGGAAGAAGCTAGAATGACACACTGGGCAGTTGATCGCCCTGACACACTTGGAAGTAGCTAGCATGCCAACGTCGTAAAGTCGCGATGTAATGTGACAACCCAGGAATAGCTTCTATGACTCACACTGGCATGCTGCCTGACACATTGGAAGTAAGGAACAAGACACAACTGGATATATGAGCTAGCTAGAAACACATGTACTTGCTAGCGTGATGCACTGGAAATAGCTACTTGCCACATTGGTATAGCTAGTAATGAAACACTGGTAATAAGCTAGCAATGACCAACCGTAATAGCTATCATGCGCAACTGGAATGTAGATAGCATGACACAGAAGGTAGTAAGCTAGCAAGACCATTGGTAGTAGGTTAGCATGACACACTAGGTAGTAGCAATCATGTAACACTAGGGCAAATAGCATGAAACATTGGAAGTAGCTCGATGACATTCTCACAGTAGCTAGCATAGACACACTTGTAGTAGAATGACACACTGCAGATACCAGCATGAACACAGGTAGTTAGCCAGCATGTCCACACTGGTATTTATTAGCATTCCACATTTGGTAGTAGCTAGTATGACACACTGGTAGTAACTCGACACACTGCAGTACTAGCATGGCACACATCCGAGTAGCCAGCCAATGCTAAACTGGTAGTATCTCGACACACTGGCAGTAGCCTAGCATGGCAACACTCGAAGAAGCCAGCATGCTACAACTGTTAGGTAGCTAGCATTCAACATTGGTTAGACGAGTATGCCGCACAGGTATTAGCAAGCATCACACAATGGTAATTAATAGCAATGACACACTTAGTATAGCAGCATTACCCACTGGTATAGCTAGCATGACACACAGATACAGCATGCATGGCGCACTGGTATTAGCAGGTATGCCTCATATGCCATAGCTAAGCATGACACCACGGTAGTAGCTTGCAATGAACACTGGTAGTTGCCATAACACCACACAGTTTAGAGCTAGTAAGACACACTGCTAGTATCTAGCATGACACACTGGTAGAGCTAGACTGACACCCTGGTATAGCTAGCACGACGCACTGGAGTAGATCAGTTACGACACACTGGTATTAGCTAGCATGACACACTGGGAATAACTAGCATGACACATTGGTTGTAGCTAGAATTGCCACAATGGTAGTACTAGCAGCCACACAGGTAGAAGCTAGTTATGACACCCTGGTAGTAAGCTAGAATGACACACTGAAAGTAAGCTAGCATTGACACACTGGTAGGATCTAGATGACACACTGGTTCGAGCGACCATGACACACAGGTAGTAGCTAGTAGACACACTGCAGTAGCAAGATGACACACAGGTAGAGTCAAGAATGACACACTGGAGTATGTAGTACGAAACACAGGCAGTTACTAGCACGATACAATGGTTGTAAGCTAGTAGACACACTGATATACATTATCACGACACACTCGTTGTAGCTAGAATGCCAAAATGGTATAGCTAGTAGACACACTGGTAGTAGCTAGCATGCCACATTGTGGAGTGAGCAAAGTATGACACACTATTAGTATCAAGACGACACAATGGTAGTAGCTGGTATGACACACTTGTAGTAGCTACCATAGCACACTGGTATAAGCAAGTATGTACACAATGGTAGAAGCAAGTATGACACAACCGTGATAGCTAGTATGACACAGGTGGAACTAAGCAAGACACACTGGTCAGTAGCTAGCATGACGCACTGGGTAGTAGCTAGCATGGACACACAGTATAGGTAACAAAGACCTAATTGGTTAGCCAGCAAGACGCACTGGAACAGAGCTTTTATAAACACTGGTTACTCTAGATAGCATGAAACTACGCGAAGTAGCTAGTATGCCACACAGATATGTAGCTCGCATGACACTGGAGTAGCTATATGACACACTGGTAGTATCTAGTATGAGATACATCTGGCAGTACTAAGCAAGACAAACATGGTAGGAGCTAGCATGAACACACGATCGTAGCGAGCATGACACACTGGTAGTACTAGTATAACACCCTGCTAGTAGCTATTCATGACACACTGGTATAGGCTAGTAGACACACCTGGTAGTACCATGATTAACTGGTAACAGCAGTATGACACACTGGTATAAGCTAGCATGACACACTTGTATTATCTAGCATGACCCAATGGTATACATGACACACTGGAGTCAGCTAGTATGAAAGCACACAAAGTAGTTAGTATGACACACTCGCAGAAGCCAGGCATGACACTTGTAGTAGCTAGTAAGAAACCTGGAAAGTAGCTAATTATACACACATGGTATACCTAGCATGCCACACTTGTAAGTACCATGACACCTTGGGAGCAGCTAGTATGACGCACAGGTGAGTACAAGCATGACACACTGCTAGTAGTAGCATGACGCCACAAAGATGAGAGCTACATGAACACACTGGTAGTACTATCATAGCACACTGGTAGTAGCTAGTATGACACACTGGTAGTAGCTAGAAAAAACACACTGTTAGAACTAGTAAGACAACAGTGGAAGTAGCTAGTATGACACACTGATAGAAGTTAGCATGACAGGCACTGATAGTAGCCAGCATGACACCACTAGTAGTACCTTACACACTGGAAGTATCTAGCATGACACACAGCAAAGTACCATGACACACAGGAAGAAGCTAGTATAAACACCTGGTAGTAGCTAGACATGACACACGGCAGAAGCTATTCTGACCACACTGGTATAGCCTAGTATGACACAACAGGTAGTAGCTAGTATGCTACACGCAGTACAGAGCATGACACAGTGGCGTAGTGAGCTAGCAATGACACAAACTGTATTCATAGCGACATGACACAACTGGGAGGAGCTAGCATGACACACAGCTATAGCTAGTATGACACACTGGTAGTGGAGCTATAATGACACATAGGTAGTAGCTAACACGACGCCTGGTCGTAGAGAGAAACGACACACAGTAGTAGCAGCAAGACCACTAGGAAGCAGCTAGATGACACAATGGTAGTAACTAGCAGACACATATGTGTTGTAGCTAAAATGCCCCAATGGATAGTGTAAAAAAAGCAAGCATGACTAACTGGTAGTAGGGTAGTACGACACGACCTGTGTAGTAGCAGCATGCCACACTGTAGTACTAGTATGGACACACTAGTATAGCTAGAATGACACACGAGGTAGTACAGGAATGATACACTGTATTAGCTAGCATGACACATTGGTATACCATGACAACAAACAGTAGTTTAGCATGACACTCGTGGTAGTTAGCTACCACATCACACTGGGTAGTAGCAAGTATGACAAATTGGTAGAAAGCTATATAACACACTGGAGTAGCTAGTAAGACAACACTGGTGGTAGATAGCAAGACACACAATAGAAGCAACTATGACGCATTGGTAGTAGCAAGGATGAACACACTGGTGGAAATATCATGACACACTAGTATAAGCTAACTATGACGCAATATGTATTAGCTAGGTAATGACACACTGTGGAAGATAGCAGACACTAGAGTAGTAGCAACTAAGACGCATTGTAGATAGCTAGTATGAACACACTGTAAGAAGCTAACATGAACCTGTAGTAAGCGAGCATGACAACCTGTATAGCTTAAGCATGACACCTAATTAGTAGCACTATGACCACTTGGTAGTAGCGTAGCATGACACGCTTGGTATAGCTAATATGACACACTGGAATATCTAGAATGAACATGTAGTAGCGAACAAACACATTGCTAATATCTAGGCAGACGCACTGGTACTGGAGCTAGTATGACCACTGACAGTAGCTACATGACAAACTGGTAGTAGCAGTATGGCACACAGATAGAAGCTATCATGACTTACTGGTAGTAGCTATTAAGACCACTGAGAAGTAACTACCCAAACCAACACTGGTAGTAACTACCATGCCATTGCACTGGTAGTAACTATCATGCATCACTGGTAGGTAACTAACCATGTCCACACTGAAGTACCATCACAAACGCATGAAAAAGCTTGTATGAACACTTGGTAGCAGCTAGTAAGACAACACTGGTAGTAGCTTAAGCATGACGCACTGGTATAGTTACATGCCCATTGTAAGTAGCTAGTATGACAACCAGGTAGTAGCTAGTGTGACGCACTGGTAATAGCTGAGCATGGCACACTGGTAGAAGCAATCATTCCACTTAGTAGTAGCTAGTTTAGAGTAGGAAGGTAGGGGCAGGGATAGTGGGGTAGGGAAGAGTGGGAGGCAGGGTGATGTCTGATGGACGGTGGGCAGGGGTTGAGTAGGGACGATGGGGCAGGGTTATGTCGGGACAAGGAGGGGCATGGAGTAGTGATAAGACGGGTAATGTTGGGCCGGGATGAAGTAGCGTCAGGAGGGCCGGGTTGAAGAAGGGAAGGTGTGCAGGGTAAGAGGAATGGACAGGTGGTGCCAGGGTTAGAAGGAAGGAGGGCCTGGGAAAGTAGGGGAAGGTGGGGTCAGGGAGAGTAGGGAAGGTGGGGGCCGTGGTTAAAGAATCGGGAAGGTGGGGCAGTTGTGTAGGAAAGGAGGGTGCCGGGATGTGTATAGGAAGGTGGGCAGGGTTGTAGTAGAGGAAGTGGGGCGTGGGTTGAGTAGGGCAGGGAGGCCGGGAAGATACGGGACAGTGGGGCAGGGAAGTAAGACGTTCCTGGAAGGGTGCCGGGCAGAACAGGGAACGGATTGGGTAACCGGGAAGAAGATAGGGAAGTTGGGAGCAGGGTTGATGAAGTGTGTAAGGAGGGGCCGGTTGATGTAGTGAAGGTGGGGCAGGGTTGATGTAAGGGACGGTGGGGGTCATGAAGAGAAGGGAAGGAGGGCGAGGTTGTCATGGGAAGGTGGGCAGGGTTTTGTAGGGAAGGATGGGGCGGGGTTGTGATAGTGAAGGAGAGGGCAGGGATGAGTAGGGAAGGAGGGGCCACGTGTATGGAAGTAGGGCCGGAGGGCAGGGTAGAATGTAGGACGGTGGGGCAGGGTTTGTGATAGGGAAGAGAGGGGCAGGGTAGAGTAGGCAGTAGGGGCAGGGATGTAGGGACGGAGGTGCAGGGTGCATGGGTGCAATGCTTTTAAATCGCCTTTTCGAAGTCATTAGGCATCAGGAGAAAACGTCAGATAGTTTAAGGTCTACCCAATACGTGTCCTCGCTCATAACAAAACATTTAAGTCATTCGCTGGACCGGTCTGTTAGCGCACACTAAAAACAGATGTCTTACTGCGGGACTTGAGTAGCTCACACATTATCATTGCTGTCATCAGTGTAGTGGACCCATCTCGTCTTAAGGTCGGGGCCCAATACTGGATGTATGTTCTCGACTTTGATTTGGAATAAGAAAGGAAATATTTTTGATATTTTTTTTTTTTAATTTTATATATAACTTTTAGTAGTTCTTCCCGCGTTTCTTGAATCCTTAAGATTCCTTTAGCTTAAGTATGTTGCGAAATCGATGTTTGCTGCTTCTGGTGACCAGTGCCTCCCATTCGTAGTACAAATATATTGGCCTCTTTTAGCCGCTCTGTTACCCTTTGCCTTCGCCTGTATAAGGGAGCAAATCGTCTCTCTTTCTAGTTTATAATATCTTCTCCTCCTTTTCCTTAAAGGAATATGCCCTGAAGCATACCTCGAAATGCCACAGAGTTAATTTGTTCCAGACACAGGTTTGTATCCGCTTAGCTAGAATGTCTCTCCAGTTTATATAATTTATTAAGGACCTGGTTTACTTAGACCCACCTTAAAGTTTAGTTTATTGAAGTTGAATTTGGTGAAGGCAACTCGTGACTAGCTCACCATTTGTTGGTCTGGGCCCACAAATACATTCTGATACCTCTATTAAGTTGATCTCATATATTGTTTTTGATATGGTAATATTTCATATCAGGTCATCATTGTTAATTGATGATGAAGTCCGTGTAATCTCCAGTCCTTTAGGCTCTTTATTTTGCTGGTTTAAGTGCATTTGGAGCAGAGGATTAAAAAGCCACGTGTGTGTGTGAATTTCATCAGAGCTGCTTTCCGGGGTTATCTCAGCTACACCATTATTGCTACATTCCTTCTTCCACCATTTTAGGTGACTTAGACTGACATCCCCCCAGGAGCAAGCTTGTCTGAGCAGGAGCTGGAAGAATTTCCAGACAGTTGATCTTTTTCAAAGCTGTTCCTGGGAATTGTTGGGAAGTTGCATTCTTGAGGCTTGTATACAGCCAAAAAGGGTTCTGTTTGACGATCATATACATCCACAACATTTTTTCATTACATCATTTGAGGCATTTAAGTGGTTTCAGCATATCAATTGACTCCGTGTGATATACAGGCCAACCCCCATTCCCCCATCCATTTCGATTTTTGCTCGTTCATTCTGTCACAAATCTGAAAGAGGTTATAACCCCTCTCCCCGGGATTCATATTTCATTGTGAAAGTGATCCTTTAAGTGGGTCTTCTGTCAAAACCGCGAACATTGCGTTTGACTCTGTAAGCATCCACGAATGAAAAGGTATTTCATTGTTTCAATGCTGGCCTTAGACTCTGTATATTTGCTGAAGATGAATGACATCGTATTGTCCGAATAGAAGGGAGGGAAGTCCTTTTTTTTCCTGGCACTAATATCTGTTGTTTTGGAGTGGAGTGCCATGACTGTGGTTCCACTCCAGAAAATAGATCGAGTTGGTAAAAACGAATTCCCGATCAGTTCCTTTTAGTTTCCTGTCGCTAAAAAAAACCCTACTGAGCCAAGGCTGGAGCAAGACTCATGAATTATAACTCAAGCATGATTAACGCCACGAAGCACGAGCATGGCTTCGTGACTTCCAAGGAATAAAGTCCTTCGGATAAGCTACAAAGAGGAAAGAGCATCGTGTGGCTCGCTGGCCAGTACTCTGCAATAACTACCAAGGAAAGTATTGGTGGTTATAGCGCATCGCTGTAGCTGTACAATGTGAATACCATACGTAAAGAGTGAGGCCCCGAGACCTTGTACAAAGTTTGTCTGTTCATCCTGTTTAACAGAGGCTAATTTGTACAATCAGTAGCACAGAATCTTTCCACTGCACATTCGATAGCACAGAATCCTTTCCACTGTAAATTCAGTAGTTACAGAATCATCCCAACTGTACATTCAGTAGCAACAGATCTTCCACTGTACATTTCATAGCACAGAAATCTTCCCTCTGGTACATACAGTAGGGACGTGATCAATGACCGTCTTATCAACAAACACAAAAGACAGCCGACAAATTGTATTGGGGCAAAAATGAGCGCTGAATTCAGAGTTGTAGATGACGTGAGACCGGGTGTTGCAGTAACGTAGACAGGTTTTTGTGGTTTGACATGAGATCAGGTGTTTTGTAAGTATGACATGAGTCAGGTGTTGCAGTTTACGTGAGGTCAAGGGATTTCGTGTTTTGATCATATCAGCCGTGTTGTAGTTAAAAGAATCAGGTGTTTGGCCGTTAGTGAGTCCAGGATATATTGTGGTTACAATTAGTCAGGGACGTGTTTTGTGACTACGCGTCAGGGTGTTTGCAGTTACTTGAGTCAGAGTTTTGAGGTTTGACATGAGTCAGGTGTTGTAGTTGACAGAGTCAGGTGTTGCAGTGTGACGTGAGTCCACTAGCGTGAATCTATTGGTGAAAGGGATCTAAGAAGACAAGATACCGCCACTCATCCTAGATACCCATCACTTACAGCAACCCCAGCGGGTGGACGACATGGGTTATTAACGTCAGTGGCTCCTGTCTGTCCTAACTACAACTGGACCACTAATGACAAGTCTTGGATACTCTAGAAAATAAACTAAAACGCAGAAGTAGTATACATACAGATTTTGCAAAAGCCTATGACAAGGATGACCATGGAGTAATAAGGCCCACAAAATGTGTGTATAAAGGAATAACAGGAAAAAGTTGGTAAGATGGATCTAAATTATCGTAACAAACAGAACACACAAAGTAGTAGAAAGCAGAGTAAAAGTCAAAGGAGCGCTACTGTGAAAAACTGTGTCCATCTGAGGCACAGTACTCGCTCCCATCTATTGTTCCTCATCCTCATATCTGACATAGACTAGTGATAAAAACCACAGCACCGTTCCCTTCCTTTGCAATAAGACCCCCGAAAGTATCTGCTGGAAAATCACAGGCAAATCACGAGTACTTTGAGAGACAACACAATAAGAGTTTTCAGGGGCCCAAGACTGATCGCGCTGCATCCTCACATACATAAGGGGATTATCAACTGGCTACCTGGCTTGCCGGGCTGTGGTTCGTACGTCCGGTTTGCGTGCTGGCCAACATAACATCCTGGTTGATCAGACCCAATCTACCATGAGCCCAGTCACAGACCGGCAGCGAGGGCGGGGTTGACCCCCGGAAAGCGCTCTCCAGGTATACTCAAGGAATATATGTGGGCTAAAGTTAAAAAAAAAATTAATATTCGACCGTAAAATGAGACTGCTGAAGGAGCAGATACTGAAATTTATACTGTAAAACAGAACGTAGTAAATTTGTCAGACAGTTAAAAACAATATACAGAAGAGGCCAGGTTAAAGGATGCTCCCCAGATGAGTCAACAGCAAGCAAAGACTGTATCTCAAGCACAAATATGCCACGATCTTCCCCAGAATTGAGATGTATTTTCGCTTAGAACACCTATTTATTGTTTCTAGAAAAAGTGTGATGTTGTGCACAGAACAGTCCGAGGGTGATGCCATTGTAAATATTAACCCCGATTAAACGCAGAATCAATTTGCAAATCGTAATTCAAAGTTTCCTTATTTTGGTCGGCTTTGCAAAAGTCCCTAGAACTAGATCGTAAGATTCTAGCAGCAGCTAGCATAACCACACTGGTAGTAGCTAAACATGCCACACTGGAAGTACCAATGACACGCTGGAAGTAGCTAGCACGACACACTGCTAGAAATTAAACCAAGACACACTGGTAATACCATGACACACTGCTTAGTCCTATAAATGAGACTGGTAGTAGCAAGCATGCCACACTGGTAATATGATTGACACAATGGTAGTAGCTAGCATGACACACTGGTAGTAATTACCATGTGACACACTGTAATACCAAGACACACAGGTAGTGCCAAGTATGACACAACCTGGTAGTAGCTAGCATGCCACACTGGTAATAAGATTGACACATTGATAGTAGCTAGTATGACACACTGGTCGTAGCAAGCATGACACATTGGTATATCATGACAAACTTGTAGCAGCAACCATGAAACACTGGCCAATACCACACACACTGGTACAAGCTAGTAATGACACAACAGGTAGTAGCTGCCATGTACACACTGAGTATAGCCTAGATCAGAAACCCTGGTAAATACCATGACACATTGGAGTAGCTAGCATACACACATGTAGTAGCCTAACATGACACACTGGTAAGTAGCTAGCATGACACACTGGAAGCAGTAGAATGACACACAGGAAAGTACCATGAAAAACTGGTAGTAGCAAGAATGACACACTGGTAATAGCTAGATACCACAGCAGATAAAACCATGACAGAATATTGGAAGTAGCTAGCATGACACAATGTAGTAGCTAGTATGACACCCTGATCGTAGATAGCATGCCACACAGTAGACCATGACACATTGGTAGTAGCTAGCATGACACTGGAGGGAAGTTACCATGACAAACGCGGTATTATCTAATGTTAAGTAAGAACATACTGCTAGTATGCTAGATATGACACTCTGATATAGCTAGTAAACACACTTGCAGAGTCTAGCCTGAAACACTGGTAATACCATTGACACATTGGTTAGTAGCTAGCATTACACAATGGTAGTAGCTAGCAATGACACACTGGTAGCAGCTTAGCATGACATCACTGAAAGAACCATGAAAAAGTAGTAGCTAGTATGATCTACACTGGTTGTAGCTAGCAATACACACTAGTAGATACCATGACACACTGGTATAGCTAGTAAACACACAGGTAAAGCTAGCACGAACACATTGGATACTAGCTAGCATAACACATGGGTAGTAGCAAGCATTAAACGCTGAAGTAGCTAGTATGACACACTGCATAGTAGCTAGTATGACATTCTGGTAAAGCTAGTATGACACACTGGCAGGAGCTAGCCATGACACACTGTGTAGTCAACGGGGTAGCATGACACACTGAATCAGTTAGTACGACACCCTGGTAGCAGCTAGCATTACAACATGTGGTAGCAGCATATAAGACAAACTGGTATAACAAGCATGGACACACTGGTTGTAGCAAGAATGCCACAATGGTATATCTAGCATGGCACACTGGTAGAAGCTAGATATTGACACACTGGTAGTAGCTAGAATAACACACTGGAAGTACAAGCATGACACACTGGTAGGAGCTAGCATGACACAACTTTCCGTAGCGACGCATGACACACTGGTAGTAGCAAGTATGCATCCACTGCAGTAGCTGAGCAAGACACACTGGAAGGAGCTAAATGAACACACTGGTAGTAGCTATGCACTGACGCACTGGTAGTAGATAGTACGACACACTGTAGTAGCTAGCATGACTACACGGTAGCAACTAGTATACACACTGTGTATAACTAGCATGAACACATGGTTGTAGCTAGAAGCCATAGTTGTGTGAAACATGTGTAGTACTAGCATGCCACACGGTGAAGATTCTAGTAAGACACACTGGTAGTAGCTAGAATGACACACCTAATAGCTAGCATGAACAACACTGTAGGAGCTATGCCTGACACACTGGTCGTACGACCATGACAACACTGGGTAGTAGCTAGTATGACACACTGCTTGTATCTAAGTATGACACACTGTAGGAGCTAGAATGACACACGGTAGTATGTAGTTACGAAACACTGGCAGTAGCTAGCACGATACAAATTTTAGCTAGTATGACACACTGATAAAATTATCACGACACACACGTTGTAGCTAAATGGCCACAAAAGGTAGTAGCTAGAATGACTCACTGGTAGTAGCTAGCAAGCCACAATGGTAAAGCTAGTATGACACACTATAGTAGCTAGAAAGACACAATGGTATGTAGCTGGTATGACACACTGGAAGTAGCTACCATAGCACACAGGTAGTACAAGATATGACACAATGTAGAAGCTAGAATGACCCACCGTAGTAGCTAAGTAT
The DNA here is from genome assembly GCF_026875155.1 of Cherax quadricarinatus. Classification (NCBI taxonomy): domain Eukaryota; kingdom Metazoa; phylum Arthropoda; class Malacostraca; order Decapoda; family Parastacidae; genus Cherax; species Cherax quadricarinatus. The sequence continues at coordinate 52,801,907 of NC_069415.1, forward strand.
GACACACTGGTGGTAGCTAGCATGACACACTGGCAGATCTAGAGTGACGCACTGGTAGTACTAGCATGACACACTAGTTAAGATTAGGTAACAAACATATTGTGTAAGCCAAGCAAACCACTGGTACTGAGCTTTATAACACACTGGTAACTAGATAGCATGAAACAACGGGTATAGCTAGTAAGCCACACAGAATATTTTTAGTAGCTGCTAGCATGACACTGGTAAGAGCTAGTATGACACACTGGAAGTTAGCTAGTATGATATACACTGGCAGTAGCTAGCATGACACAGAGTAGGAGCTAGCATGACACACTGATCGAGCGAGCATGTCACACTGGTAGTAGCTAGTAAACACACTGCTAGTAGCAAGCAAGACACAGCGGTAAGTAATCTAATTATTACACACTGGGTAGTACCATGATTAACTGGTAAAGCTAGTATGACACACTGGTATACTAGCATGACACACTTGTAATATCTAATACAAAGACGCATTGGTAGTAACAAAGACGACACGTAGCAGCTAGTATGACACACACATAGTTAGTTATATGACACACTCGCAGAAGCCAGCCTGACACTGGATAGTTAGCTTAGAATGAATCCTGGTAGTAGCAGAATTACACTCTAAAAAGCTAGTATGACACACGGCAGGACTAGCATGGAAACACTGGAAATACCATGACACATTGGTAGAAGCTAGACATGACCCACATGGAAGTACCATGACAACGCTGGTATAGCTAAGGTATACCTACTTGCTAGAGCTAGAAATCACACAATATAGCTAGTATGACACACTGGCAAGACTAGCATGAAAACACTGGTAATACCAAAGTACACAGATGGTAGTAGCTAGCATGACACAATGGTAGTAGCAAGCATGACACACTGGTAGCAGCTAGCAAGAACCTGAAAGTACCAAGACACAATGGTAGTAGCTAGTAATGACAACACTGAGTTTTATAGCAGCAATGAACACACAATAGTACCATGACACACTGGTATAGCTAGTATGACACACTGGTAGAAGAGCTACACGACCACCATGGTACAAGCTATCAATAACACATTTGGTTAGTAAGCTAGGCAAGAAACGCAGGTAGAAGCTAATGGTATGACACACGCTAGTAGCTATTATGACAGTTCTGGATATAGCTAGTATGACACACTGGCAGAGCTAAGCATGACACCCTACTGGAATACCTAGCATGTACACACTGGTAAGCAGGTAGTACTCACACAGGTAGCAGCTAGCATTACACATTGGTAGCAGCTAGTAAGACAAACGGTAGTAAAAACAAAGCCATGACACACTGGTTGTAGCTAGAATGCCTAACAATGGTAGTAGCAAGCATGCAGCACTGGTATAAGCTAATATGACACACTGGTAGTAGCTAGAAATAACAACACTGGAAGTAGCTAGCAAGACACACTGGTAGGAGCTAGCATGACAACACTTGGTCGTAGCGACTCATGACACCTACTGGTATGTAGCTAGTATGACACAACACTATAGCTAGCATGACACACTGGTAGGAAGCAAGAATGACACTCTGGTAGTAGCTAGTCACACGCACTGGTAGTAGATAGTACACACACTGGTAGTATCTAGCATGACACACTGGTAACAACTAGTTATGACACACTGGTAGTATAACTAGCAAGACACTTGGTTGTAGCAAGAATTGCCCACAATGGTAGTGTAGCTAGCATGCCACACTGATAGAAGCTAGAATGACCACACTGGTAGTTAGCTAGAATGACACACTGGAAGTAGCTAGCATGACCACAGGTAGAGCTAGCATGACACACTGGTCGTAGCGACCATGACACGCACTGGTAGTAGCAAGTATGACACAGCTGCTATAGCAGTATGACACACTGTAGGAGCTAAATGACACACTGGTAGTAGGTAGTACGAAACACTAGGCAGTAGACTACACATACAATGGTTGTAGCTAGTATGTCACACTGATAGTAATAAATCACGGCACACTCGTTTTAGCTAGAATGCCACAATGGAATAGCTAGTATGACACACTGGAAGTCACTAGCATGCCACATTGGTAGTACTTAGTAAACACACTATAGTAAGCTAGAACGACAACAATGAGTAGTAGCTGTATGACACACTGGTAGTAGCTACCATAGCACACTGGTAGAAGCAAGTATGACACAATGGTAGAACTAGTATGACACAACACCGAGGTAGTAGCTAGTATGACACACTGGATGGTAGCAAGCATGACAACACTGGCAGTACTACAAGACGCACTTGGTAGTTAGCTAGCTTGACACACATAGTGAAGTAGGTACCAAGACAAATTGGTTACCAGCAAGACGCACTTGTAACTAGCATTTATAACACACTGGTACTAGAAAGCATGAAAACACGGGTCGAGCTAGTATGCCCACACAGACATAGTAGCTAAGCATGACACTGGTAATTAGCACGTAATGACACACTGAGTAGTAGCTAGTATGATACCCTGGCAGTAGCTACAGACAGCAGTTGGGTATGGAGACAAGCATGACACACTGAACGTAGCGAGGCATGACACACAGGTAGTAGCTAGTAAAACACCACTGTCTATTAGCCATAGCATGACACAACTAGGTAGTAGCTAGTATGAACACACTGGAAGTACCATGATTAACTGGGTACCAGCTAGTATGAGACACACTGGTATAGCTATCATGAACACACTTGAATAATCTATCATGACCGCATTGGTAGTACATGACACACTGGTAGCAGCTAGTATGACACACACATAGTAGTTAGTATGACACACTCGCAGAAGCCAGCATGACACTGTAGTAGCAAGTATGAAATCCGGGGTAGTAGCTATTATGACACACATGTGTAGTACCTAGCATGCCCCAACTGGTAGTACATGACACACTGGAGCAGCTAGTATGAACGCACAGGGAGATCAAGCATGACACACTGGTAGTAGTCAAGCATAGCACACTGGTTATAAGCAAGTATGACACCCTGGAAGTAGCTAGCATACACACTGGTAGTAGCTAGCAAAGCACACTGGTACGTAAGCTAGCATGACGACACACAGAGAGTAGCAATCATGACACAGCAGGTATAACCCTAAGCATAGCACACTGTAGTATGCTAGTATGAACACACTGGTAGTAGCTAGTATAAACCACTGTTAGTATCTAGTAATTGACAACAGTGGAAGTAGCTAGTATGACACACTGATTAGTAGTTTATAGCCTGACAAACTTATAGTAGCCAGCCATGACACACAAGTAGTACCAAACACACTGGTAGTATCTATCATACACACAGCAAGTACCATGACACACTGGCAGAAGCTAGTATAACACTCTGGTCAGTAGCTAGCAAAGACACAAACGGCAAGTAGCATAGTAGACACAAACTGAGGTAGTAGCTATTGTCACACTGGTAGTAGGCTAGTAAGATACCACTGGCCGTAGCAAGCATGACACAGTTGGTAGAGCAAGCATGACACACTATCATAGCGAGCATGACACACTGATAAGTAGCTAGCATGACACACACTGCTAGTAGCTATATGAACACACAGTTAGGAGCTAAATGACACATTGGTAGTAGCTAGCACGACGCACTGGAGTAGATGAGTACTACACACAGGGTATTAGCTACAATGACTCGCTGTAGCAGCTAGTAGACACACTGGTAGTGAACTACATGACTCATTGGTTTGTAGCTAAAATGCCACAATGGTAGTAGCTAGCATGACCACTGGAATAGGTAAGTAGTACACACTGGTAGGAGCAGCATTGCCACACTGTAGTAGCTAGTATGACACACTAGTAAGAAGCTAAATGACACCACTGTGTAGTTAGCAGGAATGAAACACAGTTATTAAGCTAGCATGACACAATGGTAGTATACCATGACACAATGACAGTAGTTAGCATGACCCCTCATAGGTATACAAGCTACCACAGCACACTGGTAGTGAGCAAGTATGACATATTGGTAGAAGCTAGTATACCACACTGAGTAGCTAGAATGACTCACTGGTGGTAGATAGCAAGACACACTATAGTGAGCAACTATGGACGCATGGTAGTAAGCCAAGGATGACACATGGTCGGATGGAAGATATCATGACACACTATTAGACAACTATGACGCATTGGTATAGCTAGTATACACACTGTGGAAGATAGCGATGACACTAAGTAGTAGCAACTATGACGCATTGGTAGAAGCATAGTATGACATCACTGGTATTAGCTATCATGAATCGCTGGTAGAAGCTAGCATGACACGCTGGTAGTAGCTATCATGACACACTAGTAGTAGCAACAAAGTACGAAATGGTAGTAGCTAGCATGAACAAACCTGTAGTAGCTACAATGACACACTGGAAATATATAGAATGACACATGTAGTAGCTGAACAAACACATTGCTAATAGCTAGCAATGACGCACTGTAGGTACTAGCTAGTATACACACAGACAGTAGCTAGCATGACAAACTGGTAGTAGCTAGATGGCACACAGATAGAATCTAGCATGACATACTGGTAGTAGTCTAGTTAATGACACACTGTAGTACTAACTACATCCACAACTGTAGTAACTACCACCACACATGTATAACTATCCATGCATTCACTGGAAGTACTACCATGCCCACACTGGTAGTACCATCACACGCTGGTAATAGCTTTGGTATGACACACTGGTAGCAGCTATAAGACACACTGGTATTAGCTAAGCATACGCACTGGTAAGTAGTACATGCCACAATGGTAGTAGTCTAGTATGACACTGGTAGACTAGTGTGACGCACTGGTAAAATAGCTAAAAGCATGGCACACTGGTAGTAGCTATCAGTCCACGTTAGTATAGCTAGTATGATGACACACTGGTAGTAGCTCGTGTGACAACCACTGGTACTAGCTAGCATGACACACAGGAACAGTTAGCATGCCAACACAGGTAGTACCCACATCACACTGAAGTACTAGCAGACACACTGGTAATAGCTAAGCAAGGCACACTGGAGTAGCTATCATTCCACTTAGTATACGCTAGTATTACACACTGTAAGTAGCTAGTGTGACACACTGGTACATAGCTAACATGAGACACCACAGGTATAGGGTACAAGAGACACATCTGGTACAAGCAAGCATGACACACTGGTAGTAGATAGCATGTCACACTGTGGGGTACGCTAGCAACACACACTGGAAGAAGCTAGAATGACACACTGGGCAGTTGATCGCCCTGACACACTTGGAAGTAGCTAGCATGCCAACGTCGTAAAGTCGCGATGTAATGTGACAACCCAGGAATAGCTTCTATGACTCACACTGGCATGCTGCCTGACACATTGGAAGTAAGGAACAAGACACAACTGGATATATGAGCTAGCTAGAAACACATGTACTTGCTAGCGTGATGCACTGGAAATAGCTACTTGCCACATTGGTATAGCTAGTAATGAAACACTGGTAATAAGCTAGCAATGACCAACCGTAATAGCTATCATGCGCAACTGGAATGTAGATAGCATGACACAGAAGGTAGTAAGCTAGCAAGACCATTGGTAGTAGGTTAGCATGACACACTAGGTAGTAGCAATCATGTAACACTAGGGCAAATAGCATGAAACATTGGAAGTAGCTCGATGACATTCTCACAGTAGCTAGCATAGACACACTTGTAGTAGAATGACACACTGCAGATACCAGCATGAACACAGGTAGTTAGCCAGCATGTCCACACTGGTATTTATTAGCATTCCACATTTGGTAGTAGCTAGTATGACACACTGGTAGTAACTCGACACACTGCAGTACTAGCATGGCACACATCCGAGTAGCCAGCCAATGCTAAACTGGTAGTATCTCGACACACTGGCAGTAGCCTAGCATGGCAACACTCGAAGAAGCCAGCATGCTACAACTGTTAGGTAGCTAGCATTCAACATTGGTTAGACGAGTATGCCGCACAGGTATTAGCAAGCATCACACAATGGTAATTAATAGCAATGACACACTTAGTATAGCAGCATTACCCACTGGTATAGCTAGCATGACACACAGATACAGCATGCATGGCGCACTGGTATTAGCAGGTATGCCTCATATGCCATAGCTAAGCATGACACCACGGTAGTAGCTTGCAATGAACACTGGTAGTTGCCATAACACCACACAGTTTAGAGCTAGTAAGACACACTGCTAGTATCTAGCATGACACACTGGTAGAGCTAGACTGACACCCTGGTATAGCTAGCACGACGCACTGGAGTAGATCAGTTACGACACACTGGTATTAGCTAGCATGACACACTGGGAATAACTAGCATGACACATTGGTTGTAGCTAGAATTGCCACAATGGTAGTACTAGCAGCCACACAGGTAGAAGCTAGTTATGACACCCTGGTAGTAAGCTAGAATGACACACTGAAAGTAAGCTAGCATTGACACACTGGTAGGATCTAGATGACACACTGGTTCGAGCGACCATGACACACAGGTAGTAGCTAGTAGACACACTGCAGTAGCAAGATGACACACAGGTAGAGTCAAGAATGACACACTGGAGTATGTAGTACGAAACACAGGCAGTTACTAGCACGATACAATGGTTGTAAGCTAGTAGACACACTGATATACATTATCACGACACACTCGTTGTAGCTAGAATGCCAAAATGGTATAGCTAGTAGACACACTGGTAGTAGCTAGCATGCCACATTGTGGAGTGAGCAAAGTATGACACACTATTAGTATCAAGACGACACAATGGTAGTAGCTGGTATGACACACTTGTAGTAGCTACCATAGCACACTGGTATAAGCAAGTATGTACACAATGGTAGAAGCAAGTATGACACAACCGTGATAGCTAGTATGACACAGGTGGAACTAAGCAAGACACACTGGTCAGTAGCTAGCATGACGCACTGGGTAGTAGCTAGCATGGACACACAGTATAGGTAACAAAGACCTAATTGGTTAGCCAGCAAGACGCACTGGAACAGAGCTTTTATAAACACTGGTTACTCTAGATAGCATGAAACTACGCGAAGTAGCTAGTATGCCACACAGATATGTAGCTCGCATGACACTGGAGTAGCTATATGACACACTGGTAGTATCTAGTATGAGATACATCTGGCAGTACTAAGCAAGACAAACATGGTAGGAGCTAGCATGAACACACGATCGTAGCGAGCATGACACACTGGTAGTACTAGTATAACACCCTGCTAGTAGCTATTCATGACACACTGGTATAGGCTAGTAGACACACCTGGTAGTACCATGATTAACTGGTAACAGCAGTATGACACACTGGTATAAGCTAGCATGACACACTTGTATTATCTAGCATGACCCAATGGTATACATGACACACTGGAGTCAGCTAGTATGAAAGCACACAAAGTAGTTAGTATGACACACTCGCAGAAGCCAGGCATGACACTTGTAGTAGCTAGTAAGAAACCTGGAAAGTAGCTAATTATACACACATGGTATACCTAGCATGCCACACTTGTAAGTACCATGACACCTTGGGAGCAGCTAGTATGACGCACAGGTGAGTACAAGCATGACACACTGCTAGTAGTAGCATGACGCCACAAAGATGAGAGCTACATGAACACACTGGTAGTACTATCATAGCACACTGGTAGTAGCTAGTATGACACACTGGTAGTAGCTAGAAAAAACACACTGTTAGAACTAGTAAGACAACAGTGGAAGTAGCTAGTATGACACACTGATAGAAGTTAGCATGACAGGCACTGATAGTAGCCAGCATGACACCACTAGTAGTACCTTACACACTGGAAGTATCTAGCATGACACACAGCAAAGTACCATGACACACAGGAAGAAGCTAGTATAAACACCTGGTAGTAGCTAGACATGACACACGGCAGAAGCTATTCTGACCACACTGGTATAGCCTAGTATGACACAACAGGTAGTAGCTAGTATGCTACACGCAGTACAGAGCATGACACAGTGGCGTAGTGAGCTAGCAATGACACAAACTGTATTCATAGCGACATGACACAACTGGGAGGAGCTAGCATGACACACAGCTATAGCTAGTATGACACACTGGTAGTGGAGCTATAATGACACATAGGTAGTAGCTAACACGACGCCTGGTCGTAGAGAGAAACGACACACAGTAGTAGCAGCAAGACCACTAGGAAGCAGCTAGATGACACAATGGTAGTAACTAGCAGACACATATGTGTTGTAGCTAAAATGCCCCAATGGATAGTGTAAAAAAAGCAAGCATGACTAACTGGTAGTAGGGTAGTACGACACGACCTGTGTAGTAGCAGCATGCCACACTGTAGTACTAGTATGGACACACTAGTATAGCTAGAATGACACACGAGGTAGTACAGGAATGATACACTGTATTAGCTAGCATGACACATTGGTATACCATGACAACAAACAGTAGTTTAGCATGACACTCGTGGTAGTTAGCTACCACATCACACTGGGTAGTAGCAAGTATGACAAATTGGTAGAAAGCTATATAACACACTGGAGTAGCTAGTAAGACAACACTGGTGGTAGATAGCAAGACACACAATAGAAGCAACTATGACGCATTGGTAGTAGCAAGGATGAACACACTGGTGGAAATATCATGACACACTAGTATAAGCTAACTATGACGCAATATGTATTAGCTAGGTAATGACACACTGTGGAAGATAGCAGACACTAGAGTAGTAGCAACTAAGACGCATTGTAGATAGCTAGTATGAACACACTGTAAGAAGCTAACATGAACCTGTAGTAAGCGAGCATGACAACCTGTATAGCTTAAGCATGACACCTAATTAGTAGCACTATGACCACTTGGTAGTAGCGTAGCATGACACGCTTGGTATAGCTAATATGACACACTGGAATATCTAGAATGAACATGTAGTAGCGAACAAACACATTGCTAATATCTAGGCAGACGCACTGGTACTGGAGCTAGTATGACCACTGACAGTAGCTACATGACAAACTGGTAGTAGCAGTATGGCACACAGATAGAAGCTAGCATGACATACTGGTAGTAGCTAGTATGACACACTGGTAGTAACTACCATGCCACACTGGTAGTAACTACCATGCCACACTGGTAGTAACTATCATGCATCACTGGTAGTAACTACCATGCCACACTGGAAGTACCATCACACGCTGGTAATAGCTTGTATGACACACTGGTAGCAGCTAGTAAGACACACTGGTAGTAGCTAGCATGACGCACTGGTAGTAGGTAGCATGCCACATTGGTAGTAGCTAGTATGACACACTGGTAGTAGCTAGTGTGACGCACTGGTAATAGCTAGCATGGCACACTGGTAGTAGCTATCATTCCACGTTAGTAGTAGCTAGTATGACACACTGGTAGTAGCTAGTGTGACACACTGGTACTAGCTAGCATGACACACTGGTAGCAGTTAGCATGCCACACTGGTAGTACCAAGCATGACACACTGGTAGTAGCTAGCATGACACACTGGTAATAGCTAGCATGGCACACTGGTAGTAGCTATCATTCCACGTTAGTAGTAGCTAGTATGACACACTGGTAGTAGCTAGTGTGACACACTGGTACTAGCTAACATGACACACCGGTAGTAGGTAGCATGACACACTGGTACTAGCTAGCATGACACACTGGTAGTAGATAGCATGTCACACTGGGGGTAGCTAGCATCACACACTGGTAGTAGCTAGAATGACACACTGGCAGTTGATCGCATGACACACTGGTAGTAGCTAGCATGCCACGTTGTTAGTAGCTAGTATGACACACTGGTAGTAGCTACTATGACACACTGGCAGTGGCTGGCATGACACATTGGTAGTTGGTAGCAAGACACACTGGTATTAGCTAACATGAAACACTTGTAGCTGCTAGCGTGATGCACTGGTAGTAGCTAGCATGCCACATTGGTAGTAGCTAGTATAATACACTGGTAATAGCTAGCATGACATACCGGTAATAGCTAGCATGACGGACTGGTAGTAGATAGCATGACACAATGGTAGTAGCTTGCATGACACACTGGTAGTAGCTAACATGACACACTGGTAGTCGCTAGCATGACACTCTGGTAGTAGCTAGCATGACACATTGGTAGTAGGTAGCATGACACACTGGTAGTAGCTATCATGTAACACTAGGGCAGATAACATGATACATTGGTAGTAGCTCGTATGACATTCTCACAGTAGCTAGCATGACACACTTGTAGTATAATGACACACTGGCAGTAGCTAGCATGACACACTGGCAGTAGCTAGCATGAAACACTGGTAGTAGCCAGCATGCCACACTGGTAGTAATTAGCATTCCACATTGGTAGTAGCTAGTATGACACACTGGTAGTATCCCGACACACTGGCAGTAGCTAGCATGGCACACTCGAAGTAGCCAGCATGTTACACTGGTAGTAGCTAGCATTCAACGTTGGTAGTAGCTAGTATGCCGCACAGGTATTAGCTAGCATCACACAATGGTAATAGATAGCATGACACACTGGTAGTAGCTAGCATGACACACTGGTAGTAGCTAGCATGACACACAGATAGCAGCATGCATGGCGCACTGGTAGTAGCTGGTATGCCTCATTGGTAGTAGCTAGCATGACACACTGGTAGTAGCTTGCATGACACTGGTATGCATCTGCTTGTATGCTTGTATGCCACTGGTAGTTGCCATAACACACTGGTAGTAGCTACAATGACACACTGGTAGTAGCTAGCATGACACACTGGTAGTAGCTAGCATGACACACTGGTTGTAGTTGCATGACACACTATTAGTAGCTACCATGACACATTGGTAGTAGCAAGTGAGATACACTGGCAGCGATTAGCATGACACTGGTAATAGGTAGCATGACACATTGGTAGTAGCTAGTATCACACACTGGTAGTAGCTAGTACGACACACTGGTAGTACCATTGCACACTGATAGTAGTTAACATGACACACTGTTAGTAGCTAGCATGCCACATTGGTAGTAGCTAGTATGACGCACTCGTAGTAACTAGCATGACAAACTGGTAGTAGCTGGCGTGACACACTGGTAGTAGCTATCATGACACACTTGTAGTAGCTAGTATGACACACTGGTAGTAACTAGCATGACACAATGGCAGTAGGTAGCATGACACACTGGTAGTAGATAGCATGTCTCACTGGTAGTAGCTAGACTAACAATCTCACGGTTGCTAGCATGACACACTGATAGTAGCAAGCATGACACACTGGTAGTACCATGACACACAGGCAGTAGCTAGCATGACACAATGGTAGTAGCTAGCATGACACACTGGTTTTACCTAGCATGACACACTGGTAGTAGCTAGCATGACACACTAGTAGCAGCTAGAATGGCACACTGGTAATAGCTGGTATGCAACTCTTGTAGTAGCTAGCATGACACACTGGTAGTAGCTAGCATGACACACTGGTAGTAGTTAGCATAACACACTGGTAGTAGCTAGAATGAAACATTGGTAGTAGCTAGTATGACACACTGGTAGCAGCTAGCGTGACATACTGGTAGTTTGCTAGCATGACACACTGGTATTAGCTAGCATGCCACATTGGTAGTAGCTAGTATGGCACACTAGTAGTAGCTAGCATGAAACATTTGTAGACAGCCTGTACTGTCAGAACACATAGCCTAGCCGTCTGCTCTGACTAGTTCATATTTCGCGGAATTTAGGTGCTGCCCTCTGTAGGCTCACTCAGGTCAGTGGGAGGCTGAGCCCATCCGCTCTCACTCCTAGGCCGACCCTCTTGATAGACACAAGTGCTCCCCCTCCACGGACTGGCTTGCGGTCACTCCCTCACACTGCCCGTTGTGTACTCACTCCTACCCAATTAAAGCCAAACTAGTCCACGCCCGTATCATTGCTACCTACGCTACCTTCATCGGCACTAAACCGCTGTTCAGGCAAGAACAGCAATAATAATGATACCAGTGGTGGTCGCAGCGTTGTGTTTGCCCTGATAGAGGAAGGAAGAGGGATGAAGTCATCTTCACTTCATCATTTCATGCAAGAAGCATCCGTCTCCCAACAAGTTATCCTGATGTCGTGTCTGCACGTTTGAGCATCCAGACACATGTACAAGCAGGATCCAGGCCGAAATTTGTTGAAATTCTCCGAGAATTGTAAGCGGCGTCACAGTGACCCCACGCTACAGCGTCCCACCCTAGCGTCCCACATTGTTTCTCAAGTCACGTGTTCAGCGTCAATTGTATGTTGCTCTTGTTGTTCAGCTCAGCACAGCTGTTTCAGCAAGCCAGAGGTGAGTTTTGTGGTGATTTCTGCGTCCAGTGTGAGCTTCTCCACGTGTTTGTTGGTGGAGGAGGAGGAGGAATGGCCAGATGCTCCCCTGCCATACACTCACTCACGCTCCTCGCCACCACACTACCATACACTCACCACTGCCCACTCCCTCTGCTGTGTTTTCTGCTGTTTTTCGTGTGATTCATTGCCAGAGCTGTGTATCCGAGTGCCCAAGGCCACTCGAAGCTACGTGGATCAGCATGCCACGTAGATCAGCATGCCACGTGGATCCCGACGCCACATGGGTGTGGGCGATGTCACGTAGACCTACGAGCTACGTGAGTTACCAGATGTCCCAGGCCTCATGCTGTGGTCTGCTGCCCGCATCACATTGACGTCACCCACGATGCTGCCCGACTTCATGACGTCACGATGTCTGCCTGACGTCACCTCGAGATGTCTGCTGACATCACAGTGCTGCTGACGTCACCTCGCGACATCACGCCTGACACATGATGTCACCATCGAGTGTTCAGTAATTATTTTAATATTGTCGAGAAGATTGAGAGAAAATATATGTCGTGTGTTAATTAATTCCTCTCAGTCAGTGTTCTCACATTTTAGTATGTCTTAGAGTCAGTTATATGCACAGAAAAGAATCATTTGCTAGTTTAAGCCATGTTGTACCGCGGGTGTGTAAAGTTTCCATGTGTCCAGTGAGGTCTGAGCCAGACCTGAGTAACACCACTGTGTTAAGTCACCCGTGTGACCAGTGCATATGACAGCTGATGTCAAGACAGCCCCGAGTGACCGAACCATCTTGTACAGAAAGTTTTTATGCTCGTTGCTCGTGATGTTCTGCAGAATCGTACCTGCTACGATTCCCATCGAGATTTGTTTCACTTCACCTCCAGACCTTCAGAGTGCAGTTATATGTAGAGAAACAAGTCTGGGGACGCTTAGACTAACCTCTGCTATAACTTCAACTGTGGAGAGATGATACTCGCCGCAGTTAGCCCTGTCGGCAGGCGCTGTGTCAGCCTCGTGTCACAAGCTTCAGTGAGCAGCCTGCACAAAGAAGATGTCACTTTGACTGCTAGCTCCCTCACTGCAGTCTGGTGTATGATGTTATGACTCCCAGATGTTTCGCCCAGTCATCTCTGCCACGACTCGCTCCACAACTCGCTCCACGCTCGCCGGCAGTGACAGCCCAGCGACAGTACCAGTCGAGAAGTGTCCTCCTGATTCGCTTGCCAGAAGTCATGCCCAGTTGCTGAATTTTGTCTATGCTTCACTCGAGGGCACCAGCATGTCGTGCCCCAGGTTGAGTGAAAACCTGCAGCGACTCCTACGATGACTGCTTCACCGTTCCAGAGGAGACCGTAACCTGTTATGTCACAGCTCAGCCGCAGCGATGTCTCCTGTGTTGCAGTATCTGTCCAGATGCAGGAAGGCGTGCAGTGATGCCCTTCGACGCTCACTGCCTTTGACCACGATGTTTAACACACCCCACATGTTTTTTTCTTCCCTCCCTTTAGGAAGTTTTTCTACCATGTCCATATGTATATTATGTTTTTATTTTGTGTTCTGTGCCCTGTTCCTACGAGAGAGAGACCGAGTTTCTTTTACTACCAGTATTGTCGCGTCGGGACGACACGCGGTAGGTGGCCGAGCGTATGTAGACAGCCTGTACTGTCTGCAAAGACAGTGCATGCTGTCTGCCAGCTTAGTTCATATTTCGCGCCATGCTGGTGCTGCCACCTATAGGCCTTGCCACTTCAGTATGCCCAGACTTGCCTCTTGCTCACTCACACAGCAGCCTAGCAGCAAGACAGAAGGCCTCCCAGCTCTCTCTCGTGGGATGGCCCTGCCCGAGCCATGGGCACAAACACACAAGCCTGTGTACTCACCACGACTTAACAATAAACGAAGAAGCCTCCGAAGACGTATCATTAACCACCCGCTTGCAGCACCTACCAAACAAACCCGTTATAATTGGTGGCAGCGGTGGAAACCGCTGTTCAGCAGCAAGAACAGCAATAACACATTGGTAGTAGCTAGCAGGACACACTGGTAGTAGCTAACATGACACACTGGTGGTCGCTAGCATGACACCCTGGTAGTAGCTAGTATGACACACTGGGAGTAGCTTGCATGACATGCTGGTAGTATCTTGCATGACACACCGGTAGTAGCTTGCATGACACACTGGTAGTAGCTAGTATGACTCACTGGTAGTAGCTAGCATGACACACTGGTGGTAGCTAGCATGACACACTGGTAGTAGCTACCATGACATACTGGTAGAGGCTAGTATGACGCACTGGTAGTAGCTAGCATGACACACTCGTAGTGAGTAGCATGACACACTGGTTGTAGATGCATGACATACTAGTAGTAGCTACCATGACACACTGGTAGCAGCTATTATGATACACTGGCAGTAGCTTGCGTGACAGACTGGTAGTAGGTAGCATTACACACTAGTAGTAGCTAGCATGAAACACAGGTAGTAGCTAGCATGCCACATTGGTAGTAGTTAGCATGACACACTTGTAGAGGCTAGTATGACGCACTGGTAGTAGCTAGCACCACACACTGGTAGTAGGTAATAGCTAGTAATAGCTGGTAATAGCTAGCATGACATACCGGTAGTAGCTAGCATGACGCACTGGTAGTAGATAGCATGACTCAATGGTAGTAGCTTGCATGACACACTGGTAGTAGCTAACATGACACACTGGTAGTCGCTATCATGACACTCTGGTAGCAGCTAGTATGACACACTGGTAGTAGCTAGCATGATACATTGGTAGTAGGTAGCATGACACATTGGTAGTAGCTATCATGTAACACTAGGGCAGATAACATGATACATTGTTAGTAGCTCGTATGACATTCTCACAGTAGCTAGCATGACACACTGATAGTAGCTAGCATGACACACTTGTAGTATAATGACACACTGGCAGTAGCTAGCATGACACACTAGCAGTAGCTAGCATGAAACACTGGTAGTAGCCAGCATGCCACACTGGTAGTAATTAGCATTCCACATTGGTAATAGCTAGTATGACACACTGGAAGTATCACGACACACTGGCAGTAGCTAGCATGACACACTGGAAGTAGCCAGCATGCCACACTGTTAGTATCTAGCATTCCACATTGGTAGTAGCAAGTATGCCGCACAGGTATTAGCTAGCATGACACAATGGTAATAGCTAGCATGACACACTGGTAGTAGCTAGCATGACACACTGGTAGTAGCTAGCATGACACACTGGTAGTAGCTTGCATGACACTGGAAGTAGTTGCCATAACACACTGGTAGTAGCTACAGTGACACACTGGTAGTAGCTAGCATGACACACTGTTAATAGCTAGCATGACACACTGGTTGTAGTTGCATGACACACTATTAGTAGCTACCATGACACATTGGTAGTAGGAAGTGAGATACACTGGCAGCGGTTAGCATGACACTGGTAGTAGGTAGCATGACAAACTGGTAGTAGCTAGTATGACTCACTGGTAGTAGCTAGTACGGCACACTGGTAGTACCATTGCACACTGATAGTAGTTAACATGACACATTGGTAGTAGCTAGCATGACACACTGTTAGTAGCTAGCGTGCCACACTGGTAGTAGCTAGCATGAGACACTGGTAGTAGCTACCATGCCATAGTGTTAGTAGCTAGCTTGACACACTGGTAGTAGGTAGTATGATACACTGTCAGTAACTAGCATGACACTCAGGTAGTAGGTAGCATGACAACTGGTTGTAGCTAGTATGACATACTGGTAGTAGCTAATACGACACTGGTAGTTCCATGACACAATGATAGTAGTTAGCATGACACACTCGTAGTAGCTAGCATGACGCACTGGTAATTGCTAACATGACACACTAGCAGAAGCTAGCATGACACACTGTTTGTAGCTAGCATGACACATTGGTAGTTGGTAGCGTGTCACTCTGGTAAAAGCTAGCATGACACACTGATAGTAGCTAGCATGACACACTGTTAATAGCTAGCATGCAACATTGGTAGTAGCTAGTATGACACAATGGTAGTAACTAGCATGACAAACTGGTAGTAGCTGGCATGACACACTGGTAGTAGCTAGCATGACACACTTGTAGTAGCTAGTATAACACACTGGTAGTAACTAGCATGACACAATGGCAGTAGGTAGCATGACACACTGGTAGTAGATAGCATGTCTCACTGGTAGTAGCTAGACTGACAATCTCACGGTTGCTAGCATGACACACTGATAGTAGCAAGCATGCCACGCTGGTAGTAGCTAGCATTCAACATTGGAAGTAGCTAGTATGGGGCACTCGTTTTACCTATCATGACACAATGGTAGTAGCTAGCATGACACACTGGTTGTAGCTAGCATGACACACTGGCAGTAGCTAGCATGACACACTAGTCGCAGCTAGAATGGCACACTGGTAATAGCTGGTATGCAACTCTTGTTTACCTGGAGTTTACCTGGAGAGAGTTCCGGGGGTCAACGCCCCCGCGGCCCGGTCTGTGACCAGGCCTCCTAGCATGCCTAGCTAGCATGACACACTGGTAGTAGCTAGCATGACACACTGGTAGTAGCTAGAATGAAACATTGGTAGTAGATAGTATGACACACTGGTAGCAGTTAGCATGACATACTGGTAGTTTGCTAGCATGACGCACTGGTATTAGCTAGGATGCCTCATTGGTAGTAGCTAGTATCGCACACTGGTAGTAGCTAGCATGACACATTGGTAGTAATTAGCATGACACACTGGTAGTAGCTAACATTACACACTGGTGGTCGCTAGCATGACACACTGGTAGTAGCTAGTATGACACACTGGGAGTAGCTTGCATGACACACTGGTAGTATCTTGCATGACACACCGGTAGTAGCTTGCATGACACACTGGTAGTAGCTAGTACGACACACTGGTAGTAGATAGCATGACACACTGGTGGTAGCTAGCATGACACACTGGTAGTAGCTAGCATGACACACTGGTAGAGGCTAGTATGACACACTTGTAGTAGCTAGCATGACACATTGGTAGTAAGTAGCATGACACACTGGTTGTAGATGCATGATACACTAGTAGTAGCTACCATGACACACTGGTAATAGCTAGTATGATTCACTGGCAGTAGCTTGCGTGACACACTGGTAGTACGTAGCATTACACACTAGTAGTAGCTAGTATGAAACACTGGTAGTAGCTAGCATGCCACATTGGTAGTAGCTAGCATGACACACTTGTATAGGCTAGTATGACGCACTGGTAGTAGCTAGCATGACACACTGGTAGTAAGAAGCATGACACACTGGTTGTAGTTGCATGACACACTAGTAGTAGCTACCATGACACACTGGTAGTAGCTAGCATGATACACTGGCAGTAGCTTGCGTGACACACTGGTAGTAGCTATTATCACACACAGGTAGTTGCTAATACGACACACTGTTAGTACATTGACACAATGATAGTAGTTAGCATGACACACTGGTAGTAGCTAGCATGACACACTGGTAGTAGCTAGCATGAAACACTGGTAGTAGCTAGCATGCCACTTTGGTAGTAGCTAGTATGACACACTGATAGTAGCTAGCGTGACACACTGGTAGTAGCTAGCATGACACACTGGCCGTAGCTAGCATTACACACTGGTAGAAGCTAGCATGACACTCTGGTAGTAACTAGCATGACACACTTGTAGTAACTAGCATGACACATTTGTAGTAGTTAGCATGGCACACTCTTAATACGTAGCATGACTCAATGGTAGTAGCTAGTATGACACACTGGTAGTAGCTAGTATGACACACTGGTAGTACCATGACACAATGATTTTAGTTAGCATGACACACTGGTAGTAGCTAGCATGACACACTGGTAATAGCTAGCATTACACACTGGTAGAAGCTAGCATGACACACTGGTAGAAGCTGGCATGCCACACTGGTTGTAGCTAGCATGCCACACTGGTAGTAGCTAGCATGTCACATTGGTTGTAGCTAGTATGACACACTGGTAGTAGCTAGTATGACACACTGGCAGAGGCTGGCCTGACACATTAGTAGTTAGTAGCGTGACACTGGTAATAGCTAGTATGACGCACTGGTAGTAGCTAGTTCGACACACTGGTAGTACCATGACACACTGATAATGGTTAGCATGACTCACTGGTAATAGCTAGCATGACACACTGGTAGTAGCTAACTTGCCACATTGATAGTAGGTAACACGAAACTGGTAGTAGCTAGCATGCCACAATGGTAGTAGCTAGTATGACACCTGGTAGTAGCTAGCATGACGCACTGGTAGTAGCTAGCATGGCACACTGTTAGTAGCTAGAATGCTACATTGGTAGTAGCTAGTATGACACACTGGTAGTAGCTAGCATGAAGCCAGAATGCCGGAATGTTAACAGGTGGAATGTGAGCACAGTGGAGGGTGAGAAGCTCACCCACTTACTCCTACACAAAGATGGTGTGAGGAGGATACTGTCGACAGCCTGTACTGTCTGCACAGACAGCCTATGCTGTCTGCCAGCTTAGTCCATATTTCACGCCACTAAAGTGCTGCCCTCTGGGCCAGCTCAAAGTCTGTGGGATGCTGGTCCGACACGCTCACTCTCTCAGCGGCCAAGTAGCAAGAAAGAAGGCTTACGAGTTCTTTTCTCTCGTGGGATGGCGTACCCGGGCCATGGGCACAACACACAAGCCTGTATACCCACCACTACATTACAAATAAAGTAAGAAGCCTCCGAAAACTTATCATTTGACTTCACGCCACTGCATCTCACCAAACAAACTGGTTATAAATGGTGGGAAGCGGTTGTCGCAGCAGTTGTGTTTGCCAGGAGAGAGGAAGGGATGAAGTCATCTTCACTTTATCACCCTATTCAAGAACCATCCGTCTCTCAACGTGTTATCCTGATGTCGTGTCTGCACGTTTGAGCATCCAGACACAGGTACAAGCATGATCCAGCCGAAATTTGCCGAATTTCTTCGAGAATTGTAAGTGGTGTCCCAGTGACCCCACGCTACAGCGTCCCACGCTGTTTCTCAAGTCACATGTTCAGCGTCACTTGTATGTTCTGCTGTTGTTGTTCAGCTCAGCACAGCTGTTTCAGCAAGCCAGAGGTGAGTTTTGTGGTGATTTCTGCGTCCAGTGTGTCTCCTGGTGTTTGTGGGTGGGGGAGGAGGAGGAGGAATTGGCCGTTTCCTCGCCTCGCCCATGCTCGCCCTACTCACGCTCACCAGCCTACCACCACACTCCACCACTATATACCCACTCCCTCTGCTGTGTTTTCTGCTGTTTTTTCATGTGAATTCATTGCCAATGCTGTGTATCTGAGTGCCCGAGGCCACTCGAAGCCATGTGGATCAGCAGGCCACATGGATCAGCAAGCCACGTGGATCAGCAAGCCATGTGGATCAGCAAGGTACGTGGATCGGCAAGCCACGTGGATCAGCAAGCCATGTGGATCAGCATGCCACGTGGATCCCGACGCCACGTGGGTGTGGGCGATGTCACGTGGATCTACAAGCCACGTGGGTTACCAAGCCAGATGTCCCAGGCCATATACTGTGTCTGCTGCCCACATCACATTGACGTCACCGACGATGTTGCCCAACTTCATGACGTCACGATGTTTTCCTGATGTCACCTCAAGATGTCTGCTGATGTCACCTCATGACATCATGCCTGACATAACATGATGTCACATCGAGTGTTTCTAGTAATTATTTCAGTATTGTCGAGAAGATTGAGAGAAGATATATGTCGTGTGTTAATCAATTCCGCTCAGTCAGTGTTCTCACATGTTCGTGTATAGCTTAGTGTCAATTTTGTGCTCAGAAAAGCATCATTTGCTAGTTAAGCCATGTTGTACCACATGTACCGCGGGTGTGTTTAAAGTTTCTGGGTGTCCAGTGAGGTCTGCGGTGACCCCTGTAGCACCATTGTGTTAGTCACCCGGTGTGACAAGCACGTTTGACAGCTGACATTACTCAGCCTGAGCCCCGAGCCCTTTATACAGAAAGCTCTTATGCTCGTCGCTCGTGATGTTCTGCAGAATCGTACCTGTGACGATTCCAATCGAGATTTGTTTCACTTCACCTCCAGACCTTCAGAGTGCAGTTATATATAGAGAAACAAGTCTGGGGACGCTTAGACTAACCTCTGCTATAACTCCAACTGCCGAGAGAATGACACTCGTCAAGCTGCAGTTAGCTCTGTCGGCAGGTGCTGTGTCAGCCTCGTGTCACAAGCTTCAGTGAGCAGCCTGCACAAAGAAGATGTCACTTTGACTGCTAGCTCGCTCACTGCAGTCTGGTGTATGATGTTACGACTCCCAGATGTTTTGCCCAGTCGTCTCTGCCACGACTCACTCCACAACTCGCTCCACGCTCGCCGGCAGTGACAGCCCAGCGACAGTACCAGTCGAGAAGTGTCCTCATGAGTCGCTTGCCAGAAGTCCTGCCCAGTTGCCGAGTTTTGTCGACGCCTCACTCGAGGGCACCAGCATGTCGTGCCCCAGGTTGAGTGAAACCTGCAGTGGCTCCTACGATGACTGCTTCACCGTTCTAGAGGAGACCGTAACCTAAATTTCGTCACAGCTCAGCCGAGTGATGTCTCCTGTGTTGCAGTATCTGTCCAGATGCAGGAAGACGTGCAGTGATACCCTTCGACGCTCACTGCCTAAGACCACGATGTTTAGCACACCCCATATGTTTTTTTCCTTCCCTCCCTGTAGGAAGTTTTTTTTTTCCATGTGCTTATGTATATATATGTTTTTTATTTTGTGCTCTGTGCCCTGTTCCTACGAGAGAGAGACCGAGTTTTTTTTACCGCCAGACATGGTCGGGACGACCATGTGGCAGGTGGCCGAGCGTATGTAAACAGCCTGTACTGTCTGCACAGACAGCCTATGCTGTCGCCAGCTTAGTCCATATTCGCACCACTAAAGTCTGCCCCTGGGCTAGCTCAAAGTCTGTGGGATGCTGGTCACACGCTCACTCTCTCAGCGACCAAGCAGCAAGAAAGAAGGCTTACGAGTTCTCTCCTCTCGTGGGATGGCGTACCCGGGCCATGGGCACAACACACAAGCCTGTGTACCCACCACTTTCATTACAAATAAAGTAAGAAGCCTCCGAAGACTATCATTTACTCCCCGTACCAGAACACCAAACAAACTGGTTATAACTGGTAGTAGCTAACATGACACACTGGTAGCCGCTGTCATGACACACTGGTAGTATCTAGTTTGACACTCTGGTAGTAGCTAGCATGACACACTGGTAGTAGGTAGCATGACGCAATGGTAGTAGCTAGCATGACACACTGGGAGTAGATAGCATGACTCACTGATAGCTAGTATGACAATCTCACGGTAGCTAGCATGACACACTGATAGTAGCTAGCATGACACACTGGTAGTAGCCAGTATGCCACACTGGTAGTAGCTAGCATTCCTCATTGTTAGTAGCTAGTATGCCACACTGGTATTACCTAGCATGACACAATGGTAGTAGCTAGCATTACACACTGGTAGTAGCTAGCATGACACACTGGTAGTAGCTAGTATGACACACTGGTAGTAGCTAGCATGACACAGTGGTAGTAGCTAGCATGATGCGCTGGCAATAGCTAGTATGCCACACTGTAGCAGCTAGCAAGACACACTGGTAGTAGCTAGCATGACACTGTGGTAGTAGCTATTATGACACACTGGTAGTAGCTAGCATGACACACTGGTAGTAGCTAGTATAAAACACTGATAGTAGCTAGCGTGTCTCACTGGTAGTAGCTAGCATGACACACTGGTAGTAGCTAGTATAACCACTGGTATAGCTGTTGACACACTGGTAGTAGCTAGCATGACACACTGGTAGTAGCTATCATGACACACTGGTAGTAGCTAGCATGACACACTGGTAGTATCAAGTATAAAACACTGGTAGTAGCTAGCGTGTCTCACTGGTAGTAGCTAGCATGACACACTGGTAGTAGCTAGCATGACACACCGGTAGTAGCTAGCATGACATACTGGTAGTAGCTTGCATGACACACTGGTAATAGCTAGCATGACACACTGGTAGTAGCTAGTATGACACACTGGTAGTAGCTAGTGTGATACACTGGTATTAGCTAGCATGACACACTGGTAGTACCTAGTATAACACACTGGTAGTAGCTAGCGTGGCACACTGGTAGTAGCTAGCATGACACACTGGTAATAGCTAGCATGACACACTGGTAGTAGCTAGTATAACACACTGGTAGTAGCTAGCGTGACACACTGGTAGTAGCCTGCATGACATACTGGTAGTAGCTAGCATGACACACTGGTAGTAGCTAGCATGTCACACTGGTAATATCTAGCATGACGCACTGGTAGTAGCTAGTATGGCACACTGGTAGTAGCTAGTGTGACACACTGGTAGTAGCTAGCATGACACACTTGCAATAGCTTGCATGACACACTGGTAGTAGCTAGCATGACACATTGATAGTAGCTAGCATGACACACTGGTTGTAGCTAGCATGACACACTAGTAGTAGCTAGCATGACACACTGGTAGTAGCTAGCATGACACACTTGTAGTAGCTAGCATGACTCATTGGTAGTAGCTTGCATTATTCAGTTTAATTACAAAATAATTGACATCGACGTCTTTCCAACCGTCTTGCATGTTCACTCGTGGTTCCAAACCTCATAGTGCTATCTACTCGCAGATCTCTCGTTGCTATTTGCTCTCAGACCTCGTGTTGTTACCTGGTTCTAGAGCTTCTGAGGCGGTGTTTTACACTGTGACATGCCTTACATGGCTGGACACATAATATACTGTACACCCACTTGATGTCGCTCATTATCTGTATAGGCAATGATAGTAATGTGTATTGATGTGGAGTTTACGACGGTCTGTGGGGTGTTGTTTGAGCTTTGTAATTTATGGAAATAGTTTCATGTAAACGTAACGTTCTTAGTTAACTCTGTATTATGACTGAAGAAGCCACTCGTGGCGAAAAGTTTCCTCTGATAAGTGTTCTTGTGCCATGCGAAGAGTGCGTTGCAAATTATTCGACGTATGTCACACGCCCATGTAAGGCAGATCCTCCCGACCAGTGAACCAGCAATTAGGAGCATAACAGTCGGAGTCCCACTGTTATGCTAACTGCTGGTTCATTCAAATTCAAAGTTTATTCTCTATAAAGATTACAATGTTGAATTTACAGAATTTGGTTGTTGTGTGGTTTACATGTAGTTAAATAATGATTACAGAGTGTACCACTAGAACACCTAGCATGGCTAGGCATTTCGGGCAGACTTAGTTTAATTCTTTATTTTAAAATATTACAAATTATGAGGTAAGTTGGTATTATGGCTAAGTGACTAAATACTAGTTTGTTGAGTTTAGCAATGTGAATGTTTTTGTTTTGGCACAGTACATAGTTTCAGTATTGGAGTTATCATAGGATTCATTATTTAAGATTGAGATTAATATTTCTGTTTATGGTCAAATGGGTGAGTGAAAGGGAAACCACCAGGTGGTATTCGTGTAATTAGTGATGGGGTGTATCAGGGGAGATAAGATGTTTTCTAAATGGTAGTTTTGAAGGTGATGAATGTGTTCTGCAGTTTTTAGGTTCCAGGTAGGGTGTGTTCCAGATTTTAGGGCCTTTGACATACACTGAATTTTTGTAAAGGTTTAGGTCGGACACGGGGAATGTCGTAGAGATGTTTGTGTCTGGTGTTATGCCTGTGGGTTCTGTCACAACTATCAAGAAAGCGTTTCAGGTCAAGGTTGATATTGGAGTTTAAGGTCCTGTAGATGTAGATTGCACAGTAGTAAGTGTGGATGTACTGAACAGGGAGTAAGTTTAGATCTATGAAGGGTGGGGGGGGGGGGTGTGTGTTGCCAGGGATGGGATTTAGTGATTATTCTTACTGCAGCTTTTTGTTGGGTTATTATTGGCTTTAGGTGTGTTGCTGCAGTTGATCCCCAAGCACAAATAGCATAGGTGAGGTATGGATAAATAAGTGAGTGGTATAGTGTGAGAAGGGCATTTTGCGGCACGTAGTATCGTATCTTGGGGAGGATCCCAACTGTTTTGGATACTTTTTTGGTTATGTGTTGGATATGGGTGCTGAAATTCAGGTTGTTGTCAAGGTATAGGCCTAGGAATTTGCCCTCATTTTTCTGGTAATTAGAGTGTTGTCGATCTTAATGTTAATTTGTGCATCTCCTGCTCTGCTACCAAACATAATATAGTAGGTTTTGTCAGTGTTAAGCGTAAGTTTGTTGGCTGTCATCCAAGTCGATATTTTGATCAGCTCCTCGTTAACAATGGTGTTGAGGGTGGCAAGATTAGGGTGAGAGATGACATAAGTCGTGTCGTCAGCAAAGAGAATGGGTTTCAGGTGTTGGGATATACGTTTGGAAGATCACTGATGTATATGAGGAAGAGCAGGGGACCAAGGACACTTCCCTGTGGAACTCCAGTATCAAGTGACCGTGTTGTTGATGCTGTGTCTTTAATGGTAACATACTGATACCTATTAGTAAGGTAAGATTTGAAATAAGCAAGCGCATGGCCTCTTATACCGTAATGGTCAAGTTTGTGGAGTAGGATGTCGTGGTCTACTGTGTCAAAAGCTTTTCTTAGGTCAATAAAAATTCCTAGTGGATATTCCTTATTTTCCAATGCTGTGTAAAGCAGATCTAGCATTTTTATGATTGCATCATTAGTGCTTTTATTTTTCCTAAATCCAAATTGGCAGGGGTTGAGTATATTTTGTGCTGTTATAAATGAATATAGTCTCCTGTGCACGAGTTTCTCAAAGATTTTGGATAGCAATGGTAAGTTTGATATTGGCCTATAGTTGTTTAAGTCTGTAGGGTCACCACCTTTATGTATTGGTGTAACCCTTGCCATCTTGAGTAGTTTCGGGAAGGTGCTAGTTTCTAGTGACTTGTTAAAAAGTAATGAAATAGCATGCGAAAGGATATAGTTGTTTGGCTTTCTTTATTACTTTGGTGAGAACTGATGAATAGTGTTTAAGAATATCTTTGTGTATTAAGCCCTGTCTATATTGCTTTTCATATTGGTGTTTCTTGTCAATGGATTTCAGAATGGTGCTGGTTAGCCATGGGCAACCAAGCCGTTTGTTTGTGATCTGTTTCGTTTTTATAGGACAATGTTTGTTGTATAGTCTAAGTAATTTGTTAAGAAAAATGTCTGTCCAGTCATCAATACCATTGGCCTTGGAGAATTCTGTAGGCAAGTCAACAATCTCTAGGTCAGCTGTGAACTTCGTTATTGAGGCCTCGTCATGGAGTCTAAATGAGACTTTGTTGTATTCATGTGGTGGTTTACTAATGTTTGTCAGGAGGAAGGTAGGGTAGTGGTCTGTAGTGCTATCTGTGATTATCCCTGATTTAAGGGGGGCTAGTATATTGGTCCATATGTGGTCTATTATGGTTGCACTTGTCTCAGTGAGCCTGGTTGGTTTAGTTATTGTTGGTATGAGAAGTGTGTTGTTCATATTGTTGATGAAATCAGTTACAGGCTGATCATCTAGTAAGCCAAGGTTGATGTTGAAGTTTCCAGCTAAGAGAAGGTGGTGCTTATTCATTTGTCTGTTTGTTATTAGTGACTTTAATTTCTCACTGAAATTTGGGATGTTTGTGCGAGGTATCCGGTAAATGGCACCGATTGTTATAGGTGTCTTAAGTTTTTTTACAGTAAAATTAGCAAAAATGTATTCCCCATATTCATCACTAAAGCAAGTGGTGCTAATACAAGATAATTGGTTAGAGTAATAGATTGCAATACCACCCCCAACTTGGTTTGGTCTGCAGTTGTGAATTGCTGTGTATCCTGGTAGAGGGTAGATATCTATTGTGTCCTGCTTAAGCCAGGTCTCAGTAAGAATAATGCAGGAGAAGGGTGTCTTTAGTGATTCAAGGAGTGCCAGGAGGTCATCATAGTGTTTGCTTAAGGACCTGATGTTGTAGTTAAGTACTGATAGACTTTTAGCAACCTACCAACTCTTTGAAGTGATATCTTCAATTCGTGAAGCAGAGCAGCCAGGCTTCCAGTACCTCTAGTGGATGACTATTTTAACAGTGGCTCTTGCTCGTATATACAGTCTTGTAAATATTCACTGTTACCAGTGTAAATACTTAAACAAAGTATAATCTAGAGGGCAGAGGACGGGTTGTTGAGGTAGTTTAGACACTGAGAGAGGATAGAACAAAATAATGACTTGGAGGGCATATAAACCTGTAGTGGAAGGATGGCGAGGTAACCGTCGTCCTAAGGTTGGAGGGAGTAATGGAGGCTGTGTGTGGGACAGGCTTGGACTTGCAGCTGGCGTACGTGAACGTGTTAGACAGGAGCGAGTGGAGACGAGTAGTTTTTATGACTTGACGTGCTGTTGGAGTGTGAGCAAAGTAATGTTTATGAAGGGTTAGCCGAGGTGGGAAGTACAGTGCCTGCACTCTGTTTCTGCACTCGAAACGATGATGAAAGTATTTCTTCTTTTTCTGGTCACCCTGCCTTGGTGGGAAGTGGCCGATGTGATAATAAAAAAAATAATAAATAATAACTTATACAGAGTTCTGGTGATGGTATGGTGTTTTTGCTTCGTCCCTCCGCTGCATAGTTGAGAACCTGCCGACTTATATATGAACAGGTGCTGCTGGGCGCATGTCCAGGATCCATTGTCCTCTGCACTACGAGCTTGCGCACTTTGTTGTGTGTTACTTGTTGAAGTTGGTTGTATGTTGAGCAGATAGTATAGAGTAGTGCTTTGTATTAGTGCTGGGTGGTTATGCCACCTGCACAGATTAGGTGCTTGGTGACAGCATAAACCCTGCAAAATTTGCCTAGAATATCTCTACAGCGCTGCTGGCGAATCGCTGGTTCAGTTGGTATAGTTCGTTCAACTGGCATAGAGTATCAACTTCCCATTACTGCAGCTCAGCTTCGTGAGTGTATAAGTTTCTGTTTCAGACTTGTACTTCAGCTGCTACTGGAGCTAATCGCCGTTCTCCGGTGATGATTAAGTTTGTTTCAGGGTCATTCAGCTTTATCAGCAACAATTACTCTTGAACAAATTCTTAGCACTGCTTAAGTTAGTAAATGTTAACACGACTATCATTATCCTTACAGATACCTGCTATCTTCGCCTTACCTGGTTACACAGCCATACATAACTGCAGGCCTGATCAACTTGGAGGTGGCACTGCTGTTTACTCTGGTGAATTAGAATGTATTAAATCTACTTGCACCAGGGATGAAAATGGTGAATATATATTTGCAAAATTTTCATCCAAAAAAAAATAAAATAAATAAAAACCCTATTGCAGTTGGAGCAGTCTACAGGTTACCTCACACTAATTCTTACACATTCAGCTATAACCCAAAAAAAACATAATAACTGACTCAGAGATGAATAAACACCAAATGATACTTGCTGGTGACTTCAACATAAACCTTATCCAAGCAGCTGCCCCTCAAGCAGCTGCCCCTCAAGCAGCTGCCCCTCAAGTAGCCAACTTCATAAACAATCCGAACAACTTCTTGCTACTACCATCAATAACTAAACTAACAAGAATCTGAGGCAAATGTCTCATTATTTGACCACATCTGGACGAATATTGTATCCCCACTAAACGCAGGGATAATCACAGATACCACCACAGACCATTATCCCTCCTTCTTCATAACTAACTTATGTAAATTGCCTCAAGACACAAGTAAGATCTCATTACGACTTCATGATGAGTCATCAGAATATAATTTATTTAAGAATTAGGTGACATTGACTGACACGGAGAGTTAGCTGACAGCCACGATATTGACGACTGCGTCAAAAAATATTATAAAACCCAAAACCTCTATAACAGGCATTGTCTAATTAAAACTCAGCAAATCGCAGCTAAGAGACTAAACAGTCATGTCTTACAAACAGCATCCTCAAATCCATTGATAACAAATACCAATATGATAAAGCTGAAACTGGGTTAAATAACAAAAGAACAGAGAAAACGATATTCGTCAAGATTCGCTAATTTAATACGTTAGTATAAACAAATGTGTTGGATCTCCTCTGATGATGATCGGGGTAACTCTTGCTATCTTGAGTATGCATGGGAAGGTTGCAATAATGGGCGACAGCACATGTGCTACCTTTTCGTACATGAGTAGTGGCAAGTTATTTTGGTTTCCTTTCTTGTTTTTAAGTGACTTTATGATGAGTGAGACTTTGATAGGATCAGTAGGAGCTAAATATAGAGTATTTGGGTAATTTCCAATGAGGCAGTCTTTCACCTGAGTATTTGCCGTTGGGATTTTACTTGTTGATAGTGTCTGCAGGCTGGATGTGTGGGTCATCTGGTTTAGTTAAGTTTGTCTCTGTTTCTGGACAGTTTTCTAGAGACCATGATTTCAGAGAGGGTTTTCCTGTTTTTTTTTATTTCCTTTTATTTCGTTAAGTCTGTTTGTATAAGCAAGTTTTCTTCTACCTATTGTCTCACAACATAGTTAACCCCTGAAAAAAAAGTACGAATGATGCAATTGTACATATGCTCGAACATCTATAAGCAGTGCTTGAAAGAAATGAATAGTCTCTGGGGCTCTTCATAGACCTGCGAAAAACATTCGACCACAACATATTGCTCTTTAAACAAGAACACTATGGGGTTAGAGAACATAACCTTGTATACCTAAAATCTTATCTCATGTCTTCACAAACGGTGTAACCTCGACTACTTAGCCTGTAACCGCTGAAGCGCCACTTTGAAGCGCTCTTTCTCATTTGCGTCAATGATCTCCCAATGCACCTTATCTCCTTCCTTAAAACCAGCTCTGTTCCCTGATAACACTACTTATGCCTTCTCCCTCTCAAACCCGGTTGATGACCAACAAACTCACACTCACTATAGACAAAACATATTACATGGTGTTTGGAAGAAGATATTAAATATTCAGCTTAACATATTGATCAATGGTTTCTCCATTACAAGACACACTGAGGGCAAACTTTTAGGTCTTCACCCACATCTAACATAACCAAGAAGGCCTCCAGAACAGTGGGTATCCTTTCCAAAATATAGTGCTATGTACCCCAAACGGCACTACTTACACTGTATGGTATTTGTGCATGGTGATCGACCACGGCCAATCACCTTAAACTATTAATAACCCAACATGGCCTGGTGGCGAAGCTCGCTTCATACGCTTTGGGTCCGGAATTCCTTACACCGGTTGTTCATGTTCACCCATCAGTAAAAATGGATACCTGGGTGTTAGTCGACTGGTGTGGGTCGCATCCTGGGACAAAATTGACTTAGTTTGCCCGAAATACTCAACATAACAAGCGGCTTTCTAAATAGTAGTATGTCATTGATGTCAGCAATAGCTGTATACCTTGTACATGTACTTGTAGAAATAAAATTATTATTATTATTATTATTATAACATATCTTCCTTTGCATAATAAAAGTTAAAAATGGAAGGAACCTGGATATAATGTGTATAAAGTACCTACTTCATATATTTGTGTATCAGTTTAGCTGGTACACTTGTACTTTGTAATAGACAAACTAGGACATGTTAGAGTTGTTGTGGTGATGTTAAGGGCTACCGATGCTTAAGTCTCCGACTCACCCTCTCTTATTGACTGCTATTTTTATTGTTAAAAATACAAGGGAAATTATAATTTTATTATATTTCTTTATTGTAATAAAATTATTACTATGTACTAAATATTTCATATTTGCAAAAGCATTCTGGTAGTTAATTTCACAACAGTGAGATGGACACAATGACCGGTGGCCATCACGGCTTCATCCCAACAATAACAACAACATGCTCAGAAATTTGAGAAGTTTTCTTATGATTTTGTAATTTTTTCATGATTTCTTGGATAGTTGGCAGCTATATTATTGTGGGTAATACACTGGACATATAAATTTATTAAAAAATATCTTGTCCTAGCTGGTAAAACATGGTATTTTTTACTGATGACTGTGGCAGTTAATAGCTGTGTTACTGCTTGTCATATGTTTGCACAGGTATTGTACAGGATTGCATTAATCCTTCTGGAGCCTAAAGGGTGTTTTGGGGGGTCAGTGCCCCCACAGCCTGGCCCATGACCAGAGTAAAAGAGACCAAAGACATTACAGAATTTCTCAGTGCTTGCATAAGGTCTACTGAATTCACCAAATAAAAAAGTTCTTTGAACCACCTCAGGCCTCAATAATGACCTGTCTTCTGTTCCTATAGACCCTGTTGACAACCCTGATTTACTGTACACAGTTCTGGAGGTTCAAATAAGGCTTCCCAACTCTGCTCTTCTCCATCTACTATGTCAGGATTGCAGAAGGCCAATAATACTTATCGTATTTTGCGGCTTATAAGACGCTCCGATGCATTAGATGCATCCCAATTTAGAAGGAAAAAATAAGAAAAAAGTTAAGAGTGCCTAATACCAAGTAATATTTACTCCACTGAAGCCTATGTTAATTTTACATGTAAAAATAAGGTTATGTTTGAGTTTTGGGTAGGTCAAAGCATACCCTGACGATCTCTCAATTTGAACTGGTGAAGCAGTCACTAGTGGCTGAGCTGCTTCTGTGTGCGCAACTCTATATAGTGAGCGTCCCAGAGTGCATACTGATGCGTCTTTGTCAGTGTCTATCGACATAAACAAAAACAGCTGCTTCAGCTTTTGTTGGGCCACCGTATTTGTTTGACAATGTTTGACACTATAAGTGCCATAACATACGGTAAATATGATTACCAGTACCTAGTGATAAAATGAAAATACCAACCATCTGCTAATGATAGCGTAGTACATGGTAGCAATATTTTAAAGTGCCTACCATAAATGACACAGATTTGTGACTTCGGTAGTTTAGGAAATAAGAAAGGAAGCTGTTACTAAGGAGGAATTTGGTTTTCTGTCAATATCCCAGTATAGTATACATATTTCATAAAGAGCTTGTCTCAAAACGTTATTAATTTACTGTAATTTTGAAACACTGGACTTGTTTTAGTTCCAATAGCTCGGCGTCAGAAGTAACCCGGAGAGCTACAGCCCACCCCACACCCCATACTTCCTGTAAACTGACCTTCAGTTTATAGGATGCAGGGTGGTTTTGGGGGACATTTTATGGGGAAAAAAATGCGTCTAATAAGCCACAAAATATGGTACATTCTTCTACAAACTTATCCTGACATCTTTTTGAATGTTCCAAAAATATGTAACCTGGGTTACCAAGTTGTGGATGTGAGCTCCTCTAAACCTATTAATCTCTCTTCCTACAGAGCTGATTCTGAGAAGTAGAAATAACTTCAACAAGAAGTAATGCTTCTACTAGAACAAGGATTGGTGGAAAAGTCTTCCAACCCACGGGCTTCACCTTGCATCCTTGTAAAGGAAAACCTGATGGGGAAGTACAGATGTGTACAGATTACTGCATGATGAATGAGGTCATAATACCGGATGCTTACCTTTCTCCTCATATGGATGACTTAGCAGACTTTGTGGGTAAAGTCAACATGGTTTATAAATTAGACCTCCTTAAAGGATACTATCAAATACCTTTAACAGATGAGGCTAAGGAGATTTCTGCCTTCATAATTCCTGAAGGATATTATGAGCATACTGTGACCCCTTTTGGAATGAGGAACTCACCTGCCTCATTCCTGAAACTGATCCATTAGGTTATAAAGGACCTGAAGGCAAGCAGCCTACCTGGACGATATAGCTGTGGTTCTTGGTACATTGCATCAGCATGTATCTTGTCTAAAAGATCTCTTTGAGAAGTTCAGGACATAAAACTTACTGTCAAGCTTAGTAAGTTATCTTTTGGCCAATCTTCCACAACTTTCCAGGGCCATGAAGTAGGAAGTGGTACAGTGGCACCCAAGTTTGCTAAAGTTTAATCCATACAAAATTATCCTACTCCCTAAGATAAGTCCCTTCAAGGATTTCTGGGAATGATAGGATTTTACCATAAATTCTGCGAAAACTTTAGAAACATTGTAGCCTCGTGAACCTCTCTCGCCAGTAACAGATTAGTTTCATCTGGTCCTGTAGCCGTCAAGACCTTTTTAGTAAAACAAAGTATTTCTTATGCACTGCTCCTATATTACTCACTTATTTATTTTTTTTTTGGGGGGGAGGGGAATTTAATGTGACTTTTATTGTGTTTGGCGACAGTTAATGTGACTTTTATTGTGTTTGGCGACAGTTAATGTGACTTTAATTGTGTTTGGCGACAGTTAATGTGACTTTTATTGTGTTTGGCGACAGTTAATGTGACTTTTGTTTTTATACTAAAGTTACTGCAACATTTCTTGTTTTCTGGTGAAAATTTATTTGACTTTTATAATTTTTTTATGAAGTTAATGAGAATTTTATTGTTTTTTGGTAAAGGTTAATGTGAGTTTTTTTTTTCAAAAAAGTTAATGTGATTTTTAATTGTTTTATTTACAAAAGTTTGTGACTTCTACTGTTGTTTTTTTCCCAATTAGATGTATAGCAGAAAAAACAAAAAAACACATCTGCCCTAGATGCTGGCATGTTAGTGACTTTCTTTATACTTAACAATATTTTATAATATGTAAATTACACATTATGTACTTTGCAAAGAAATAAAAAAAATTAATAGGAGAGAACAGCTTATGACGACGTTTCAGTCCGACTAGAACCATTTACAAGTCATACTGTAAATAGTCCAAGTCAGACTAAAATGTTTTGGTAAGCTTCTCTCTCTCATGTGCGGGTTGTTTGTGTATGGATGTATGTCGGTGGCTGGGTGAGCACAGAAAGGCATCCCATGTTGCAAAATCTCAAATCACAGGCCAAAATCAATCAAACTTTTCCCTGGTCTGAGACCAGGCCTCGTGGTGGATCAGGGTCTGATCAACTAGGCTGTTACTGCTGGCCACATGTAAGCCAATGTACAAACCATAGCCCGGCTGACTTTTGGTGCCTGTCCAGCTCCTTCTTGAAGACGACCAAGGGTCTGTTGGTAATCACCCTTATGTATGCAGGGAGGTAGGTGAACAGTCTTGGGCCCCTGGCACTTACTGTGTTGTCTCTTAGTGTATTCGTGGCGCCCTTGTTTTTCACTGAGGGAATGTTGCATATCCTGCTGAGTCTTTTACTTTTGTAGGGAGTGATTTTCATGTGCAAATTTGGTGCTAATCCCTCTAGGATTTTCCAAGTGTATATTATCATGTATCTTTTTCTCATGCATTTCAGGGAATACAAGTCAAGGGACTTCAACCGTTCACTTTTTTTAGGTGCTTTATAGTATTTATGTGAGGCATGAAAGTTCTCTGTACATTCTCCAGGTCAGCAATTTCGCATGCCTTGAAGGGGACATATAGTGTACAGCAGTATTCCAGACTAGAGAGAACAAGCTATTTTAGGAGAATCATCATATGCTTGGTGTCCCTAGTTTTGTAGGTTCTCCTTATCCATCCTATCATTTTTCTAGCAGATGAGGTAGATACATTGTAGTGATCTTTGAAAGTGAGATCCTCTGACATTATTACTTCCAGGTCTTCACATTAGTTTTTCGCTCTATTGTGTGGTTAGAATTTGTTTTATACCCTGATAACGTTTTAATTTTCTCAAGTTATCCATATCTGAGTAGTTGAAATTTCTCTTCATTGAACTTCATATTATTTGTGGCCCATTTAAAGATTTGGTTGATATCAGCTTGGAGTCTTGCAGTCTATAACTTACGTCTCTTTTTATGTCAGATATGAGGATGAGGAACAGGATGGGAGAGAGTACTGTGCCTTGTGGAACACAGCTTTTCACTATTGCAACCTCAGACTTTACTCCGTTTATTATTACTCCTCGTGTTCTATTTTTAGAAAGTTATAGATCCATCTACCAACTTTTCCTGTTATTCCTTTATCGAGCATATGTGTGCTATTACACCATGGTCGCACTGGTCAAAGGTTTCCGCAAAGTCTGTGTATATTACATCTGCATTTTGTTTATCCTCTATAGCATCCAGGACCTTGTCATAGTGGTCCAGTAGCTGGGACAGGCAGGAGCGACCTGCTCTAAATCCATGTTGCCGTGGGTTGTGTAACTGATGGGCATCTAGGTGGTTGTCTATCTTGCTTCTTAAAACCCTCTCAAAGATTTTTATGATGTCGGATGTTAGCTTTATCGGTTTGTAGTTCTTTGCAATTGCTTTACTGCCACCTTTGTGGAGTGGGGCTATGTCTGTTGTTTTTTTTAGTGACTGTGAGATAACTCCTGTGTCCATTCTCTCTATAGAATGGTGAAAGTATGTGACAGGGGCTTCTTGCAGCTCTTGATGAACAGGAAGTTCCACGAGTTCAGTCCTGAGGCAGAGTGCGCGGGCATATCTTGAATTGCCTTTTCGAAGTCTTGTGGTGTTAGGATAATATCAGAGATTTTTTAAATGACCAAATTTTGGGTCTCGGTCATAAAAAAATCATTACGATTGTTGACCCTGAGTCTGGTTAATGGCTCGCTGTACACTGAGTTATATTGGGACTTTAGTATCTCACTAATTTCTTTGGTATCATCCGTGTAGGTACCATCCCGCCTCAGCAGGGGTCCAATACTGGATGTTGTTTTAGCCTTAGATTTGGCATAAGAGAAGGAGTATTTTAGTTTGTTTTTTTTCGATTTCACTGACGACCTTAAAGTCAGTAACTGAGTATGAATTATTTGAACTTCAGCCTCATAACTTTGAACTTTTTTAACAATGATCTGGAGGTCACATACACGTCATGCGCACATAAACGTACATTATGTAGATTTAATTTAAGATAAGCCAATAAAATCAAACGCTGTGATTTATGTTTGATCGGAAGAAATTCTCCAGTTATTTCTCATGGACCAATTTAATTAATAAAAGTGGCGCATTTAAAGTCAAGCTGAAGCTTTCTTCGAGGTAAGAACATCAGAACTAAAAGCTTAAAGCTGACCAGATGAGACATTGCTCAGGTACTACATACAATCCACCAAAGATTTGCAACTACGCAGCCTAAAGCCAAAATTTTGTTCGTCCATTTCCTTAGCCGAGTCAACACTTGAAGACTGATGCCACTCACTTGTTCACTCATAATCAGCGGAAAGCGCTAAAGCAGTAGGAGTCATATAACGCCTGCGGAATGTGAGGCATCCAGATTAGATCAAAAAAAGGGGAGGATAAGTCCAGTTTCTTGGATCAAGAGCCCCTTACTAACACCAAAGCATAACTGCACAAATGAAAAATGTTACTAGACGGTTTCGATGTTAAAGTCGACACAATGACACTTAAGACACTCCAGTCACAACACCATCTTTCTCACAAACCACTGAATGGTGCAGTTAGAACTCATGGTGAGTCACGTAGCTCGATCGCTAGCACACTCAGCTCACACACTAAGGTCCGGGGTTCGAATCTCCTCCGG
>NC_069415.1:52842737-52845237 GCF_026875155.1 Cherax quadricarinatus
TCTTGCCACCTCAGCCAGTGTGTCCACCATCACCCTGTTGTTTTCTTCGTACTCCTCTCTTGGCCTCCTGCAGTTCTGTGGTGGGTTATACAACACTCCAATGACTACTTTATGTTCTCCGGACTGAATTGTACCTACAGTGTAGTCTCTTTCTCCAATCATGTCCATGCCTTCCATTTCCTCAAATCCCCATCGGTGTTTTATGAGCAGTGCAACTCCTCCTCCCCCTCTACTCCTTCTATCTTTCCTCAGGATCTGATATCCCATTGGGAAGATTGTGTCTGTTATTGTCTCAGCGAGTTTTATTTCTGTGACTGCTATGATGTCTGGGGATTTTTCACTGATTCTTTCGTTCTACTCCTCATGTTTATTCGTTATTCCATCCGCGTTTGTGTACCAAACTTTCAGTTTCTTTTCTATCATTGTGGTCATGCAAGAATATTGGGGTTGGGGGAGCGAGAGCCTTGGTGGGGGCCTATATGGAGCTGTGGTGTAGGTGGGGCTTGTGATGATGGGGGTGGGGTCAGAATGCCCATAAGGGACAGCTGTTGGGGTGAGGTTTATAATATGGGGGTTGGTGGCAGAGGGAACAGTGAGTGGGTTGTAGTATAGGTTGCTCAGTTGTGTTGGGAATGTCGCGGTTGGAGTCTTTTGGTGGGAGATTCTGTGGGGTGTGTTTGTCCTTCCTCCTGTGTCTGGGTCCTGCTCATCTTCGTCATTGCCTCTCGTTCCTCCTTGCGTCTCTGTACCCCCTCTTTCAGTGTAGTCCTTTCTTCTTGTGTTCTCTCGCGGTCGAGGTATACTCTCTGGTACCTCTGTTTGTCCCTCAGTCTTTCTTTCTCTTGCAGAATCCTGGTTCGATCTGATTCTTCCTTGAAAGCTACTTTGACAGGCCGTATCCTTCCACTTGCAAACCACCCAATTCTCTGAAAATTTGTCACCTGGGTCATATCGCCCTCACCTATTGTTTTCATGATGCCTTCAATCATTTTTTTCTCCTCCTGCTTTATTTCTTCAAAGTTGTCCCCCTTGACTTCTTGGAGCCTGTACACAAAAACTGACCTCGCCCTTTCCTCCTCCCACTGAGTCTCCATCTGCTTCCTCTGAGGCATTTTATTTCCTTTCATTGACATGTTCTTGCCTTCAGTCCCTGTCATATCTGAAACTTCTATTCTCAGTGAACTGTCTTTCATGACCAGCTGTCCCTTGCTACTGCAGTTGGCTGTTAGAATCTCTGCATATAGCATACCTTCATTGTCTTTGGACCTGTCATTTGATCTTAGTGTGCTCCTCGTCTTTTCCCTGGCTCCACGTGGGTCTGATAGGGCCTTCGCATACGGAATGTCTCCGTTGTTGCTTACTGTCCCGTTGTCTGCGCCTGACATTGAATTTCCTGATGTCACATCTGAATTGTCATTTGTCTCTCTAATCTGTTTCAGGCTTTGCAGTTTCTCTTCTAAGCACTGTATCCTAGCTTCTGCTGCTAAGACCTGTACTTCCCACTTCCTGCACTCTTCAGCTATCCACTCCTCCATTTTCTTACCAAGCTCTACTATCTTCCTTCCCCACTCTTCCTCCCTTTTTTGGAGCTCTAACTCCCAGTCTTTCCTCCCTGGTTCGTCTACCAGATCTCTGGTTTTCCGTCCTCTAGGGCCACCTTTTTTTTTTTTTTTATTATTATTACCACAGACAGAAGGCTAGAGGAGGGAGAGGGTGAGAGGGGGAGAGAGAAAGGGTAGAAAGAGAAGAGAGAGGAGAGAGTATGGGGGTGAGGGATAAGACCAAGGGGGAGAGAGAGAGAAATGTGAGGGGGGAGAGAAAGGGTAGAGAGAGGGAGAAAGAGAGGGAGAGAGAGAGAGAGAGAGAGGGAGAAAGGAGGATGTGGGAAAAGGCTATGAGAGAGAGAAATGTGAGGGAGGGGTAGAAATATAGAAAAAGGGAGATGGAGAGAGAAGCCTATAGAGAGAGAAGAGGGTGAGGGATAGGATTATGGGAGTGAGGGAGAGAGAGAGAGAGAGAGAGAGAGAGAGAGAGAGAGAGAGAGAGAGAGAGAGAGAGAGAGTATGGGGAAGGGGAGGGAAAAAGGCTATGAGAGAGAAACGCGAGGGAGGGGGAGAGAGAAAGAGGGAGGAGGGAGTGAAGGCAAGAGCAGGGGGGGGGAAAGGTCTGTGGGGGAGGGAAAGGTGTGTGGGGGGTGAGGGGACGCGGTCAAATTCCAAGGATCAGCTGTGTGAATGAGTGGGTGTGTGTACTCACCTAGTTGTGGTTTCAGGGGTCGAGACTCAGCTCCTGGCCCCGAGTGTGTATGTGTGTGCGTGCGTGTGTGTGTGAGCACGTCAGTTGTTTATATGTCCCAGAAATACATTTCACCTCTGTGTATCCGTAATACTAATAAGATACCATTAACACTGAGAGTAATTCTAATAATTATAGTACTAGCGTGTGTTAACGAGTCTTTCTTTCACCCAATTTTGTACTACCTTTTACTACATGTGTACCC
>NC_069415.1:52850237-53112737 GCF_026875155.1 Cherax quadricarinatus
CTGACGACCACGAGTTGTTAAGGTGTCCCAGGATGGACACCTGTTAGAGGGCGTCCAAATTTTTTTCTCCTTCAACTTTTCAACTTCAATTTGCTCATAACTCGAGAACGCCTCATTGAATCACCTTCAAATTGTCAATGTTTGTGTACGGTAAACAAGATCTTATATTCAAACAAGTGGCATCTTAATTAACGTGACCTATGACCAAAGATCCTGAAGCCTTTCCCAGCATCCAGCAGTGTTGAGATAACTTTCTAATTCGAAGACTGTGTTGCAGTGTTGCTTGCAGATCATGTGTGTAGGAGCAGACATGATCATTCTATATATTAATGTTAAGTTTTTATTTCCGCTAAATTATGTTAAATAATTTACAATTTACCTCTTGTGAACTGCTTAAGATTTTTAATGTGTGATGTATGTTAGTGTCAGGAGTACCCAATCATGTGTGTTAGTGTCAGGAGAGTAACCACTGATGTATGTTAGTGTCAGGACAGTACCCACTGATGTGCGTTATTGTCAGGACAGTACCCACTGATGTATGTTAGTGTCAGGACAGTACCCACTGATGTATGTTAGTGTCAGGACAGTACCCACTGATGTATGTTAGTGTCAGGAGTACCCACTGATGTATGTTAGTGTCAGGACAGTACCCACTGATGTATGTTAGTGTCAGGACAGTACCCACTGATGTATGTTAGTGTCAGGACAGTACCCACTGATGTATGTTAGTGTCAGGACAGTACCCACTGATGTATGTTAGTGTCAGGACAACACCCACTGATGTATGTTAGTGTCAGGACAGTACCCATTGATGTATGTTAGTGTCAGGACAGTACCCACTGATGTATGTTAGTGTCAGGAGTACCCACTGAAGTATGTTAGTGTCAGGACAGTACCCACTGATGTATGTTAGTGTCAGGACAGTACCCACTGATGTATGTTAGTGTCAGGACAGTACCCACTGATGTATGTTAGTGTCAGGACAGTACCCATTGATGTATGTTAGTGTCAGGACAGTACCCATTGATGTATGTTAGTGTCAGGACAACACCCACTGATGTATGTTAGTGCCAGGACAGTACCCACTGATGTATGTTAGTGTCAGGACAGTACCCACTGATGTATGTTAGTGTCAGGACAGTACCCATTGATGTATGTTAGTGTCAGGACAGTACCCACTGATGTATGTTAGTGTCAGGACAGTACCCATTGATGTATGTTAGTGTCAGGACAGTACCCACTGATGTATGTTAGTGTCATGACAGTACCCAGTAAGTGATGTATGTCAGTGTCAAGACAGTACACAGTAAGTGATGTATGTTAGTGTCAAGACAGTACCCACTAAGTGATGTATGTTAGTGTCAAGACAGTACCCAGTAAGTGATGTATGTTAGTGTCAAGACAGTACCCAGTAAGTGATGTATGTTAGTGTAAAGACAGTACCCAGTAGGTGATGTATGTCAGTGTCAAGACAGTACCCAGTAAGTGATGTATGTTAGTGTCAAGACAGTACCCACTAAGTGATGTATGTCAGTGTCAAGACAGTACCCACTAAGTGATGTATGTTAGTGTCAGGTCAGTACCCACTAAGTGATGTATGTTAGTGTCAGGACAGTACCCACTAAGTGATGTATGTTAGTGTCAAGACAGTACCCACTAAGTGATGTATGTTAGTGTCAGGTCAGTACCCACTAAGTGATGTATGTTAGTGTCAGGTCAGTACCCACTAAGTGATGTATGTTAGTGTCAAGACAGTACCCAGTAAGTGATGTATGTCAGTGTGAAGACAGTACCCACTAAGTGATGTATGTCAGTGTCAAGACAGTACCCACTAAGTGATGTATGTTAGTGTCAAGACAGTACCCAGTAAGTGATGTATGTTAGTGTCAGGACAGTACCCAGTAAGTGATGTATGTTAGTGTCAGGACAGTACCCAGTAAGTGATGTATGTTAGTGTCAGGACAGTACCCACTAAGTGATGTATTTTAGTGTCAGGACAATACCCAGTAAGTGATGTATGTCAGTGTCAAGACAGTACACAGTAAGTGATGTATGTTAGTGTCAAGACAGTACCCACTAAGTGATGTATGTTAGTGTCAAGACAGTACCCAGTAAGTGATGTATGTTAGTGTCAAGACAGTACCCAGTAAGTGATGTATGTTAGTGTCAAGACAGTACCCAGTAGGTGATGTATGTCAGTGTCAAGACAGTACCCAGTAAGTGATGTATGTTAGTGTCAAGACAGTACCCACTAAGTGATGTATGTCAGTGTCAAGACAGTACCCACTAAGTGATGTATGTTAGTGTCAGGTCAGTACCCACTAAGTGATGTATGTTAGTGTCAGGACAGTACCCACTAAGTGATGTATGTTAGTGTCAAGACAGTACCCACTAAGTGATGTATGTTAGTGTCAGGTCAGTACCCACTAAGTGATGTATGTTAGTGTCAGGTCAGTACCCACTAAGTGATGTATGTTAGTGTCAAGACAGTACCCAGTAAGTGATGTATGTCAGTGTGAAGACAGTACCCACTAAGTGATGTATGTCAGTGTCAAGACAGTACCCACTAAGTGATGTATGTTAGTGTCAAGACAGTACCCAGTAAGTGATGTATGTTAGTGTCAGGACAGTACCCAGTAAGTGATGTATGTTAGTGTCAGGACAGTACCCAGTAAGTGATGTATGTTAGTGTCAGGACAGTACCCACTAAGTGATGTATTTTAGTGTCAGGACAATACCCAGTAAGTGATGTATGTCAGTGTCAAGACAGTACCCACTAAGTGATGTATGTTAGTGTCAGGACAGTACCCAGTAAGTGATGTAGGTTAGTGTCAGGACAGTACCCAGTAAGTGATGTATGTTAGTGATAGGACAGTACCCAGTAAGTGATGTATGTCAGTGTCAAGACAGTACCCAGTAAGTGATGTATGTCAGTGTCAAGACAGTACCCACTAAGTGATGTATGTCAGTGTCAAGACAGTACCCAGTAAGTGATGTATGTCAGTGTCAAGACAGTACCCAGTAAGTGATGTATGTTAGTGTCAGGACAGGACCCAGTAAGTGATGTATGTTAGTGTCAAGACAGTACCCAGTAAGTGATGTATGTCAGTGTCAGGACAGTACCCAGTAAGTGATGTATGTTAGTGTCAGGACAGTACCCAGTAAGTGATGTATGTTAGTGTCAAGACAGTACCCAGTAAGTGATGTATGTCAGTGTCAGGACAGTACCCAGTAAGTGATGTATGTTAGTGTCAGGACAGTACCCAGTAAGTGATGTATGTTAGTGTCAAGACAGTACCCAGTAAGTGATGTATGTCAGTGTCAGGACAGTACCCAGTAAGTGATGTATGTTAGTGTCAAGACAGTACCCAGTAAGTGATGTATGTTAGTGTCAGGACAGTACCCAGTAAGTGATGTATGTTAGTGTCAGGACAGTACCCAGTAAGTGATGTATGTTAGTGTCAAGACAGTACCCAGTAAGTGATGTATGTTAGTGTCAAGACAGTACCCAGTAAGTGATGTATGTTAGTGTCAGGACAGTACCCAGTAAGTGATGTATGTTAGTGTCAGGACAGTACCCAGTAAGTGATGTATGTTAGTGATAGGACAGTACCCAGTAAGTGATGTATGTTAGTGTCAGGACAGTACCCAGTAAGTGATGTATGTTAGTGTCAAGACAGTACCCAGTAAGTGATGTATGTTAGTGTCAGGACAGTACCCAGTAAGTGATGTATGTTAGTGTCAGGACAGTACCCACTAAGTGATGTATTTTAGTGTCAGGACAGTACCCAGTAAGTGATGTATGTTAGTGTTAGGACAGTACCCAGTAAGTGATGTATGTTAGTGTCAGGACAGTACCCAGTAAGTGATGTATGTTAGTGTCAAGACAGTACCCAGTAAGTGATGTATGTTAGTGTCAAGACAGTACCCAGTAAGTGATGTATGTTAGTGTGAAGACAGTACCCAGTAAGTGATGTATGTTAGTGTCAAGACAGTACCCAGTAAGTGATGTACGTTAGTGTCAGGACAGTACCCATTAAGTGATGTATGTTAGTGTCAGGACAGTACCCACTAAGTGATGTATGTTAGTGTCAGGACAGTACCCACTAAGTGATGTATGTCAGTGTCAGGACAGTACCCACTAAGTGATGTATGTCAGTGTCAGGACAGTACCCAGTAAGTGATGTATGTTAGTGTCAGGACAGTACCCACTAAGTGATGTATGTTAGTGTCAGGACAGTACCCAGTAAGTGATGTATGTCAGTGTCAGGACAGTACCCACTAAGTGATGTATGTCAGTGTCAGGACAGTACCCACTAAGTGATGTATTTTAGTGTCAGGACAGTACC
Organism: Cherax quadricarinatus; assembly: GCF_026875155.1. Taxonomy (NCBI): domain Eukaryota; kingdom Metazoa; phylum Arthropoda; class Malacostraca; order Decapoda; family Parastacidae; genus Cherax; species Cherax quadricarinatus. The sequence goes on from NC_069415.1 coordinate 52,854,587, forward strand.
CAGTAAGTGATGTATGTTAGTGTCAAGACAGTACCCAGTAAGTGATGTATGTTAGTGTCAGGACAGTACCCACTAAGTGATGTATGTTTGTGTCAGGACAGTACCCAGTAAGTGATGTATGTCAGTGTCAGGACAGTACCCAGTAAGTGATGTATGTTAGTGTCAAGACAGTACCCACTAAGTGATGTATGTTTGTGTCAAGACAGTACCCAGTAAGTGATGTATGTTAGTGTCATGACAGTACCCACTAAGTGATGTATGTTAGTGTCAAGACAGTACCCAGTAAGTGATGTATGTTAGTGTCAGGACAGTACCCACTAAGTGATGTATGTTTGTGTCAGGACAGTACCCAGTAAGTGATGTATGTCAGTGTCAGGACAGTACCCACTAAGTGATGTATGTTAGTGTCAAGACAGTACCCAGTAAGTGATGTATGTTAGTGTCAAGACAGTACCCAGTAAGTGATGTATGTCAGTGTCAAGACAGTACCCAGTAAGTGATGTATGTCAGTGTCAGGACAGTACCCAGTAAGTGATGTATGTCAGTGTCAGGATAGTACCCAGTAAGTGATGTATGTCAGTGCCAAGACAGTACCCAGTAAGTGATGTATGTCAGTGTCAGGACAGTACCCAGTAAGTGATATATGTCAGTGTCAGGACAGTACCCAGTAAGTGATGTATGTCAGTGTCAGGACAGTACCCAGTAAGTGATGTATGTCAGTGTCAAGACAGTACCCAGTAAGTGATGTATGTCAGTGTCAGGACAGTACCCAGTAAGTGATGTATGTTAGTGTCAAGACCGTACCCAGTAAGTGATGTATGTTAGTGTCAGGACAGTACCCAGTAAGTGATGTACGTCAGTGTCAAGACAGTACCCAGTAAGTGATGTATGTTAGTGTCAAGACAGTACCCAGTAAGTGATGTATGTTAGTGTCAAGACAGTACCCAGTAAGTGATGTATGTCAGTGTCAGGACAGTACCCAGTAAGTGATGTATGTTAGTGTCAGGACAGTACCCAGTAAGTGATGTATGTTAGTGTCAGGACAGTACCCAGTAAGTGATGTATGTTAGTGTCAGGACAGTACCCAGTAAGTGATGTATGTTAGTGTCAAGACAGTACCCAGTAAGTGATGTATGTTAGTGTCAGGACAGTACCCAGTAAGTGATGTATGTCAGTGTCAAGACAGTACCCAGTAAGTGATGTATGTTAGTGTCAGGACAGTACCCAGTAAGTGATGTATGTCAGTGTCAAGACAGTACCCAGTAAGTGATGTATGTTAGTGTCAGGACAGTACCCAGTAAGTGATGTATGTTAGTGTCAGGAGAGTACCCAGTAAGTGATGTATGTTAGTGTCAGGACAGTACCCAGTAAGTGATGTATGTCAGTGTCAGAACAGTACCCAGGAAATGATGTATGTCAGTGTCAAGACAGTACCCAGTAAGTGATGTATGTCAGTGTCAAGACAGTACCCAGTAAGTGATGTATGTTTGTGTCAGGACAGTACCCAGTAAGTGATGTATGTCAGTGTCAAGACAGTACCCAGTAAGTGATGTATGTTAGTGTCAGGACAGTACCCAGTAAGTGATGTATGTTAGTGTCAGGACAGTACCCAGTAAGTGATGTATGTCAGTGTCAAGACAGTACCCAGTAAGTGATGTATGTTAGTGTCAGGACAGTACCCAGTAAGTGATGTATGTTAGTGTCAAGACAGTACCCAGTAAGTGATGTATGTCAGTGTCAAGACAGTACCCAGTAAGTGATGTATGTTAGTGTCAGGACAGTACCCAGTAAGTGATGTATGTCAGTGTCAGGACAGTACCCAGTAAGTGATGTATGTTAGTGTCAGGACAGTACCCAGTAAGTGATGTATGTCAGTGTCAAGACAGTACCCAGTAAGTGATGTATGTTAGTGTCAGGACAGTACCCAGTAAGTGCACACATACTTACTGATGTTGTAATCGTTGCTATAACTAGAGAATTTTTTTTTTATATTTTATTTAAAAACATTACACTAAATAACATAATTAAAAGTGCACAAAATGACTCTTCACAATAATATAATTTTAAATAGTCAAACTGCTCACCGGATAGTTCAACGTCGTGCACATACATACTACGACCACAATGGAAATAAGTCACTCTGTGTGACTTTTTTGGGTTATCCTAGGTTCTCTACACATATGCTGCTATGTATGATAATTCTATGTAACTGTATTTGTGTATACCTGAATAAATTTATTTACTTACTTACTTACGCACAGCTCTGGTGGCCTGGTGGTTAACGCTCTCGCTTCACACGGTGAGGGCCTGGGTTCGATTCCCAGCCAGAGTAGAAACGTTGGACGTGTTTCTTTCCACCTGTTGTCTATGTTCCCCATCAGTAAAATGGGTACCTGGGTGTTAGTCGACTGGTGTGGGTCGCATCCTGGGACACTGACATAAGGAGGCCTGGTCACAGACCGGGCCGCGGGGGCGTTGACCCCCGGAACTCTCTCCAGATAAACTCCAGATAAGATCCCGTTCCCACCTATTTGAAATACAATAGTACACAAGTTTATACAATACAACATGACAATATTCATTACATTTCCATAAACAAAACAGTAACGCTAAACCTACAATAAGAGTTAATATGTCACGTAGGAAAAATTATGAAATTGAACACGAAAATTACTGAAGTCACAAGTGTCCCAAATGTGTGTGACACAGAAGAAGCACACTGGACGTCACTGTGGGGATACAACCTCACACTACCCACCAGACATCACTCTTACAAGTTAGGTTAGGTTAGGTTCGTCAGGAAACAGGACAAATGTTTCCTGACGCGGGTCTTAGTCAGATGATGACCCGCCTTTGGAGCTTTTGGTCATCTGACCGAGGCCTTCCGCTGGCTTACCGGTCCACCCCTTTAAAAATTATGGTCATTTATAAACATTATTATTTTTTTAAAATCACTCATACAAAAACATTATTACCCACAATGACTTGCAATTTACGTCACCCCCCCACCACCCACAACATAGATCTTTTTTTTTTTTCATTTAAATGAACAGTATACATCTGATTTTCATACAACTAGAAATATACATGAACGACAAACAATCCAATTTATCAAGGATGAGCACAAATTCAAAGGTTTAATAAGGCTAAGAAACCCTGGAAGAAACATAAGCACTCACCACCTATATATAACTCAAAAAAAAAAAATAACAAAACACTGAAATATCTTAACCTATTTATTCAGTGTAATTACTGGAAAGTCAAAAAAATATATATAGCATTAGTGATAACATAGATATAGAAACCCTAAACCAGAACAATATATCTGTGATTTACATACAGTTGCTACATACATCGTGGTATAACAAACACATTTATTAAGGATACACATAACCAAAACCACCTCAACATTGGTTTAAAACCAAAACTCTGGTGAGTCTTGACCGCTCACAACCTATATATAAATTCTTGAACTCGAACTTTAACTGAAACATTGCTCAATTTTTTTTTTTTTTTAATTTTATGTAACAGAAGAAAAGGGTACATACATGTAGCAAACAAAGACAAAAAACCTGTTCTTATAACAAAAAACGTACACAGCAATTACTGATATTTCTTACACATCAAAGGGGTTGGAGACCAATACCCTAAATTCTCACCATACAAAACCGCAATACAGAACATGGTACAAACCCGAGACTTATACATACACTTAAAATATTACAAACAAAGATACAACAAGTAGCCACTAATGAGTCAAAATAAAAGTTAAACAAAAAAAAAATCACAAATCTCCAGTACATAATGCAAGATATTTGTCCTGTCATCTGGGCAGTCCTTCCCACTGCACAAAGCGTCAACCCTACATTACCCACCCCAAGTATAAAATAAAATGGCCGCTTTATCCTGCAGAGCCCAAAATAAAAAAAAACGTGTACCTCAGAAACCGATGTCTTGAAACCAAAATGTCACAACTGGTTTCCTAAAACCGAGATCCTAAGGGCTTGTTATCCTGGCTATAAGGAGAAATTCCTTACACAGTGAACATAACCATCAGGGTTAAAATATTATCCTTGGAAGCTTCCCTCACGTCGCTCTAAGGCAGACCATTCCCATGATACATAGCTTCAACCCAGACAAAAACTGCCACTACACCCCATCTTGCACACAGCAAATACATCAGCAAGCAGAAACCCCCCCACCCCTCTTTACATTCCCCGAAAAGGAGACCAACCCTTTGCCCATCCTCAGGGACCTCGACAAAGGGTACCCACAGTGAGGCTCCAATAACCTTCCGGGAAACTTTTTTCCCAGAACGCCCTATAAACAAGCATGTTCCTACACTTCGTCCTATAGAACCTTGCCGCCAACGCTTTTATCCTCAAATCCCCCCTTATTAACTCCCTCATTCCTCATGAGATATCCAGGTAGTCTACTATGAGGTACATTATAGCTCTTCCCACATCCTTAGGCACTCTACGTACATCTAACAATAAAGCCCTTAAAAGCTGCAAACGTCCCCCCCCCAAAAAAAAAAAATCTGATAACCCCACTCATTCATGATCTCACCCCCTCCTAGGAGGGACAAAAAAAAGAAAACATGAAATGCCGTTTCAACATCACCACAATGCTGGCAAAAAGCCTTGTCCACGAACCCCATACATCTCAACACCTCCTTGGAGGCCAGAATCCCCATGATGAAACTATACACTAATTCCCTTACTCTAGCCGGTATCCTAAGCTTACTAAAATCCCTCCAAATGACCCGCCAATCATACGTTGGGTACACGGCTACCCCTTCCAAGATTCCCTGTCCACCAACAACCCGCACCAACCGTTTTACTTTTAGACTGTCCACCTGCTGCACGGTCAATAAAAACTTCAACATATACTCACAAACCCGCAAGCTCTTGCCACTCCACCATCTACGAGCCTCCTCCATAACCCTTTCTACTTTAGCACCCCTCACACAGCCTTCCCTAATATACCTCTGCTTGACATATATAGCCATTCCTCTCAATCCAAGTAGCAACAAACCTAACCCCCCTCGTTGAACATCCGTCATAACTACCTCCTTACATAACCATGCCCTCCCGAACCCCCACACGAACTTTAGCGCCCTCCGCTGAATCTCCAAAATGTCCTGTATCTCTAAGGAAAAAACCTCCGCCACCCTCCATACCTTGCTATAGACAAGCAAATTTATCACCACTACCCTCTGATGCAAAGCAAGGTCCCTCGCACTTAAACCTCTAAGTCTACCCAAAACCTTACCTGTGACAGTCTCCGAATTCACCCTCCTGCAGGCCTGCACCTCCACCATATACCATATCCCACATACCCTGATCCCATCCACCACTGCCCATCCTGACCCCATCCCCAAGCCCCCACCTATCCAATCACCCACCTCTAGTAACCTTGATTTCACCATATTAACTCACATCCCTGTATTAGTACAAAACAACTGAATCACTCTACCCACCCTTCTTAACGCCTCCCTACCGAGGATCAAAACAGTAGTATCATCCACATACCCAACAATGCCCCCCTGCACCCCCCTCCACCTCCTGTTTGCCCATCATCCCCTCAACAGACTCATAGAAGGGATTCTGCACAGAAGCAAAAAGTAACTGCAATAGTGGGCAACCCTGCCTCAAACCTCTCTCCATCGGTACACTTTCGCCCAACCTCCCATTGACCTGTACCCTCACCTCCACCTCAGCATACAGGGTATTCACCCATCTCACCACCCCCTCCCCAAACCCTAACCATTCTAAGCAAACCCTTAAGAAATCTCTATTCACGCAATCATATGCATACTCCCAATCTAAACCAAGTATTCCCCCTCCTGGGCAACTCTCAATAAAATCCCTAATAAAACTTTGACCATCCCTCATCCTTCTCCCTGGAATGCCAAACTGTTCTCTATGTATCACACAACCCAACACTTTCCTCATTCTGGTGCCCAAAATCTCAGCAAAAATCTTGTAATCCGAGCACATTAAAGAAATCGCTGGATAATCATTCAAACCTCGGCATTCCTTCTTTTTTTGGCACTAAAACTGTGACACCCGTTTTTTGCGAGTTCCCCATCCTCCCACTACTTAACATACAATTCAAAACCCCCACCAAACAATGCCTTACACACCCCCAATGACACTATAAAAAACGTTCGGTATGCCCTCTATCCCGGGTGTTTTACCATGGCACAGCCCAAAAACCGCCTCTTCCACCTCCGCCTCACTAATACTACTCTCGAACATTTCACTGTCCTGCTCACTTAATACCTTATTGATCCCTTCATCCCCAAAACTCCCCTCACCGGCACCCCCCCACCCCCACGCCTCCTCCATTTCTCCCTAATTCAAAAATCAGCATACAAACTAATATTTTTCATGGTGGATAGGCCCTGTCCCTCCTCAAATCTACTCCCCTTCCCCTGTTCCTGCAACTAGATATGCCAAGGTGGTTTTCGCTTGCCTTTCCTTAAGCTTCCTGAGTACAAAGCCTGACAGCCTATCTCCCCTTAAAACATCCTCCAACCCCACCCTAACTCTAATTGCCTAAAACCTTTTGTTATGAATCTCTGCTAACCTATTCTGCAAGCTTTCCATATCCCCACTCCGCCCCACCCTTTCCTCTTCACAGCAATCATTTAACTGACCTTCAAGATAATTTTGCAAACCATAATGCCACCTCGCCAGCTCCTTTCTCCGTACTTTAAAAAATTCCGCTATTCCAACCTTAGCCCTCCTTTCCCACCAACCCAGCAAATTCATCGCCCCGTTCCTAGTCTCCCAAAAGGACATCCACCAATCTGCGAATCCTGTACCTTCACCCTCCTCCCTAAGTAGCCTCACATTCAGTTTCCAGTATCCCGCATAAACTCGCACTATACCATCTACCCTCAAATCAGCAATTACCGCACGATGATCAGAAAAACCCACATCTAAAGTTCTCACCCTATCCACACCTATTCCCTGCCTGACATAAATCCTATCTAACCTTGCCTCATATCCCCTACGAATAAAGGTGTGCTCCTTTCCATACCCCCTACTCCCCACCACATCTACAACCCCAACATCCTGCAATACGTCTCTCAAAACCCCCAAAACACGACCCGCCTCCCCCAGAACCACATCCCCATTCCTAATCACACAATTCCAATCCCCCCAAGCACTGTAATAGCCGGTAAACCCTGCAAATGATACACTAGCACATCTTGTACAAAATTCACTTTCACTCCAGCATTACTAGTCGCCGGCACGTACAACCCCACAAAACTAACCCTCCCGACCCCCCAAAACCCATCAACCCTCACAACCCTCCCACCCCCCTCCTCCCAACCCAGGACAAGCAAAGGACTGGTCTCCTTTACCATCACAGCCACACCTCTTTCAATCTCAAAGCATTACTTGTAAACAACCTATAACCTTTCAAAACCAATTCACATCCTAACCTATGGTTATTTTTCTGCAAGAAACGGACATCAACACTAAATCTCCTTAAAAACCACTCTAACCATACCGTCTTGACCTCGGTCATAGGACCGTTTACATTGAAAGTTACACACCTGAATTTTACAGGAATGGCAGCTTACCCCTGTGCCGCTTAGGCTTACTTGGTCCTCCTTTCATAGGTCTCGGGCTATCCCTAGCATTCCCCCATTCCTGCCCACCCACCCCTCCCTGTCCTTTCCCTGCGATCTTTACCATTGCACCCCCCCCCCTTGGCTTGCCATTCCCACCACAGTTGCCCAAGCCTTCTTCCCAGGACGCTGCTTTGGTGTGAGGACCACGTCCATGTCCGACGCCCCAGCTGGTCTCTTGCGGGAACTACCCTCCACACACATATTTCTTCAGTCGTGTCTTCCTGATGAACCTCCACCACCACTTTGCTCTCCATTCTAACCTCACTCAAGACTTCTTCGCCCCCTTGCTGTCCATCCATCTCCTTGACACCACATAACCTCTCGTCACCTTCCACATCATGTTCCGACTCTTCCAAAAAACCCTTCAACACTGCTTCCAACATCCCCTCCTGACCAGATTCTGCAGTATCCAACGGTCTGTCAGGTAGCGATATTCCCCTCCCCCCGTTTCCTCTGCGAGAGTGACACATATCCCCATAACCACTTCAGTTCTCTCCACCTCCTCACTCCATAGGCCCTTCCTCCGACCTTCCACATCACCCGGCACAATGTCCAAGGCTTCTAACTGCTTGTCCTCAGATATTTCTTGCACCCTAGGGCCCTGTCTCCGGGGGCACTGTGCCGCCATGTGCTCATAAGAGTCACATAAACGGCACGTCCTCCTCTGCCCAGCATAGTGTACAAAAACTTGAGTCCTATGGCCGACCAAAGTGACATACGATGGTATCGGCCACCTCAGGGTCATTTTCAATGTGAAGGATCCTTCCAGCAGCCCCTCATACGGGCCGTCCCTCCACACCCCCATGCTCGCCGAATGGACAGTCCCATAAACGCTGAAAACATCCTGAAGGCTATATGCTGTCGCCTCAAAAGGTACATTCCGTAACTTCACCCAAGTATAATACTTAGAGACACAATGCATGCACACCTCCACTGCAGAATTTATGCTCATTCTCCGTTCTTAAAATTCGTCGACGATGCTGGAGTAGAAACCGACCCTCATGAACTTCACAAAGACCCTTGTCATACCATTCAGCGCCACTCCGTACAACTCTTCATTGGGGATTCCGTAAATGTCCCTGATGATGCCTGGGAGCAGGACGTTCATCGTAGCTCTGCTTAAAGATCCCCGGACCAGCCCTATGCAGACAGTGTTTATACGCTGGCTCCGCCATTTTGGTGCTAAAACTATGCTCTCCTCACCAGGTGGCGAGCAAGAGAAACTGGAGAAGCGTCCTCTCTCCCCTCAGGTCGAGAGACGAATGAAACTAGAGAAAGACTCGTCTGATCGGTTTCAAATTTTCGCCACTGATGTGGTTTCCTGAACATAAAATGGCCACTGTTGTCGTGTGGCATAAGTCCCAGTTTGTTACTTCTACTCAATAGTTACATACATTTTTATCCATTTTTTAACGAATGCTTATTTTGAGCTGGTTCAAAATATTACTACAAGTAAATGTACAAGGTATACAGACCATAGCTGACATCAATGACATACTACTATATACTACAAGTACATGTACAAGGTATACAGTCCTATCTGACATCAATGACATACTACTATATAGAAAGCCGCTTGTTATACAAAGCATTTCGGGCAAATTAGTTCAGTTTTGTCCCAGGATGCGACCCACACCAGTCCACTAACATCCAGGTACCCATTTTACTGATGGGTGAACACAGACAACCGGTATAAGGAAACACGTCCAATGTTTCTACCCCTTCGCCGGGAATTGAACCCGGGTCCCTCACCGTGTGAAGCGGGAGCTTCTGCCACCAAGTGACGGGCACCATAAGAACGATGATAACTCACGAGTTTACTCCAGGTTGACGCTAATCTGAAATTTTACCAAATTTTTTAAGGAAGAACTTGGAATCGTTGAAATCAGATTAATTACTGGAGAACGCTTTTGCAGATTGGCTTCAAACTTTTACCATTTGTACAGTTAGTTAAAACAAACGCATCTTGTCGCTCACTTTGATCTGTGCAAATTTCAGTTTTCCAGTTTTATTAAGTCTTTCCCAAGTAACACCTGGAGAATGATTCTTCTGATCGGCTTCAATCCCTAAATGCTGGTGTATTTATTCTTGATTGGAAATATTTTTCATTAATCTTGGCCCAGTTTTTTTATTTTTAAATTAAAATCAAATATTTTTCCTTGTGGAATTGCAGAGAATTTTAATAGGATATAAATGAGAAAAGAAAAATGAAAAAAAAAAATTACGCTTTTAAGACATTTTTAAGTTTATAGAAGGTGAGAGGGAAGACTGTGGTGTTGTTGCAACATTCTCAGCGGTAGTTTGTGTTTACCCTACACCTTATTCTCTCGGCTATATGGTTATAATTATAACCTTAACTTTTAAAAGGGGTGAACCGATAAGCCAGTGGAAGGCCTCGGTCAGATGACCAAAAGCTCCAGTGGCGGGTCATTATGTAAGACCCGCGTCAGGAAACAGTTCGGCTTCAAATTTTCAAGTCTTGAGTAATGTATCATGGACAAGACTGATGGAAGTGTTGACACTCGATGAAGTCTCCATGAACACTGTTACACAGGTCTTTGTCTCCCTCTGGGGGACTGACTCCTCTCATCACCTTCACTATGTCAACAGTTGTTTGTCCTACACAGAAGAAGGTGTCTTAGTGCTATTTTCTCACTTTTAATCTCGAGTTGGTATAGTATCATTTTACATTATTGCAACAGTTCTCATTGCTGCTGGTGCTGGGCTCTTGATTTAAGGAAATGAACTCATTATTTCTCCTTCGGTCGAATATGAATTCCTCTCATTCCATACGAGCTATGATCTCTACGGGTTTAGCGCTTTACTCTGATTAAAATATATCAACTGTAAACAGCATCAGTCTTCACTGGTGGATGAAATGAATTAAATGCGCGGAACGTTTCACGGGTTTAGGCTGCGTAGGTGCAGCAATAACTGGAAAATGCGTCTTCCGGTCGGCTTTAAACTTTTAGTGCTAATGTTTTCCTCAAAAGAAACAATCTCTTGATATTTGGTCGAGTAATTTATTATGTAATAATTTTATTAATAAAATTAGTTCATGTGAAATAATCGGAAAATGTCTCAAATGATCAGTAATAAGTCGCTTATCCTAGGCTAAATAAACACAATATACAATTACATGTGCCTCACAAGGGTTAGATAAAACTCACATATTCACTTGCTTACTGCACGCACTTTCTTCAAACCTGATCAGTCTTATGTAGAGTAAAGTTGGGATTAATGCTGGTCTGTGTTGGTCCCAATTTAATTTTTAGAAGAAACTGGAACAACTGAAATACTGCTTTTCATTGGATAATTTCTTAATGTCGCATCTGATTAGCTTCAGTGGATATAAAAATGAAAGGAAAATATGAATTTAAAGGAAGACTACGCTTCTCAGTATTGTGGGTAAGTATGGGGCGTCAGGTCAGCGTCAGGGAGCCGAGTGTGGTGTGTCAGCTCTTGAAGCAGCTGACTAGACCCAGACTTAAAATTCGGGCAATTGGTTTCTCTGTTCTATATAATTCCTGATCTCGTGTTGGCGTTCTGTATCAGGCTGGGTGCTGGTATGTGCTCAAGGACGAATTCTGAAATAACGTCTGGTTTCCATTGTCCCTGTGAGATGTTAGAATTAGCCGTGGTACCTATGAGGGCAGATTGAATGAGAAAATTTTGCCTTTGTACCTGCAGAATGATTTGTATTTAGTGAAGTTGTTCCTTTCACTTGAAGCTTCAGTCAAGAAAGATCATTCCTGACATTCATGGGAAAGATAATTTCATCCCTTGTTCTTAAATTCCCTGATTGTAGACAGTCTTTCAGTCTGATAACAAATGTTATTATCAGTGACGCAGGCACCTTCCTAGCTTAAAACACACATGGCAAGTTTAACCCCCAGTAGAGAACTCTAAAAAACTTTAAAAAAAAGTTTAAGCCTTGCATAGCAAGAAGCTTAAGCTGTAATACGATGACTCACGAAATCGTAATGACACGATTGCAAACAAACCATACCACGGGCGGGATTGAGACTCTGACAGCGGGTTCAATCCCGCCCGTGGTATGGTCTGTAATACGATGGTTAAAACACTTGTACAATATCGTGTACCAGTCAGTACCTGGTCTATATTTTCACGTACCATGCGTCATTAATTTCCTTATTACAAAATAAGCAATCTGCTGGTAGTTAGAGAGATCATCTCTAACCTCACAGGAGTTTAATTCTTCATATGCACACTTGCCTCCAACACTCCCAGCAACATTGCCTCCAACACTCCCAGCAACACTTCCTCCAACACTACCTACCTCAACTAAACCTCTAACACTATCTGAAACACTTCCTCCAATAATAGTTCCAGCACTAACTCCAACACAATCTTCAGTATTGCGTGTAACACTACCTCCAAAAATACTTCGAACAGTACCTCCAATTCCACTTCTCACACTACCTCCAGAACTACTTTCAACACAACCTCTTACACTACTTTCTACACCATCTCCAACATTAACTCTTCTTCCACAGTAGCTTCCAACACTATATCTAACAGTGCCTCCAACACAATCCCAAATACCATGTCCGTCACTGTATCCAACACAACCTCCAACGCTACGTCCCACACTACCTCCGACACAACCTCCAAAACTTCTTAACATTTTCTGTAAGACAACCTTTGATACGACCTCTAATAATATCTTTACCACCACCTCCGGTACCACCTCCAGCTCAACCTCCAACACTTCCTCCAATACTTCCAACAACAGTACCACCAATATTAACACCAACACTACCTCCATCACTAATTCCAACCTCTTACCTCCCCCGCTACCTTCCAGCGGTCCCTTCAACACTGCGTTCAATACTACTACATGCCACACTACCCCACCGCTGCCTTCAGCATTACCTGAATCATTCTTTCGTACATTACCTACAACACATCTCCAACACTAACTTCAAACTACTTCCAACGCTTCCATAATTTCCAAACACTGCCTCCAACACTGTCTCCCACACTACCTCTAATACTCTTCGACACTACTTCTAACACTACTTCTAACATTCTCCCACATTACCAGTAACACTGTATCCCACATTACCTCCAACAATGTCTCTTATATTACCTTTAACATTTTTCCCTACAATATCTTCAATATTGTCTCTCAGTCTACCCCAACACTGTCTCCCATACTTCCTCCTTCACTATCTCTCACACAACCTTCAACATTGTCTCCCCGTCTACCTCTAACACTGTCCCCCACACTAACACTTACCCACGCTGTCTCCCACACGAACACTCATCCACACTGCCTCCCACACTAACACTCACCCACACTGTCTCCCACACTAACACTCACCAACACTGTCTCCCACACTAACACTCACCCACACTGTCTCCCACACTAACACTCACCCACACTGTCTTCCACACTGACTCTCACCCACACTGTCTCCCACATTAACACTCACCCACACTGTCTCCCACACTAACACTCACCCACACTGTCTCCCACACTGACTTTCACCCACACTGTCTCCCACACTAATACTCACCTAACACTGTCTTCCACACTAACACTTACCCACACTGTCTCCCACACTGACTCTCACCCACACTGTCTCCCACTCAACACTCCCACACTGTCTCCCACCCCTAACACTCACCACACTGTCTTCCCCATGACTCTAAACCCACACCCGTCTCCCCCTTTTAACACTACCCACACTGTCTCCCACACTGACTCTCACCCCCACTGTCTCCCACACTAACACTCACCCCCCACTGTCTCCCACACTAACACTCACCCAACTGTCTCCACTCTAACACTCACCTGTCTCCCACACTAACACTCACCCACACTGTCTCCCACCTAACCCCTCACCCACACTGTCCCCCCACATAACACTCACCCACACTGTCTCCCCACTAACATCACCCCAACTGTCCCCACACTAACACTCACGCTGTCCTCCCACACTAACACTCACCCAAAACTGTCTCCCACACTAACAGTCACCCCACCTGTCTCCCACACTAACACTCACGCTGTCTCCCACATAACACTCACCCACACTGTCTCCCACACTAACACCCCACCAAAACTGTCTCCCACACTAACACTCACCCACACTGTCTCCCACACTAACACTCACCACACTGTCTCCACACTACACTCACCACACTGTCTCCCACACTAACACTCACCCACACTGTCTCCCACACTAACACTCACCCACACTGTCTCCCACACTAACACTCACCCACACTGTCTCCCACACTAACACTCACCCACACTGTCTCCACACTACTCTCCCCCACACTGTCTCCCACACTAACACTCACCCCACTGCCCCCCACCTAACACCCCCCCCCACACTGTCTCCACACAAAACACTCCCCCACGCTTTCCCCCACCTAACACTCACCCACATGTCTCCCACAAAACACTCCCCCACATGCCCCCCAACAAACATACCCACGCTGTCTCCCACACTAACATCCCCCACGCTGTTCCCACATAACACTCCCCCCACATGTCTCCACACTAACACCACCCCACACTGTCTCCCCACAAAACCTCACCCAGCTGTCTCCCAAAAACACTCCCCCACTGTCCCCCACCTAACACTCCCCCACGCTGTCCCCCAACACAAAACACTACCCACCTGTTCCCCCTAAAACTCACCCCCCTGTCTCCCACTAACCTCACCCACACTGCCTCCACACTAACACCCCACCCCCTGTCTCCCCAAAACACTCACCCCGCGTCTCCCCCAAACACTCACCAACTGTCCCCCACACTAACATCACCCACCGTTCCCACAAACATTTTGAATAATTACAGATCATTTTATGTCTTGTGACATTTTAAGAACCCGAAGAAAACAATTCAGTCTTAAACCCAAACCCCCCGGGCCGGGTTAAACCCCGGGGTTTTATTTGCAATGTGTCTTTACAAATTTTAAAAAAGTCAGCTCTTAAACAGTTTTGAACTAAAATGGTTCTGGCAAAAGCCTTTTTTTGGAAGAGTCAAAAAAATCATTGCTATCCCCGCCCTTTAAGCCATCACGTTCCTTAAATGGGTGGAAAAGACCATTGACATTTTTCCAGCTTTGCCAAAACATCTTCAAAAGGTTATTGTTAACACTTTTACGGTTTTTTTACCGATTTTATTGAATCCCAAAGTCATATCTTCATGTTAGCTTGAAGTTTAAGCTTTGTAACATATATTTGAGGTCAAGATTAATTTTTGGGAAAGAAGTTCTGTGTGAATTTGACGATCAGAATAAAAGTAAAATTCTTAAAATTTCCGGGGCCCAGACTGCTGAAGCCCCAAGTTTTTTGGGCTTAGCAGGGTTTTTCAGATTCTTTATAGTTAAATTTTTTTTATTTTTTGCGGTCCTTTGCAGAACTGCTCAGAAAAAATCTACTTTTTTTTTATTTTTACCTTCGTCAAAAAAAGAGCATCTCAGCACTAAAGTTGAAGTTTAATATGAAAAGTTTCAAATTCTCCGTTTTAAGATGTCAGGATCATTTGCTTAGCTCAGAAGAAAATATAAATTTAAAACCCCCCTTTGGGTTTGTCAGTTTGGGTCAAACTAAAACTGACTTGAATTATGTTATATCGAAAATTTTTGGCTACAGTATGGGGTTAAAAACCAATTATATCATTATAGTAACCACACACCACTAATTTCTTTGTTCCAAAATAAGAAACCTGCTGTTATGTTAGTGAAATTATCTCTAACAAAAAACAAGAGTTTAATCCAGTATGTACACACTTGTCTGGCAAGCAAACTGGTCGCTGATGCCTTGTCCCACCACTGTGGCGCAAGGGTAGCATCATGTCCTATGTTTACTGAAGACAACGGTAGGACAGATCAGCGAACCGACCCGATTTAGTCTTGTCTGATTAGTTTCCTGATCGAGGTAGATAAGACATTCTCAGTGAAGTCCCCAGCTTCAACAGGAAAGTTATGAGTCAAGAGTTTATGTTTTGTGTATTTATACTTGCTACTCCTGGCTCAGTGGCCTATCGGTTAGCAATCCCTAAGGAGTAGGTTGATGTAGTCATGCAACTAATGCACAACATCCCAGATGTTGCACATCCTGCACAGGACCAATTGTCAAACAGGATAGATTAGAGTACTGCTGGCCTCGTGTGGCATCCGATATCTCTGAGAATGTTATGCGTTATGAAAAGTGTATAGTATATAAGGAAAATGTAGGAGATCCCAGCCCATTTCACCATTTCATGTGTTACAGTGTTATCAGTGAACAAGGTAACAAATATGTTTTTTTTTTTTTATGCTAGATAACCTGTCTCTTGCTATCACCAGTCAGCACGTATTACAGATAAAACTGAAGAAATTCTATCAAGGGTGTTCAAGAGAGTTGTTATATGTCGACATACCAAACCCAAGTCTATTTAATGTTTTTGATACAATGATGGAGGAGAGTTGTACAGTGATGTGCTGGATAAATTGTGGGAGATTTATATAAGGAAAAAGTTAACTTTCATTGCTCTTTACTAAACTAGTAATAACTTCGTTGAATAAACGTTAAAAAAAGTATTTGATGCATTTAGAGTAATTAAAGATCCGAACCCTAACAGCCATACCCGGGATGAAGTTATTCTTGATGTTGTGTAACTTACTGTTGAATGTTGACACAAGAGTTTTACAACATATATCTACATAGCGTAAAACAACACTACTTTATGACCTGATGTAGTCACCTCCTATTCTTCCTAATTATAATGATGATGACTATGACTACTGCATGCAATGACTTCAACACGGCATGCTAGTCACAAACCTCATAAAAATCAATATGGGGTCGAAGGTAGTATTGATGAAGTTCATTAAGACGTCAGGAATGCCAAAACTTGACAAAAAAAAATCGTTACCCAACATCAAGTGGCAAGAAGAATTACAAGGTACGTGATTTAGCAAGCGGTAAATGTAATAAATCTTATTTAGATCAGATGGAATGTGTTGGTAATGATGTTGAGATAGAAGCAGGTGTGGCAGTGTTCTCTGATCATCCTGACACTATGTTTTCTGGTTCTGACCAAACAACTGACGCTATAAAGTTACACTTCTTGTTCTGACCATCCGACTGAAGACTAGAACAGCGAGGGTTGTGAAGCCAAGGAATGTGATGTCTGTTACCACAGATTTAGATGCAACTCCTTCGGAATCATGTGTTGAATCAGACACATACTCACTTTACACCACCAACATACTGGCAGACCTAGAGATGAATATGTATAATCTATTTATGAAGAAATGTTGCATAACGGTGATAGTGATGGGTGATGGGTGCCTCGAAACTTTGTCGAGTGGACAAGCAGACATCAAACGAACTCAGTAACAATGGTTATAAATGACCATAATTTTTAAAGGGGTGGACCGGCAAGCCAGCGGAAGGCCTCGGTCAGATGACCAAAAGCTCCAAAGGTGGGTCATCATCTGAGATAGACCCGCGTCAGGAAACATTTGTCCTGTTTCCTGACGAACCTAACCTAACCTAACCTAACCTAACCTAACCTAACCTAACCTAACCTAACCTAACCTAACCTAACCTAACCTAACCTAACCTAACCTAACGAACTCAGTTTAATCTCCACTGAAATATTATGCGCTAGATTTCTAATGGAATGGTTTCCTAAGACTTTGTGTGTAGTGAGTGAGAACAGATCACTAGGTTGAGACATGCTATAGCAATATATCTCGACATCAGTGAAGATTCCAGGTTATTGTAGTATGTATGTATTTTTGTGTATAAATAGATCTAATTGCGTTATTTATGCTTGTGTTATATCTGTTCTTGTGTTATACTGGGAGATTATTACTTTGAGTGATGATACTTAGTAATTCTACGAACTCTGTATTGTAGCCGAATGTTCTGACACCAACACTGTCTCCCACACTACCTCCAACACTGTCTCCCACGCTGTTTCCATCGTTGTCTGCCACGCAGCCTCCAACACTGTCTCTCACATTGCCCCCAACACTGTCTCCCGCACTACCCCCATCCCTGTCTCCCACACTACCTCCAACATTGTCTCCCACACTACCTCCGACATTGTCTCCCACACTACTTCCAACATTGTCTCCCACACTACCTCCAACATTGTCTCCTACACTACATCCAAAAGTGTCTCATACACTACCTCCAACATTGTCTCACACTACTTCCAACATTGTCTCCTACATTACCTCCAATATTGTCTCCCACACTACCTCCAACATTGTCTCCCACACTACCTCTAACACTGTCCCCTACACCGCCTTCAACATTGTCTCCCAAATTACCTCCAACATTGTCTCCCACACTACATAAAACATTGTCTCTCACACTACCCCCAACATTGTCTCCCACACTACCTCCAACACTGTCCCCTACACCGCCTTCAACATTGTCTCCCACGCTACCTGCAACATCGTCTCCTACATGAAGTGAGCAAGGTTATGGAGTGAGCAAGGTCATGTAGTGAGCAAGGTCATGGGGTGAGCAAGGTCATGAAGTGAGCAAGGTTATGGAGTGAGCAAGGTCATGGAGAGAACAAGGTCATGGAGTGAGCAAGGTCATGGAGAGAGCAAGGTCATGGAGTGAGCAAGGTCATGAAGTGAGCAAGGTCATGAAGTGAGCAAGGTTATGGAGTGAGCAAGGTCATGTAGTCAGCAAGGTCATTGAGTGAGCAAGGTCATGAAGTGTGCAAGATTATATATGAGCAAGGTCATGGAGAGAGCAAGGTCATGGAGAGAGCAAGGTCATGAAGTGAGCAAGGTTATGGAGTGAGCAAGGTCATGTAGACAGCAAGGTCATGTAGTCAGCAAGGTCATGGAGTGAGCAAGGTCATGAAGTGAGCAAGGTTATGGAGTGAACAAGGTCATGCAGTCAGCAAGGTCATGTAGTCAGCAAGGTCATGGAGAAAGCAAGGTCATGGAGTGTGCAAGGTCATGGAGTGAGCAAGGTCATGTAGTCTGAAAGTCATGACGTGAACAAGGTCAATGTATTCAGCAAGGTCTTTGGAGTGAGCAAGGTCTAAAGTGATCAAGGTCATTAGTCACCAAGGTCATGTAGTCAGCAAGGTCAATGGATGTGAGCAAAGGTCCATGAAGTGAGCAAGTCATGTTAGTCACCAAGTCATTGTATCAGCAAGGTCAGGGTTGAGCAAGGTTGGAACGTGAGCCAGTCATTAGTCAGCAAGGTTCATGTAGTCAGCAAGGTATGGAGTGAGCAAGGTCATGAAGTGAGCAAGGATATGGAGTGAGCAAGGTAATGTAGTCAGCAAGGTCAAGGAGTGAGCAAGGTCATGAAGTGAGCAAGGTCATGTAGTCAGCAAGGTCATGTAGTCAGCAAGGTCATGGAGAGAGCAAGGTCATGGAGTGAGCAAGGTCATGGAGTGAGCAAGGTCATGGAGTGAGCAAGGTCATGTAGTCAGCAAGGTCATGGAGTGAGCAAGGTCATGGAGTGAGCAAGGTCATGGAGTCAGCAAGGTCATGTAGTCAGCAAGGTCATGAAGTGAGCAAGGTCATGAAGTGAGCAAGGTCATGTAGTCAGCAAGGTTATGTAGTCAGCAAGGTCATGTAGTCAGCAAGGTCATGGAGTGAGCAAGGTCATGTAGTCTGCAAGGTCATGGATTGAGCAAGGTCATGGAGCGTGAGCAAGGTCATGGTAGTGAGCAAGGTCATGGAGTGAGCAAGGTCATGTAGCCAGCAAGGTCATGGAGTGAGCAAGGTCATGTAGTCAGCAAGGTCATGGAGTGAGCAAGGTCATGTAGTCAGCAAGGTCATGGAGTGAGCAAGGTTATGGAATGAGCAAGGTCATGTAGTCAGCAAGGTCATATAGTCAGCAAGGTCATGGAGTGAGCAAGGTCATGTAGTCAGCAAGGTCATGGAGTGAGCAAGGTCATGTAGTCAGCAAGGTCATGGAGAGAGCGAGGTTATGGAGTGAGCAAGGTCATGCAGTCAGCAAGGTCATGGAGTGAGCAAGGTCATGTAGTCAGCAAGGTCATGGAGTGAGCAAGGTTATGGAGTGAGCAAGGTCATGTAGTCAGCAAGGTCATGTAGTCAGCAAGGTCATGGAGTGAGCAAGGTCATGTAGTCAGCAAGGTCATGGAGTGAGCAAGGTCATGTAGTCAGCAAGGTCATGGAGAGAGCAAGGTCATGGAGTGAGCAAGGTCATGTAGTCAGCAAGGTCATGTAGTCAGCAAGGTCATGGAGTGAGCAAGGTCATGGAGTAAGCAAGGTCATGTAGTCAGCAAGGTCATGCAGTCAGCAAGGTCATGGAGTGAGCAAGGTCATGTAGTCAGCAAGGTAATGGAGTTAGCAAGGTCATGGAGTGAGCAAGGTCATGGAGTGAGCAAGGTCATGTAGTCAGCAAGGTCATGGATTAAGCAAGGTCATGGAGTGAGCAAGGTCATGGAGTGAGCAAGGTCATGGAGTGAGCAAGGTCATGTAGTCAGCAAGGTCATGGAGTGAGCAAGGTCATGTAGTTAGCAAGGTCATGTATTCAAAAAAGTCATTTAGTCAGCAAGGTCATGGAGTGAGCAAGGTCATGGAGTGAGCAAGGTCATGTAGTCAGCAAGGTCATGGAGTGAGCAAGGTCAAAAAGTAAGCAAGGTCATGGAGTAAGAAAGGTCATAGAGTGAGCAAGGTCATTGAGTGAGCAAGGTCAGGGATTGAGCAAGGTCATGTAGTCAGCAAGGCCATGGAGTGAGCAAGGTCATGGAGTAAGCAAGGTCATGTAATCAGCAAGGTCATGGAGTAAGCAAGGTCATGGATTGAGCAAGGTCATGTAGTCTGCAAGATCATGGAGTGAGCAAGGTCATGTAGTCAGCAAGGTCATGTAGTCAGCAAGGTCATGGAGTGAGCAAGGTCATGGAGTCAGCAAGGTCATGGAGTGAGCAAGGTCATGGAGTGAACAAGGTCATATAGTCAGCAAGGTCATGGAGTCAGCAAGGTCATGGAGTGAGCAAGGTCATGGAGTGAGCAGGGTCATGTAGTCAGCAAGGTTATGGAGTGAGCAAGGTCATGGAATGAGCAAGGTCATGGAGTGAGCAAGGTCATGGAATAAACAAGGTCATGGATTGAGCAAGGTCATGGAGTAAGCAAGGTCATGGAGTAAGCAAAGTCATGGAGTGAGCAAGGTCATGTAGTCTGCAAGGTCATGTAGTGAGCAAGGTCATGGAGTGAGCAAGGTTATGGAGTGAGCAAGGTTATTGAGTGAGCAAGGTTATGGAGTCAGCAAGGTTTTGGAGTGAGCAAGGTTATGGAGTTAGCAAGGTTATGGAGTGAGCAAGGTCATGGAGTGAGCAAGGTCATGTAGTCTGCAAGGTCATGGAGTGAGCAAGGTCATGGAGTAAGCAAGGTCATGGAGTGAGCAAGGTCATGTAGTCTGCATTGTCATGGATTGAGCAAGGTCATTGAGTGAGCAAGATCATGTAGTGAGCAAGGTTATGGAGTGAGCAAGGTTATGGAGTGAGAAAGGTTATGGAGTCAGCAAGGTTATGGAGTCAGCAAGGTTATGGAGTGAGCAAGGTCATGGAGTAAGGTCATGGAGTGAGCACGGTCATGGAGTGAGCAAGGTCATGGAGTGAGCAAGGTTATGGAGTGAGCAAGGTTATGGAGTCAGCAAGGTTATAGAGTGAGCAAGGTCATAGAGTAAGCAAGGTCATGGAGTGAGCAAGGTCATGGAATGAGCAAGGTCATAGAGTGAGCAAGGTTATGGAGTGAGCAAGGTTATGGAGTGAGCAAAGTCATGGAGCGAGCAAGGTCATGTAGTCAGCAAGGACATGGAGTAAGCAAGGTCATGCAGTGAGCAAGGTCATGGAGTGAGCAAGGTTATGGAGTGAGCAAGGTTATGGAGTGAGCAAGGTCATGCAGTGAGCAAGGTCATGGAGTGAGCAAGGTTATGGAGTGTACGTACACAACTTGTCAGACACTGCAACATCATGGAATCTTAATTCTGAGGACATGTACATAACCTTCACGACTACGACAACTACTACTACAACTACCCATCTCTTTGGGAAGGACCTACTTCCACTTGGGAATCCCGCCTACCAGTGAATATGCCCTCGTCTGCTACACCTGACGTTACTATATAAGCGCCAGGATCCTTTCTTCTGCTTCAGAATCTCCACGACTATGGTGCTCTTCGCACCTACTCCTAGGTTGAGGGACTGATTACCTCATCTTCTGTACATAGTTCTACTGTCTTCAAGTTATGTCATAGAATTTGTATTGATAAAGCCACTGGATGGCGAAACGTCTACAATAAAGATAACCAGATGTTGCACATGTGTCTTAATCTCATCAAGGTTATGGAGTGAGCAAGGTTATGGAGTGAGCAAGGTCATGGAGTAAGCAAGGTCATGGAGTGAGCAAGGTCATGGAGTAAGCAAGGTCATGGAGTAAGCAAGGTCACGTAGTCAGCAAGGTCATGTAGTCAGCAAGGTCATGGAGTAAGCAAGGTCATGGAGTGAGCAAGCTCATAGAGTAAGCAAGGTCATGTAGTGAGCAAGGTCATGTAGTGAGCAAGGTTATGGAGTAAGCAAGGTCATGTAGTCAGCAAGGTCATGGAGTGAGCAAGGTCAAGGAGTCAGCAAGGTCATGGAGGGAGCAAGGTCATGTAGTCAGCAAGGTCATGGAGTAAGCAAGGTCATGGAGTGAGCAAGGTCATGGAGTGAGCAAGATCATGGAGTGAGCAAGGTCATAGAGATAGAAAGGTCATGGAGTGAGCAAGGTCATGGATTGAGCAAGGTTATGGAGTGAGCAAGGTCATGGAGTGAGCAAGGTCATGGAGTGAGAAAGGTCATGGTGTGAGCAAGGTCAAGGATTGAGCAAGGTCATGGAGTGAGCAAGGTCATGGAGTGAGCAAGGTCAAGAATTGAGCAAGGTCATGGAGTGAGAAAGGTCATGGAGTGAGCAAGGTCATGTAGTCAGCAAGGTCATGGAGTGAGCAAGGTCATGTAGTCAGGAAGGTCATGGAGTGAGCAAGGTTATGTAGTCAGCAAGGTCATGGAGTGAGCAAGGTCATGGAGTGAGCACGGTCAGGGAGTGAGCAAGGTCATAGAGTGAGCAAGGTCATGGAGTGAGCAAGGTCATGGAGATAGAAAGGTCATGGAGTGAGCAAGGTCATGGATTGAGCAAGGTTATGGAGTGAGCAAGGTCATGGAGTGAGCAAGGTCATGGAGTGAGCAAGATCATGGAGTGAGCAAGGTCATGGAGATAGAAAGGTCATGGAGTGAGCAAGGTCATGGATTGAGCAAGGTTATGGAGTGAGCAAGGTCATGGAGTGAGCAAGGTCATGGAGTGAGAAAGGTCATGGTGTGAGCAAGGTCAAGGATTGAGCAAGGTCATGGAGTGAGCAAGGTCATGGAGTGAGCAAGGTCAAGAATTGAGCAAGGTCATGGAGTGAGAAAGGTCATGGAGTGAGCAAGGTCATGTAGTCAGCAAGGTCATGGAGTGAGCAAGGTCATGTAGTCAGGAAGGTCATGGAGTGAGCAAGGTTATGTAGTCAGCAAGGTCATGGAGTGAGCAAGGTCATGGAGTGAGCACGGTCAGGGAGTGAGCAAGGTCATAGAGTGAGCAAGGTCATGGAGTGAGCAAGGTCATGGAGTCAGCAAGGTCATGTAGTCAGCAAGGTCACGGAGCGAACAAGGTCATGTAGTTAGCAAGGTCATGTAGTCAGCAAGGTCAGGGAGTGAGAAAGGTCATGGAGTGAGCAAGGTCATGGAGCAAGGTCATCGCGTGAGCAAGGTCATGTAGTCTGCAAGGTCTTGGAGTGAGCAAGGTCTTGGAGTCAGCAATGTCACGTAGTCAGCAAGGTCATGGAGTGAGCAAGGTCATGGAGTCAGCAAGGTCATGTAGCCAGCAAGGCCATGGAGTGAGCAAGGTCATGCAGTCAGCAAGGTCATGTAGTCTTCAAGGTCATGGAGTGAGCAAGGTCATGGAGTCAGCAAGGTCATGTAGTCTTCAAGGTCATGGAGTGAGCAAGGTCATATAGTCAGCAAGGTCATGTAGTCAGCAAGGTCATGGAGTCAGCAAGGTCATGCAGTCAGCAAGGCCATGGAGTGACCAAGGTCATGGAGTGAGCAAGGTCATGGAGTGAGCAAGGTCATGTAGTCTGCAAGGTCATGTAGTCTGCAAGGTCATGGAGTGAGCAAGGTCATGTAGTTAGGAAGGTCATGGAGTGAGCAAGGTCATGGAGTCAGCAAGGTCAAGGATTGAGCAAGGTCATGGAGTCAGCAAGGTCATGTACTTAGCAAGGTGATGTAGTTAGCAAGGTCATAGAGTGAGCAAGGTCATGGAGTGAGCAAGGTCATGGAGTCAGCAAGGTCATGTAGTCAGCAAGATCATGCAGTTAGCAAGGTCATGGAGTGAGCAAGGTCATGGAGTGAGCAAGGTCAGGGAGTGAGCAAGGTCATGGAGTCAGCAAGGTCATGGAGTGTGCAAGGTCATGGAGTGAGCAAGGTCATGGAGTGAGCAAGGTCATGTATTCTGCAAGGTCATGTAGTCTGCAAGGTCATGGAGTGAGCAAGGTCATGTAGTCTGCAAGGTCATGGAGTTAGCAAGGTCATGGAGTGAGCAAGGTCATTGAGTGAGTAAGGTTATAAAGTCTGCAAGCTCATGGAGTGAGAAAGGTCATGGAGTGAGCTAGGTCATGGAGTGAGCAAGGTCATGGAGTCAGCAAGGTCATGTAGGTAGCAAGGTCATGGAGTGAGAAAGGTGATGGAGTGAGCAAGGTCATGGAGTGAGCAAGGTCATCGCGTGAGCAAGGTCATGTAGTCTGCAAGGTCTTGGAGTGAGCAAGGTCTTGGAGTCAGCAATGTCACGTAGTCAGCAAGGTCATGGAGTGAGCAAGGTCATGGAGTCAGCAAGGTCATGTAGCCAGCAAGGCCATGGAGTGAGCAAGGTCATGCAGTCAGCAAGGTCATATAGTCTTCAAGGTCATGGAGTGAGCAAGGTCATGGAGTCAGCAAGGTCATGTAGTCTTCAAGGTCATGGAGTGAGCAAGGTCATGGAGTCAGCAAGGTCATGTAGTCAGCAAGGTCATGGAGTCAGCAAGGTCATGCAGTCAGCAAGGCCATGGAGTGACCAAGGTCATGGAGTGAGCAAGGTCATGGAGTGAGCAAGGTCATGTAGTCTGCAAGGTCATGTAGTCTGCAAGGTCATGGAGTGAGCAAGGTCATGTAGTTAGCAAGGTCATGGAGTGAGCAAGGTCATGGAGTCAGCAAGGTCAAGGATTGAGCAAGGTCATGGAGTCAGCAAGGTCATGTACTTAGCAAGGTGATGTAGTTAGCAAGGTCATAGAGTGAGCAAGGTCATGGAGTGAGCAAGGTCATGGAGTCACCAAGGTCATGTAGTCAGCAAGATCATGTAGTTAGCAAGGTCATGGAGTGAGCAAGGTCATGGAGTGAGCAAGGTCAGGGAGTGAGCAAGGTCATGGAGTCAGCAAGGTCATGGAGTGTGCAAGGTCATGGAGTGAGCAAGGTCATGGAGTGAGCAAGGTCATGTAGTCTGCAAGGTCATGTAGTCTGCAAGGTCATGGAGTGAGCAAGGTCATGTAGTCTGCAAGGTCATGGAGTTAGCAAGGTCATGGAGTGAGCAAGGTCATTGAGTGAGTAAGGTCATAAAGTCTGCAAGCTCATGGAGTGAGAAAGGTCATGGAGTGAGCTAGGTCATGGAGTGAGCAAGGTCATGGAGTCAGCAAGGTCATGTAGGTAGCAAGGTCATGGAGTGAGCAAGGTCATGGAGTCAGCAAGGTCATGGAGTGAGCAAGGTCATGGAGTAAATAAGGTCATGGAGTGAGCACGGTCATGGAGTGAGCAAGGTCATGGAGTGAGCAAGGTTATGGAGTGAGCAAGGTTATGGAGTCAGCCAGGTTATAGAGTGAGCAAGGTCATAGAGTAAGCTAGGTCATGGAGTGAGCAAGGTCATGGAATGAGCAAGGTCATAGGTAGAGCAAGGTTATGGAGTGAGCAAGGTTATGGAGTGAGCAAAGTCATGGAGCGTGCAAAGTCATGTAGCCAGCAAGGTCATGGAGTAAGCAAGGTCATGCAGTGAGCAAGGTCATGGAGTGAGCAAGGTTATGGAGTGAGCAAGGTTATGGAGTGAGCAAAGTCATGGAGTGAGCAAGGTCATGCAGTGAGCAAGGTTATGGAGTGAGCAAGGTTATGGAGTGAGCAAGGTCATGGAGTGAGCAAGGTCATGTAGTCAGCAAGGTCATGTAGTGAGCAAGGACATGCAGTGAGCAAGGTCATGTAGTCAGCAAGGTCGTGTAGTCACCAAGGTCATGGAGTGAGCAAGGTCATGTAGTCAGCAAGGTCATTGAGTAAGCAAGGTCATGGAGTGAGCAAGGTCATGGAGTAAGCAAGGTCATGGAGTAAGCAAGGTCATGTAGTCAGCAAGGTCATGTAGTCAGCAAGGTCATGGAGTAAGCAAGGTCATGGAGTGAGCAAGCTCATGGAGTAAGCAAGGTCATGTACTGAGCAAGGTCATGTAGTGAGCAAGGTTATGGAGTAAGCAAGGTCATGTAGTCAGCAAGGTCATGGAGTGAGCAAGGTCAAGGAGTGAGCAAGGTCATGGAGGGAGCAAGGTCATGTAGTCAGCAAGGTCATGGAGTAAGCAATTTCATGGAGTAAGCAAGGTCATGGAGTGAGCAAGGTCATTGAGTGAGCAAGATCATGGAGTGAGCATGGTCATGGAGATAGAAAGGTCATGGAGTGAGCAAGGTCATGGATTGAGCAAGGTTATGGAGTGAGCAAGGTCATGGAGTGAGCAAGGTCATGGAGTGAGAAAGGTCATGGAGTGAGCAAGGTCAAGGATTGAGCAAGGTCATGGAGGGAGCAAGGTCATGGAGTGAGCAAGGTCAAGAAGTGAGCAAGGTCATGGAGTGAGAAAGGTCATGGAGTGAGCAAGGTCATGTAGTCAGCAAGGTCATGGAGTGAGCAAGGTCATGTAGTCAGGAAGGTCATGGAGTGAGCAAGGTTATGTAGTCAGCAAGGTCATGGAGTGAGCAAGGTCATGGAGTGAGCACGGTCAGGGAGTGAGCAAGGTCATGGAGTCAGCAAGGTCATGTAGTCAGCAAGGTCACGGAGCGAACAAGGTCATGTAGTTAGCAAGGTCATGTAGTCAGCAAGGTCAGGGAGTGAGAAAGGTCATGGAGTGAGCAAGGTCATGGAGTGAGCAAGGTCATCGCGTGAGCAAGGTCATGTAGTCTGCAAGGTCATGGAGTGAGCAAGGTCTTGGAGTCAGCAATGTCACGTAGTCAGCAAGGTCATGGAGTGAGCAAGGTCATGGAGTCAGCAAGGTCATGTAGCCAGCAAGGTCATGGAGTGAGCAAGGTCATGGAGTGAGCAAGGTCATGGAGTCAGCAAGGTCATGTAGTCAGCAAGGTCATGTAGTTAGCAAGGTCATGGAGTGAGCAAGGTCATGGAGTGAGCAAGGTCATGGAGTGAGCAAGGTCATGGAGTCAGCAAGGTCATGGAGTGTGCAAGGTCATGGAGTGAGCAAGGTCATGGAGTGAGCAAGGTCATGTAGTCTGCAAGGTCATGTAGTCTGCAAGGTCATGGAGTGAGCAAGGTCATGTAGTCTGCAAGGTCATGGAGTTAGCAATGTCATGGAGTGAGCAAGGTCATGGAGTGAGTAAGGTCATAAAGTTGCAAGCTCATGGAGTGAGAAAGGTCATGGAGTGAGCTAGGTCCATGAGTGAGCAAGGTCATGGAGTCAGCAAGGTCATGTAGGTAGCAAGGTCATGGAGTGAGCAAGGTCATGGAGTCTGCAAGGTCATGGAGTGAGCAAGGTCATGGAGTAAATAAGGTCATGGTAGTGAGCACGGTCATGGAGTGAGCAAGGTCATGGAGTGAGCAAGGTTATGGAGTGAGCAAGAGTTATGGAGTCAGCCAGGTTATAGAGTGTAGCAAGGTCATAGAGTAAGCTAGGTCATGGAGTGAGCAAGGTCATGAATGAGCAAGGTCATAGGTAGAGCAAGGTTATGGAGTGAGCAAGGTTATGGAGTGAGCAGAGTCATGGAGCGTGCAAAGGTCATGTAGTTCAGCAAGGTCATGGAGTAAGCAAGGTCATGCAGTGAGCAAGGTCATGGAGTGAGCAAGGTATGGAGTGAGCAAGGTTATGGAGTGAGCAAAGTCATGAGTGAGCAAGGTCATGCAGTGAGCAAGGTTATGGAGTGAGCAAGGTCTATGGAGTGAGCAAGGTCATGGAGTGAGCAAGGTCATGTAGTCAGCAAGGTCATGTAGTGAGCAAGGTCATGCAGTGAGCAAGGTCATGTAGTCAGCAAGGTCTGTAGTCACAAGGTCATGGAGTGAGCAAGGTCATGTAGTCATGCAAGGTCATTGAGTTAAGCAAGGTCATGGAGTGAGCAAGGTCATGGTAGTAAGCAAGGTCATGGAGTAGAGCAGAGGTCATGAGTCAGCAAGGTCATGTAGTCAGCAAGGTCATGGAGTAGCAAGGTCATGGAGTGAGCAAGTCATGGAGTAGCAAGGTCATGTACTGAGCAAGGTCATGAGTGAGCAAGGTCATGGAGTCAGCAAGGTCATGTAGTCAGCAAGGTCATGGAGTCAGCAAGGTCATGCAGTCAGCAAGGCCATGGAGTGACCAAGGTCATGGAGTGAGCAAGGTCATGGAGTGAGCAAGGTCATATAGTCTGCAAGGTCATGTAGTCTTCAAGGTCATGGAGTGAGCAAGGTCATGTAGTTAGCAAGGTCATGTAGTTAGCAAGGTCATGGAGTGAGCAAGGTCATGGAGTCAGCAAGGTCAAGGAGTGAGCAAGGTCACGGAGTCACCAAGGTCATGTAGTTAGCAAGGTGATGTAGTTAGCAAGGTCATAGAGTGAGCAAGGTCATGGAGTGAGCAAGGTCATGGAGTCAGAAAGGTCATGTAGTCAGCAAGATCATGTAGTTAGCAAGGTCATGGAGTGAGCAAGGTCATGGAGTGAGCAAGGTCAGGGAGTGAGCAAGGTGATGGAGTCATCAAGGTCATGGAGTGTGCAAGGTCATGGAGTGAGCAAGGTCACGGAGTGAGCAAGGTCATGTAGTCTGCAAGGTCATGTAGTCTGCAAGGTCATGGAGTGAGCAAGGTCATGTAGTCTGCAAGGCCATGGAGTTAGCAAGGTCATGGAGTGAGCAAGGTCATGGAGTGAGCAAGGTCATAAAGTCTGCAAGCTCATGGAGTGAGAAAGGTCATGGAGTGAGCTAGGTCATGGAGTGAGCAAGGTCATGGAGTCAGTAAGGTCATGGAGTGAGCAAGGTCTTGTAGTTAGCAAGGTCATGGGGAGAGCAAGGTCATGGAGTGAGCAAGGTCATGTAGTGAGCAAGGTAATGTAGTCTGCAAGGTCATGGATTGAGCAAGGTCATGGAGTAAGCAAGGTCATGCAGTGAGCAAGGTCATGGAGTGAGCTAGGTCAAGGAGTGAGCAAGGTCATGGAGTCAACAAGGTCATGGAGTCAGCAAGGTCATGGAGTCAGCAAGGTCATGTAGCCAGCAAGGTCATGGAGTGAGCAAGGTCATGGAGTGAGCAAGGTCATGGAGTGAGCAAGGTCATGTAGTTAGCAAGGTCATGTAGTTACCAAGGTCATGGAGTGAGCAAGGTCATGGAGTGAGCAAGGTCATGGAGTCAGCAAGGTCATGTAGTGAGCAAGGTCATGTAGTTAGCAAGGTCATGGAGTGAGCAAGGTCATGGAGTAAGCAAGGTCATGAGTGAGCAAGGTCATGGAGTGAGCAAGGTCATGGAGTGAGCAAGGTCAATGGAGTGGAGCAAGGTCATGGAGTGAGCAAGGTCATGTATTTGCAAGGTCATGTGAGTAGCAAGGTCATGGAGTGAGCAAGGTCATTGTATTTGTGCAAGGTCATGGAGTTAGCAAGGGTCATGGAGTAAGCAAGGTCATGGAGTGAGCAAGTTCATGTAGTTAGAAAGGGTTTCATGTAGTCTGCAAGGTCATGGAGTGCTGCAAGGTCATGGAGTTAGCAATGTCATGGAGTGAGCAAGGTCATGGAGTGAGCAAGGTCATGTAGTTAGCAAGGTCATGTAGTCTGCAAGGTCATGGAGTGAGCAAGGTCATGGAGTGAGCAAGGTTTCATGGAGGTCAGCAAGGTCATGTAGTCAGCAAGGTCAGGGTAGTTAGCAAGGTCATGGAGTGAGCAAGGTCATGGAGTGAGCAAGGTCAGGGTAGTGAGCAAGGTCATGTAGGAAAGGGTAGAGCAAGGTCATGGAGTGTGCAAGGTCATGGAGTGAGCAAGGTCATGGAGTGAGCAAGGTCATGGAGTGCAAGGTCATGTAGTCAGCAAGGTCATGGAGTGAGCAAGGTCATGAGTCTACAAGGTCCATGGAGTTAGCAATGTCATGGAGGGAGGCAAGGGCATGGAGTAGCAAGGTCATGTAGTTAGCAAGGTCATGTGTAGCAAGGTCATGGAGTGAGCAAGGTCATGGATTGAGCAAGGTCATGGAGTGAGCAAGGTCATGGAGTGAGCAAGGTCATGGATGAGCAAGGTCTAGGAGTGAGCAAGGTATGTAGTCAGCAAGGTCAAGAAGTGAGCAAGGTCATGGAGTAGCAAAGGTCATGGAGTGAGCAAGGTTAATGTAGTCAGCAAAGGTCATGTATTAGCAAGGTCATGTAGTCGGCAAGGTCATGGAGTGAGCAAGGTTATAGTAGAAGGTTATAGCAAAGTCATGTAGTCTGCAAGTCATGGAGTGAGCAAGGTCAGAGTGAGCAGGTATGAGACAAGGTCATGAGGCAAGGTCATGGAAGTAGTCAGCCGTAGCAAGGTCATGGAGTCAGCAAGGTCATGGAGTCAGCAAGGTCGTGGAGTCAGCAAGGTCATGGAGTCAGCAAGGTCATGGAGTCAGCAAGGTCATGGAGTCAGCAAGGTCATGGAGTCAGCAAGGTCATGGAGTCAGCAAGGTCATGGAGTCAGCAAGGTCATGGAGTCAGCAAGGTCATGGAGTCAGCAAGGTCATGGAGTCAGAAAGGGTCATGGAGTCAGCAAGGTCATGGAGTCAGCAAGGTCATGGAGTCAGCAAGGTCGTGGAGTCAGCAAGGTCATGGAGTCAGCAAGGTCATGGAGTCAGCAAGGTCGTGGAGTCAGCAAGGTCATGGAGTCAGAAAGGTCTTTGGAGTCCAAGGTCATGGAGTCAGCAGGGTCATGGAGTCAGCAAGGTCATGGAGTCAGCAAGGTCATGGAGTCAGCAAGGTCATGGAGTCAGCAAGGTCACGTGACACAAACTTATCACTCAATAAAGTTCTGTAAAATTCAAGCACTTGTGTCCAACACTTCCTCCAACACTACCTCCAACACTACCTCCAACACTACCTCCAACACTACCTCCAACACTACCTCCAACACTACCTCCAACACTACCTCCAACACTACATCCAACACTACCTCCAACACTACCCCCAACACTACCTCCAACACTACCTCCAACACGATCTCCAACACTACCTCCAACACTACCTCCAACACAGCCTCCAACACAAACCTCAAACCAACCCTCCTCAACACTACCTCCAACACTACCTCCAACACTACCTCCAACACTACCTCCAACACTACCTCCAACACTACCTCCAACACTACCTCCAACACTCCCTCCAACACACCTCCAACACTACATCCAACCTACCTCCAACACTACCTCCAACATACCTCCAACACTACCTCCAACACGATCTCCAACACTACCTCCAACACTACCCCCAAACACGATCTCCAACACTACCTCCAACACTACCTCCAACCAGCCCCCCCAACACTACCTCGAACACTACCTCCAAACACTACCTCCAACACTACCTCCAACACGATCTCCAACACTACCTCCAACACTACCTCCAGCACTACCTTCAAACACTACCTCCAACACTACCTCCAGCACTACCTCCAACACTACCTCCAACACTACCTCCAACACTACCTCCAACACTACCTCCAACACTACCTCCAAAAACAGCCTCCAACACTACCTCGAACACTAACCTCCAACCTACCTCCAACACTACCTCCAACACTACCCCCCCAACACTACCTCAACACTACCTCCAACACTGCCTCCAACACTACCTCCAACACTACCTCCAACACGATCTCCAACACTACCTCCAACACTACCTCCAACACTACCTCCAACACTACCTCCAACACTACCTCCAACACTACCTCCAACACTACCTCCAACACTTCCTCCAACACTACCTCCAACACAGCCTCCAACACTACCTCCAACACTACCTCCAACACAACCTCCAACACTACCTCCAACACAGCCTCCAGCACAAACCTCCAACATTACCTCCAACACTACCCCCCAACACTACCTCCAACACAGCCTCCACACTACCTCCAACACTTCCTCCAACACTACCTCCAACACAGCCTCCAAGACTACCTCCAACACTATCTCCAACACTACCTCCAACACTACCTCCAACACTACCTCCAACACTAAACCTCCACACTTCCTCCAACACTACCTCCAACACAGCCTCCAACACTACCTCCAACACTACCTCCAACACTACCTCCAACACTACCTCCAACACAGCCTCCAACACTACCTACAACGCTACCTCCAACACTACCTCCAACACTACCTCCAACACTACCTCCAAACACTACTTCCAACACAGCCTCCAACACTACCCCCAAATCACTACCTCCAACACTACCTCCAACCCCTACCTCCAACCACTTCCAACCAGCCCCAACACTACCTCCAACACTCCCTCCAACACTACCTCCAACACTACCTCCAACACTACCTCCAACACTACCTCCACACTCCCTCCAACACTACCTCCAACACTACCTCCAACACACCCTCCAACACTACCTCCAACATTACCTCCAACACTACCTCCAACACAGCCTCCAACACTACCTCCAACATTACCTCCAACACTACCTCCAACACTACCTCCAACACAAACCTCCAACACTCCCTCCAACACAGCCTCCAACACTACTCCAACATTACCTCCAACACAGCCTCCAACACTACCTCCAACATTACCTCCAACACTACCTCCAAAAACAGCCTCCAACACTACCTCCAACACTTCCTCCAACACTCCTCCAACACTACCTCCAAACACTACCTCCAACACTACCTCCAACACAGCCTCCACACTACCTCCAACATTACCTCCAAACACTACCTCCACACAGCCTCCAACCCCTACCTCCAACATTCCCCTCCAACACTACCTCCAACACTACCTCCAACACTATCTCCAACACTACCTCCAACACAGCCTCCAACACTACCTCCAACACTATCTCCAACACTACCTCCAACACAGCCTCCAACACTACCTCCAACATTACCTCCAACACTACCTCCAACACTACCTCCAACACTACCTCCAACACTACCCCAACACAGCCTCCAACACTACCCCAACATTTACCTCAACACTACCTCCAACACAGCCTCCAACACTACCTCCAACATTACCTCCAACACTACCTCCAACACTACCCCAACACTACCTCCAACACTTTCCTCCAACACTACCTCCAACACAGCCTCCAACACTACCTCCAACTCTATCTCCAACACTACCTCCAACACTACCTCCAACACTACCTCCAACACTACCTCCAACACTTCCTCCAACACTACCTCCAACACAGCCTCCAACACTACCTCCAACACTACTCCAACACTACCTCCAACACTACCTCCAACACAGCCTCCAACACTACCTCCAACTCTATCTCCAACACTACCTCCAACACTACCTCCAACACTACCTCCAACACTACCTCCAACACTCGGATTACTTTAGTCACATAGTCACATGCACGACCTTAACACATTTTCTCACCATAACGTGAAAATGTATTCAAAGAAAAACGTGAGTGCGAGCTTGCATAAGATATATTGGCTCCGGGCATAGAAAGAAGGGAAAGCAAGTTGCTGGAGCTTCCCAGGGGTTAAGGGAGAGTCTGATGCGAGTTGAACGACAAGGAAAGATGAATTACGAGCTGTTTCTAGCGCTCGTATGTGGAGGCTTGAAGGTCGTAGGGAAATGGGATCAGCGATTGAATGAATTTTTCATGTTAACATAAGTATGTATGAGGATCATGAAGGTAATGGGAACGAACAAAATAAAGCAATAAGTATCACGTCGATCCTGTAAAGAAATGATGTTTGCTCCTGCATACACGCTCTCGACCAGTAGTGACTGATGAGCCAAGAGAGTTAACCATAATCCTGGACAAGAACATGAGAACATAAGAAAGAAGGAACACTACAGCAGGCCTACTGGCCCATGCGAGGCAGGTCCAAGTCGCGCACCGGTTTATGCCACTGACCCAACCTTGTTAGGTCCAAGTCACTTCCACTTAAGGAAGGATCACGGCATCAGACCTAGTAGCACAAGCTAGTCAGATCCATCTCACACCCACCCACACCCACTATGCATTTATCTAACCTATTTTTAAAACTACACAACGTTTTAACCTCTGTAACTGTACTCGGGAGTTTGCTCCGTTCATCCACAACTCTATTATCAAACCAGTGTTTTCCTATATCCTTCCTGACTCTACATTTTTCCAACTTGAAACCATTCCTGCAAGTCCTGTCTTGGCTAGATATTTTTAGCATGCTATTTACATCCCCTTTATTTATTCCTATTTTCCAATTATACACCTCAATCAGGTCCCTTCTAATTCTACGCCTTTCTAGAAAGTGCAGATTCAGGGCCCTCAGTCTATCCTCATAGGGAAAAATACTGATACATGGGATAAATTTTGTCATCCTCCTTTGTACGTTTTCCAGTGCATTTACATCCATTCTGTAATCCAGTGACCAGAACTGTACAGCATAATCTAAATGAGGCCTAACCAAAGATATATAGAGTTGAAGAACAACCTGAGGACTTCTATTATTTATACTTCTTGATATGAAGCCAAGGACTCTGTTAGCTTAATTGCCAACACTTATGCACTCTTGTCTTGGTTTCAGATTACTACTAATCAGAACTCCTAAATTTAAAATTTTGCATTTGTCTATATTAAACTGCATCTGCCACTTCTCCGACCACTGCATCAGTCTATTTAAATCATCCTGGAGTGCTCTAATGTGCTCATTAGAATGAATTGGATGGCCTATTTTGGCATTATCAGCAAATTTGCTCATGTCGCTATTCATTCCCACATCTATGTCGTTTATGTAAATTGTGAACAACAAGGGGCCCAACACTGACCCCTGAGGAACTCTATCGAAACCCTTGCTGAAGTCCATATACATAATATCATATTCATTACCATGATCTGCCTCCTCAAATACATTAGTGAAAAAAAATTAGCAAATTCGTAAGCAGGAAAGCCCCTTTGAAAAAAAGTGTTGAGATTGATTAATCAATTTATGTCATTCCAGATGGCTGCGAATTGCCTCGGCAATTACTGATTCCATAAATTTTCCCACTATGGAGGTAAGGCTTAATGATCTATAGTTTGAAGCTAAGGACCTCTCTCCTGCTTTGTAAATAGGTATTACATTTGCCATTTTCCGCCTGTCTGGCACTATGCCAGACAGGCATAGGTTTGCTAAGTTCCTTTTTAACACCCTGGCAAACAGTTCATCAGGGGCTGGGGATTCGGTAGGTTTTAATTTCTCTATTTGTCCGAGGACCATGTCACTAGTTACCCCAATCGTGCATAGCTTATAGTCCTGTTCTACATAATTTATTATTTCTGGAATTTCGCTAGTATCTTTCTGAATAAAAACTGAGAGGAAGTAAGTGTTGAAAATTTCACACACATTTTCTTACCACTGTCAGTGATCTGACCTGAGTTACTTTTAAGTATGCCAATCTTGTCCATAGTCTTACTTCTGTATACCTGAAATAACCCTTTTGGATTAATCTTCGAATCCCTTGCAGCTTTAGCCTCATAATCCCTTTTTGCTTTTCTTATGCCTCTTTTTTTCATTTCTCTCTTTAAATGAATATATTGCTTTCTGAACTGCCCATCCCATCTTTTGATACGCTTATATATGCCTCTCTTTTGACCAATAAGATAATTTAATCTATTGTTCTTCTATTTGGGAACATTTTTATTAGATCTAATTTCCCTACCCAGAACATAAATTGTCTGGGCAGCTAGAAGTAAGCTCTGAAAAATGTCATATTGGCAACCTTCACCACATACCTGACCCATACTCAGGTCATTCCAATTTAGCCCACCCTGGTAATTTCTCAGTCCCATAAAATTGACCAAGCGGAAGTCTGGGACAGAGACTTGAGTGCAGTTATTTGGGTAATTCCATGATATATTGAAACCAAGTGATTTGTGATCACTTTCCTCAAGCTCATCATTATGGTGCCCCATAGCCTGGTGGCAAAGGCTCTCACTTCACACAGTGAGGGGGTCTGGGTTCGATTCTCAGTAAAGGGATGGAAACATTGGATGTGTTTCCTTACACTGGTTGTTCATATTCACCTATCAGGAAAATGGGTACTTGGGTGTTAGTCGACTGGTGTGGGTTGCACCCTAGGACAAAACTCACCTAATTTGCCTGAAATGCTCAGCATAACAAGTGGCTTTCTGTATAGTAGAATGTCATTGATGTCAGCTAGGCCTGTATGCCTTGTCCATGTACTTGTAAAAAAAAAGACATTAATATTAATATTAACCTCAAGATTATTAATTAATGATTCTTTGTTGGCAAGAACCAAGTCTAGCAGGTTGTTTCCTCTAG
This sequence comes from Cherax quadricarinatus, assembly GCF_026875155.1. Lineage (NCBI taxonomy): Eukaryota > Metazoa > Arthropoda > Malacostraca > Decapoda > Parastacidae > Cherax > Cherax quadricarinatus. The sequence continues at coordinate 52,890,965 of NC_069415.1, forward strand.
TTGCTTCTGTCACAAACTGTTTTAAAAAGCAATCCTGAGCCGTATCAAGAAAGTCACTAGACTCAATATATCCTGTCGCACTGTTCCAATCAATTAGTCTAAAGTTAAACTCTCCCATTAACACAACATTTTCATATCTAGATGCCTTATGAATTTCGTCCCATAGCAGCTTACTGTACTCCCTATCAAGGTTTGGGGACCAATAAATCACACCCAAAATTAATTTTTCACGACCCACGAGAAACTGTAGCCAAACGATTCTGTGTCCAATGTTTCTAATCTTACATTTTGTCTAACACAACAATTTAACTTATCTCTGACATACAATGCCACTCCACAACCTTTCCTGTTGACCCTATCAGTATGGAATAATCACTCGCTAATCACTTGCTGTCCTCTACTGTCTCTCATTGTTAATGGAATGCCTTGCTTTTACTAGCAACTTTATTTTGAATATTGTCTTTTAAACATATCCCTGAGGTATCCTGGTAATATGTACTGTTTTCAACCCTAGTACTGCAGCTTGATTGTTTCCCACACACACCCATACCTTTATAATCTATCTATAGCAATGGCCCCCTCAATCAAGTTAGCTAATGCAACTACTCCAGCCCCAGAGAGATGTACCCCATTCCCTGCATACCTAGAGTATACCTGGAGAGGGTTCTGAGGGTCAATGTCCCCAAGGCCCGGTCTGTGACCAGGCCTCATGATGGATTAGGGCCTGATCAGCCAGGCTGTTACTGTTAGCTGCACACAACCCGATGTATGAACCACAGCCTGGCTGGTCAGGTACTTACTTTAGATGCCTGTCCAGTACCTTCTTGAAGACCACCAGGGGTCTATTGGCAATCCCCTTTATGTATGCTGGGAAGCAGTTGAACAGTCTAGGGCCCCTCACACTTTTTGTGTTGTTTCTTATTGTGCTAGTGGCACCCCTGCTTTTCATTGGGGGTATGTTGCATCGTCTGCCGAGACTTTTGCTGCCATAGGGGGTGATTTTTGTGTGGAAGTTTGGTACATATCCCTCTAGGATTTTCCAAGTATATATAATCATGTATCTCTCCCGCCTGCATTCTAGGGAGTACAAGTTGAGAAACTTCAAGTGTTCCCAGTAACTGAGGTGTTTTATTCCAGTTATTTTTTCTGTGGAGGTTCTCTGTACATTTTCTAGATCAGTAATTTCACTTGCCTTGAAAGGTGCTGCTAGAATGCAGCAATATTCCAGCCTACATAGAATAAGAAACCTGAAGAGTGTCATCATGGGCTTGGGATCCCTAGTTTTGAAGGTTCTCATGATCCATCCCATCATTTTTCTAGCAGGTACAGTTGATGCAATGTTGTGGCCTTTGACTCACAGGTCTTTTACATTAGTTTTTCATTCTATTGTGTGATTGGGATTTGTTTTATACTCCGAAATAGTTTTAATTTCCTCACGTTTTCCAAATCAGAGTAATTGAAAATTTTCATTATTGAGCTTCATATTGTTTTCTGCAGCCCATTTAAAGATTTGGTTGATGTCAGTTTGGAGTCTTGCAGTGTTTTCAATGGAGGACACTGTCATGCAAATTCGGGTGTCATCTGCACCCCTGAAAAGCAGGGGTTCTGTGGCTTACATCCTTGTCTGTGTCAGATATGAGGATGAGGAACAGGATGGGAGCGTGTATTTGTTCCTTGTGGAACAGGACTTTTCACCATAGCCACCTCAGACTTTACTCTGTTGACTACTACTCTTTGTGTTCTGTTTGTTAGGAAATTATAGATCCATTTATCAACTTTTCCTGTTATTCCTTTATTACGCATTTTGTGCGTTTTTACACTATGGTTACATGCATATCATGTTTGCCATAGAATTTGTCCCAATTATTAATGAATGGGATTGCAAGTTCATTGCAGTACCTGCCTAGCCAGCAATTTATACCAATTGCTCTAGACATCCATTCATTGCCCACTCCCTTTTTAGGCAAAATGCTACATATGACTGGGACCCCTCCTTAGACCTGACTACATCAATGGTTGACTTGTACTTATCCAGCAGCTCCTCTCTCCTGCTCTTCCCAATGTCATTTCCACCAGCGCTAAGAGAGATAATGGACTTGTTTCCATTACCTGACATAATATTATCCAACCTGTTGACTATGTCACCAACAACGGTTCCTGGAAGCACCGTCCATATATCTTACCTGGGAGTCTCCCACAAACAGAATGTTCTTACCTTGAATAGCAGGAGAGTCAGTGGTACCTTTAACTTTACTAACTACTGAAATACACTCATCCTGGAGAACAGAGAATCGATTTCCTACTATCAAATTTTCTCTATTAGCCTTCCTTATCTTGATACTCCTTCATGAAGTATAAACCACTTGTCCTTTAAAGCGGCTGACACTCTCCAGCTCACTGGTGGTAACCTTTTCCTCCTTACCAAATCCAACCATCTCACACTCACTCCCAAACTCATCTAGGCGAAGTTTCAGTCTCCTATTCTCCTCCCAAACAAATAGAACCTCCTTCTTCAACACTTTATCTTGAGATTCTAAAACACTACAGCAAGTCATGATGCTCAGTAACACCCCCACGCTAATCCCCAGACAGCTTAGGACAGAATGACCTCTCTTGACCACTGACCTCAGCGTAATAACCACTGACCTCGGCATAAGGTAAATAACATGCTTAGTCCCCATAACCTAGTTTGGACAGAGCTGGGGCTGTATTATATCTGAGAAGGGTTCACCTGTCTGCTTCCCAGGTGTAACGACGTAAAGGTTTTAGTAAGGCCTGGTGAGTAAGACAGTTAGGTGGCTTTTAGATGATGTGGTGCCGCTGTGACGATCGATAATCACGCCTAGAAATGTAACATTGGTACTCATACAGATATAAAATGAACTATGGAATGATAGGGCGTCTTGTGAAAGTTAAGACATGGTTGTAACAATAGTGAACTTGAAATTATGTGAAGTGATGCTGGTGGTAGTGTGATATCTAGCGTGTTGTGAGTTGGTTGCTACAAGTAAGATGATGACAGATGACGAACAGGCGATAGTAAGTCATCCCTTGGGATAACTAAGGGATGTTCATTAACTTGTAACAGGAATAAAGTAGTACAAAGTAACTTCCTGGTATACCATCGACCTGTACAAAATTTATAGAAAAGGTACTATCCACATGAACATGGATGTGTCTCTCTGACAGAACATCTATGAGGAAAAGTCAGAGGACTAGAGTATGTGTTTGAAATAAAATGAGATGCTGTCTGGTGTCGTACATCATCTTGAAACTGAGTGTTTGGTTGTGAATGTGTTTCCATTGTATGAGTCAAGTTGTGGCTGTCGGTCGATAATAGAGAAATACATTCTAAAGCAAATTTGATAAGGGAAGATTCAGTGTCTGGCCTCCAAGCACCATACGAGGCGTTCAAAGGTTAAGAGTTGTAATAAATTTATAAATAACACTAGCAAGAACTGTGGTTCAATAAGTAGATGAATCTCCTGGTTTAGGAGATGGAAAGACAACAGGAATATTCCACCTTCGGACCATTTCAAGATGAAAAGGCTTAAGAGAAAGGCAAGTGATGTGAAAGGTAAGTGTTGTAGCTTGTGAATATGAACATTAACAGGTCCAGTTACCGTAGGTCTGCATTCACATAGCGCTGATGTAAGTCTGGCAGTGTAAAGGAGACGTTGTAGTACGTCGTGAGAAGTCTAGTGGAGTGGCCTCTCGCTCAAGTTTAGATTGGAGAAAATTGGGAGCTAAATGTTGGCTTTAGGAAAGATAAATTGTGGCCCAGTTGCTTTGGTAACTTCGTCAGGATCTGACACTTTGTGCAATCATCAGGACTGAAGCAGAGTCAGATGTACACTTACCCGCTGACTCACTTTTTCCCAGACTACTCCATGAGCTTAATCAAACCTCGTCTTAAAACTATGTATGGTTCCCGCCTCCACTACGTCACTTTCTAGGCTACTCCACTTCCTGACTACTCTATGACAGAAGAAATACTTCCTAACATCCCTTTGACTCATCTGAGTCTTCAGCTTCCAATTGTGATCTCTTGTGTCCGTGTCCCATCTCTGGAACATCCTGTCTTTGTCCATTTGGTCTATTCCTCGCAGTATTTTATGTCGTTGTCATGTCTACTCTGACCCTCCTGTCCTCCAGTGTTGTCAGGCCAATTTCCCTTAACCTTTCTTCGTAGGATATTCCTTTAGTTCAGGAACTAGTCTTGTTGCAAACCTTTGCACTTTCTCTAATTTCTTGACGTGTTTGATCAGGTGTGGATTCCAAACTGGTGCTGCATACTCCAGTATGGGTCTGACGTATATGGTGTACAGATTCTTGAACGATTCCTTACATAGGTATCGGAACACTATCCTTAGGTTTGCCAGGCGCCCGTATGCTGCAGCAGTTATCTGATTGATGTGCGCCTCAGATGTGCTAGGTATTATACTCACCCCCAGATCTTTTTCCTTGAGTGAGGTTTGCAGTCTTTGGCCTCCTAGACCATACTGTGTCTGCGGTCTTCTTTGCCCTTCCCCGATCTTCATGACTTTGCATTAGGCAGGGTTAAATTCAAGGAGCCAGTTGCTGGACCAGGCTTGTAGCCTGTCCAGGTCTCTATGTAGTCCTGCCTGATCCTCGACCGATTTGATTCTCCTCATTAACTTCACATCATCTGCAAACAAGGACACTTCTGAGTCTATCCCTTCCGTTATGTCATTCACATATACCAAAAACAGCACAGGTCCTAGGACTGATCCTTGTGGAACCCCGCTTGTCACAGGCGCCCACTCTGACACCTTGTCACGTACCATGACTCGTTGTTGCCTCCCTGTCAGGTATTCTCTGATCCATTGTAATGCCTTTCCTGTTATGTGTGCCTGATCCTCTAGCTTTTGCAGTAACCTCTTGTGAGGAACTGTGTCGAAGGCCTTCTTGCAGTCCAAGAAAATGCAGTCTATCCACCCCTCTCTCTCTTGTCTTACTTCTGTCACCTTGTCATAAAACTCCAGTAGGTTTGTGACACAGGATTTTCCTTCCCTGAAAACCATGCTGGTTGTCGATCATACACTTGTTTCTTTCCAGGTGCTCCACCGCTCTCCTCCTGATGATCTTCTCCATGGCTTTGCATACTATACACGTTAGTGACATAGATCTGTAGTTTAATGCCTCGTGTCTGTCTCCTTTTTTAAAAATTGAGACTACATTTGCAATCTTCCATACCTCAGGGAGTTGCCCAGTTTCAATGGATGTGTTGAAGATCTTTTTTAGTGGCACACACAGCATCTCTGCTCCCTCTCTAAGGATCCACGGAGAGAGGTTGTCTGGTCCCACTGCCTTTGAAGTATCAAGTTCACATAGCAGCTTCTTCACCTTCTCTTCGGTTTTGTGTACCTCTTCCAGCACTTGATGGTGTACTTCCCTGTTCTTATTTCCTGGAGTCTTACCGGTTTGCACTGTAAATACTTCTTTAAATCTCATATTGAGTTCCTCACATACCTCTTGGTTGTTTCTTGTGAACTCCCCATCATCCTTCCTCAGTCTGATTACCTGGTCCTTGACTGCTGTTTTCCTCCTGATGTGGCTTTACAATAGCTTTGGGCCACACTTGACTTTCGATGCTATGTCATTTTCGTATTGTCGCTGAGCCTCCCTTCTTATCTGTACATATTCGTTTCTGGCTCTTCGGCTGATCTCTTTATTTTCCTGGGCCCTTTGTCTTCTGTATCTTTTCCATTCTCTAGTACACCTAGTTTTAGCCTCCCTACACCTTTGAGTGAACCAAGGACTCGTTCTGGTCTTCTCATTATTTCTGTGTCTCTTGGGAACAAACCTCTCCTCTGCCTCCTTGCATTTTGGTGTCACATAGTCCATCATTTCTTTTACTGGTTTTCCTGCCAGTTCTCTCTCCCACTGAATGTCTTGCAGGAAGTCCCTCATGCCTGTGTAGTTCCCCCTTTTGTAGTTTGGTTTTTCCCATCCTATTCCTGCTACTCTCTCCACTTGTAGCTCATCTCTGTAATCAAAGCACAGAACCACATCATCACTTGCTCCTAGGGGCCTTTCAAACATGATATCCTCGATGTCCGAACTACTCAAGGTGAATACAAGGTCCAGTCTTGCTGGATCATCCTCACCTCTCTCTCTGGTAGTGTCTCTAACATGTTGATGCATGAGATTTTCCAGTACCACATCCATCATCTTGGCTCTCCATGTTTCGGGACCCCCATGGGGCTCCAGGTTTTCCCAATCAATCTCCTTGTGATTGAAATCACCCATAACTAGTAACTTTGCTCCCCCCATATGAGCTCTTCTGGCCACCTCGGCTTGTGTGTCGACCATCGCAATGTTGCTCTCGTCGTATTCTTCTCTTGGCCTCCTTATGGCCCTCAGACTGGGTTGTTCCTACTAAGTAGTCCCTTTCGCCCATGTCTTCCATTCCTTCCATTTTCTCAAATCCCCACCGGTTTTTAATGAGCAGGGCAACTCCTCCTCCCCTCTCTTCCCTCTATCTTTCCTGAGGATTTGATATCCGGGTGGAAAGATTGCATCTGTTATCATCCTGTGTGTGTGTGTGTGTGTGTGTGTGCGCGCGCGAGGCACACTTGATGACTAGTGTTTGTAGACCTCTTCTTGCATGACCTCTGTACCAGTACCTGTAGAGATTATTCACTATTTGTGCAAGGAAGGTATACAATAATGACAAGATGAAAGTTAAGACAAGTGTGCAACATCAAGTTATCTTTATTGTAGACGCTTAGCCATCCAGTGGCTTTATCAGTACAGATTCTAGGACATAACTAGAAGACAGTAGAACTATATACAAAAGATGGGGTAATAAGTCCCTCAGCCTTGGAGTTGGTGTGAAGAGCACCGTGTTTGTACAGATTCTGAAGCACATGCGAACGAATGCAGGTAAGATCCCAGTGTGATGAGCGGGGAAGATGGCACAGACGAAGAGTAGTATTGGAGAGGAGTACTCTTAGTCGTAGAGATAGAGTCACGGCTTAACCCAGCAGCTGAGGCGGTCGTGAGATAGAGCTGGAGAGATCAGAACTTGGCTGAGGATGTGGATGACGTGGGCAATCTGTGCAGGCTGCGTCATGGTGGTGGATGTGTAGATCTGGTCGGTGATTAGTTGCTGGAGATCGGCGGGAGGCGGGGTGGAGAGGGAGGCATGCTACAATATGATTGGTCATTAAGTATGCAGAGAGGAGAGAGGATCATCGTTGATTGGTAGATAAAAACTCATCATATCTGTGGGCTTCAGACCTGGAAGTAAAGCAGAACTTTCTGTCTTTTGTGGGGCAGTCTTTTGTAGAGTGTAGGTAAGAGTAGCAACTCCAGCACTGAGTAATATGACGGTACCTCTCAGCTTCAATATGACTGGAGTTAATAAAGTAGTAGTATATGGCCAGGCCTTCAGCCATAGCTTGGGTAGTCATTGTCACATCAGTAAAAGTGACTTTCAGCATGGAGGAGGCAGTAGGAATCTTGGTGATGCTTTTAACTGTAGCCCAGGGATTTTGTTCTTCTATGGAGGTCTTTAGATCTTCAACAGGTTGTATGGTAATCAGTTTGTCAAGTCTCTTCAAGAAGACAGTCCTCTTAGCCCGTAAGGCAGGAAAGGACATGACTTTGAAGCCATGGTCTGATAGAGTGGACAAAGCAGAGGAGGTCAGTAACTTTTCAGCCTCGAAATCGTCTTCACATACAACAATGAAGGCTTCTTGGAGTGTTAGGATGGTATTGATCTTGACATTGGTATTGATCTTGGAGGATTCATTAACCGTCCCGCTGGAAGGTTTAATCTTGATTCTGTTGGAATATTTCATCTTGGTACAAGATTGTCGATGAGGTAGAGGTACCCCTCCCTAACGGGAATCGCAGGGACACTTCTTGATGTGGAGTGACTGTGGCTTGCCAGTAGAAAGGTAAGCAGTGCAATATCGTGGGGGAGTGGGGCAGACATTGTTCAGAGGATATCTACATGACCTTTTCCACGGCTACCACAGCTAACCCATCCCTTCAGGTATCACATACTTCCACTGGGGAATCCCGCCTACCAGTGACTATGCCCTCTGTCCACTGACGCCTATTTAAGAGCTAGCCTCCTTGTCTGCGCTTCAGAATCTGTACAACCACGGTGTTCTTCACACCAGCTCAAAGGCTGAGGGACTGATTACCTCATATTTTGTATACAGTTCTACTGTCTTCTAATTATGTCCTAGAATCTGCGCTGATAAAGCCACTGGATGGCGAAACGTCTACAATAAAAATAACCAAATGTTGCACATGTGTCTTAACTTTCATCATATTTACTTTTTGGAGTGACTTCTGAAGTGTGGTATCTGCACGCGTCTGGCGACGCGGTGATAGTGTGAATGATGGTGAAAGTTTATTTTTCGTGTCACCCTGCCTGTGTACTCACCTAATTGTACTCACCTAATTGTGGTTGCAGGGGTCGAGACTCAGCTCCTGGCCCCGCCTCTTCACTGATCGCTACTGGATCCTCTCTCTCTCTGCTTCCTGAGCTTTGTCATACCTCTTCTTAAAACTATGTATGGTTCCTGCCTCCACTACTTCACTTGCTAGGCTATTCCACTTGCTGACAACTCTATGACTGAAGAAATACTTCCTAACGTCCCTGTGACTCGTCTGAGTCTTCAGCTTCCAGTTGTGACCCCTTGTCCCTGTGTCCCCTCTCTGGAACATCCTATCTCTGTCCACCTTGTCTATTCCCCGCAGTATCTTGTATGTCGTTATCATGTCTCCCCTGACCCTTCTGTCCTCCAGTGTCGTCAGTCCGATTTCTCTTAACCTTTCCTCGTACGACATTCCCTTGAGCTCTGGGACTAGCCTTGTTGCAAACCTTTGTACTTTCTCTAACTTCTTGACGTGCTTGACCAGGTGTGGGTTCCAGACTGGTGCTGCATACTCCAGTATGGGCCTAACATACACAGTGTACAGTGTCTTGAACGATTCCTTATTAAGGTATCGGAACGCTATTCTCAGGTTTGCCAGGCGCCCGTATGCTGCAGCGGTTATTTGGTTGATGTGTGCCTCCGGTGATGTGCTCGGTGTTATGGTCACCCCAAGGTCTTTCTCCCTGAGTGAGGTCTGTAGTCTTTGTCCACCTAGCCTATACTCTGTCTGCGGTCTTCTTTGCCCCTCCCCAATCTTCATGACTTTGCATTTGGCTGGATTGAATTCGAGAAGCCAGTTACTGGACCACATGTCCAGCCTCTCCAGGTCTCTTTGCAGTCCTGCCTCATCCTCGTCCGATTTAATTCTTGTGTGTGTGTGTGTGTGTGTGTGTGTGTGTGTGTGTGTGTGTGTGTGTGTGTGTGTGTGTGTGTGTGTGTGTGTGTGTGTGTGTGATCTCGCAAACAGTCTGTGGTGGAACTGTGCTTGATAAATTACACACTTATGCACCACTTTTGTATCTTTATTGAGAAAACGTTCCGCCACACAGCGGCTTCATCAGTCCTATACAAAGGAGAATGTTCTTCACCATTCTCCTTTGTATGGACCGATGAAGCCGCTGTGTAGCGAAACGTTTCCACAATAAAGATACAAAAGTGTTGCACATGTGTCTAATTTATCAATTTGTCGGTTCTCTGAACCATTTTTCTAACCTAACTGTGATTGCATCAGCTCCGTCAACTAGGCTGGTGCAGTTGAGGAACTACCTGGGGTCACATTTCTGAAAATAATTTCCTGAGTATCGAGGAATGGCGAGCTTAGTTACAGACAACACTGCCTTCACTAACATATCTAATATCTCTTCTGTATAGGAATTAAAAACAGGTTCACTAAAAGAGGTATGTTGTGAATAAATTTTCCAGTTCGAATGGTCGAATTGGCGGCGAGGTCGGCGAGGTCGGCGAGGTCGGCGAGGTCGGCGAGGTCGGCGAGGCTGGCGGGAAGTAATGAGAGTATGAAAATGGTCATTGCCATGAAAATGAGAGATGGTATGGTGATACCGACAAAATGTGGAATAAGACACTTATGTACTGTTCAGGACATTTATTATATGAAACGTTTCGCCACGAGTGACTTCTTCAGTCCTAATACAGATATAATTAAGAAATGAATGTGCATATAGTGTCAGGAGTCAGGTGAAAGGTCGCCACTTGACTCCTGACACTATATACATACTCGTTTTCTTAGTTATCTCTGTATTAGGACTAAAGAAGCCACTCGTGGCGAAACGTTTGTTTTAATAAATGTCCTGAACAGTACATAAGTATCTTCTTTCACACTGTGTAAATGATGTGTGATCTACATAAGACAGAAAGTTCACATCCTACAAGCTGTGACGACCTGGAGAAGATAAGTTGATAATATTCTAGTCATCACGACGACACAACCAACAATGGTTGACCAAACTCATATTCTCTCACTTCCACGTCTCTCCAAGAACTTAGTCATATCAATTTTTTTCACTCAACTTTACTACTCAAAAAATTTCATCAACTGCAAGAAAAATGCCATGACAATACTACTCAGTTGTCACTATGTCACTGCACTCAGTAGATACATTGTACTTATTGTTAACAATACTACTCAGTTGTCACTATGACACTGCACTCAGTAGATACATTGTACTTATTGTCAACAATACTGCTCAGTTGTCACTATGACACTGCACTCAGTAGATACATTGTACTTATTGTCAACAATACTGCTCAGTTGTCACTATGACACTGCACTCAGTAGATACATTGTACTTCCTGTCAACAATACTACTCAGTTGTCACTATGACACTGCACTCAGTAGATACATTGTACTTCCTGTCAACAATACTACTCAGTTGTCACTATGACACTGCACTCAGTAGATACATTGTACTTATTGTTAACAATACCAAAATTAACCTTTTTAATACCATAGGTAAAGCCAGTATCAGGGTCGCACACACTTCATTTTAAAACGTAAAAGATTTAATGAAGGGAGAAAAGAGGAAGCTGATCAAGGCTACTTATAGCGTGTACACTGTACCGTGTGGAGGTTGTGATAAGGTTTATTTAGTAAAAATCTCCAGAGACTTGGATAGCAGAGTCAAAGAAATATAAACACATGTTGGAAGAACGTTATTCAAAATGCATGTTCTCTCTACTAAATCAATGACAACCACCTTATGAATTTCCCAGAGGCAAGACTTATCAAAGGTTCTGGCGCTGCAGATTATGTTTAGAATCACCAGTAACTGCCACAAACAATGTAATTGATCAACACTCTAGATTCTTCACGATCTGCGAAGCTTCAGCGATGCTTTTTCTTGTTAAGCCTGATACTACATTAATAACCTAACTTCACCTACTCGGCTGCTGGCTGTTCACACCTGACAACATTTCTTCTGTAAAGTAAAAGGACACAAGTGCAACTAATGTGACATTTATTGTGGCAACGTTTCGCTCTCCAGGAGCTTTATCAAGCCATTACAAACAATACATGGACACAGAGGGTATATAAAGGCTCATAGTGAGGTGAATACTAGTGAGGTACCATTTCGATGTTCACTAGTGGTAGTAGTAGTAGTAGTAGTAGTGGTAGTGACAAAAGTAATACAATATGGTAGAGCAATTAATTCGTACATGAGTAAAAGGATATAAAAGCTATTACTTGGGTAACATAAAAATAGGTTGGACAAATATAAACTGGAATGAGGCAGCTTGTTTCAGTGTTCACTCTCTGTGCTTTGTGTAGTATAACAGGAGAGACTATGTGATGGCAGGGTTTACTGTTTTCAGGAGGATTCTTGCTAAGACTTCGGAGATGGTGAAGCTGCCGTTGTTTTGTTTAACTGTATTCGAAACAGCGATCAGTGCTGATTCAAGGCACTTGCGTGTGCGGAAATTAGTTTCCTTTTATCACTAATTGGGCGTCTCTGAATTTCATAAGATGATTGGTGGAATTTCGGTGTTGTACACAGGCGTTGTTTAAGTTGTCGTTCCTACATGCGTATATGTGTTCATTGAGGCGGGTGTCGAGGTTTCTTGCTGTTTCACCTACGTAGATCTTGTCACAGCCTCCACAGGGTATAGTGTAAACTCCTGCATTGACTGGTTCGTGGTGCTTGGGTTTTGTCCTGGTTAGATCCTTTATTGAAGTGGTAGAAGCGATGGCGACTCTGGTGTTAGCTTGTGAAAGTACTTTTGAGACGTTTAGTGCAATCTGGCTGTTGGGAAGAATTATAACTTTGTTGGGAGCGGTGTTGATGCGTGGAGAATTGATGATCTGAAGAGCTCTTTTCTTGCAGTCTTTGATGAAAAAAGAAGGAAATTGTAACTCAGTGAATGTTTGGTGAATGTAAGTACACTCCTCGTCAAGAAACTCAGGACTACAAATTCGGTATGCTCTTAGGAAAAACCCGATGATGATGCCTCTTTTGGTCTTGGTATCTTGACTGGAATAGAAGTGTGTGAGATCATTTTTATTGGTGGGTTTCCGATAAACTTGAAATCTTAGGTTGTTGTCTACTTTGTGAATGAGGACGTCGAGGATCTAACCAGGACAAAACCCAAGCACCACGAACCAGTCAATGCAGGAGTTTACACTATACCCTGTGGAGGCTGTGACAAGATCTACGTAGGTGAAACAGCAAGAAACCTCGACACCCGCCTCAATGAACACATATACGCATGTAGGAACGACAACTTAAACAACGCCTGTGTACAACACCGAAATTCCACCAATCATCTTATGAAATTCAGAGACGCCCAATTAGTGATAAAAGAAACTAATTTCCGCACACGCAAGTGCCTTGAATCAGCACTGATCGCTGTTTCGAATACAGTTAAACAAAACAACGGCAGCTTCACCATCTCCGAAGTCTTAGCAAGAATCCTCCTGAAAACAGTAAACCCTGCCATCACATAGTCTCTCCTGTTATACTACACAAAGCACAGAGAGTGAACACTGAAACAAGCTGCCTCATTCCAGTTTATATTTGTCCAACCTATTTTTATGTTACCCAAGTAATAGCTTTTATATCCTTTTACTCATGTACGAATTAATTGCTCTACCATATTGTATTACTTTTGTCACTACCACTACTACTACTACTACTACTACCACTAGTGAACATCGAAATGGTACCTCACTAGTATTCACCTCACTATGAGCCTTTATATACCCTCTGTGTCCATGTATTGTTTGTAATGGCTTGATAAAGCTCCTGGAGAGCGAAACGTTGCCACAATAAATGTCACATTAGCTGCACTTGTGTCCTTTTACTTTACATATTGTCGGTAATTCTACCAACTTTATTACAACATTTCTTCTCACAGTACCTCCTTCCGCCCTCAGCACTGAATATAAGCAGATCTTCTTATTCTCTGTTTATTGACAGAATCCCTGGTAGACGATACGTCATTTATAAGTTCCATAACCCGCACGTTGTGTCTTATTTGCATACATCATTCATGACTCTCCAACTGAATTCGAGAGATTTTTAGGTATAGCAAATGTAGAAATAGATATATGTGGGAATACAGGTTGGTGAGCACACATATTACGACAGTGACCTGTACCAATAAAAAGCAGGTAACCAATGCTTACCCTGTAAAATTATTCCCTTCACTACCAAATTACCTATTCCAGTCAAGAATTATTTAATTTTATACAGTATACTGCATTTTTTGCTGTGTTTTTCGTGAATTTATATCTGATGTAAAAGACGTTTGAGAAAATATTAGAGAGGAGCACTTGATACTTAAAAAGCTGTCTAAAGCATAACAACAGAGTCATCGTCTGTCTGCTTGATGGGTATAATGTTATACCACCAGTCAGACAAAAAGAAAAAAACCCTTTTTAAAAGGATAAAGGGTTATACCACCAGTCGGACCCCAAGAAAAAAAACCTGCTTGATGGGAAAAAAGTTATACCCCCCGTCGAACAAGAAAAAAAACCAACTTGATGGGTATAAAGTTTCCCACCAGTCAGTTAAAAAAATAAAAACCTACTTGATGGGTATAATGTTAAAACCACCAGTCAGATACAAGATAAAAACCTACTTAAAGGGGTTAAAATTTTAAATACCACCAGTCAGACACAAAAAAAAACCCTTTCTTAAAGGGGTTTTTAAAATTTTTATTACCCCCCAAATTTCAGACACCAAGTAAAAACCGGGTTGATGGGTATAATGTTTTTTACCCCCCAGTCAGAACAAGAAAAAAAATTTCTTGATGGGTATAATTTTATACCCCAGTCAGACACAAGATAAAAACCGCTTGATGGGTAAAATTTGTTATACCCCCAGTAAAGGACACAAGATAAAAACCACTTGAGGGGGTATAATGTTTTCCCCCCGCCCGAACAGAAAAAAAAACCTGCTTGAGGGGGGTAAAAAGTTTTTACCACCAGTCGCCCAAAAAAAAAAAAAACCCTTTATTTTGATGGGTATAATTTTTATACCACCAGTAAACCAAAAGGGAAAAAAAACCTGCTTGAGGGTATAATGTTATACCACCAGTCAGACAAAAGATAAAAACCAACTTTTAATGGGTATTTGTTATACCCCATTTCAGGACAAAAGGGTTAAAAAACCTATTTTAAAGGGGTATAATTTTATCCCAAACATCAGCCCAAGAAAAAAACCGTTTGATGGGTAAAATTTTTAACCACCATTCAGACAAAAGGGATAAAAACCTGCTTGATGGGTAAAATTGTTATACCACCAGTCGGGACAAAAAGATAAAAACCTACTTGATGGGTAAATTTAAATTAAACCACCAGTCAGCCCACAAGAAAAAAACCCTCTTATGGGTATAATTTTTATCCCACCATCAGACAAAAAGATAAAAACCTGTTTGATGGGTATAATGTTTTTTCCAAAAATCAACACAAGAAAAAAAAACCTATTTTAAGGGTTTTTGTTAAAAAACCAGTCAGACACAAGAAAAAACCCTTGCTTAAAGGGGTAAAATTTGTTATCCCCCCCGTCGGGAACCAAGATAAAAACCTATTTGATGGGTATAAAGGGTTAAAACCACCATCAGACACAAAAATAAAAACCTGCTTGGGGGTTTATAATGTTTAACCCCCAGTCGGACAAAAGTTTAAAAACCCTACTTGATGGGTATAATTTTTATACCCCCAGTCAGACAAAAGATAAAAACCTATTTGATGGGTTTTAAATTTTTAAACCCCCAGTCCCCCCACAAGAAAAAAACCTATTTGAGGGGTAAAAGGTTAACCCCCAGTCAGACAAAAGAAAAAAACCTGCTTGATGGGTATAATTGTTATACCCCCAGCCCAACACAAGAAAAAAACCTGCTTGAGGGTATAAATGTTTACCACCAGCCCAGCCCAAAAAATAAAAACCTGCTTGAGGGGTAAATTTTATCCCAACCAGTCAAAACACAAGTTTAAAAACCAAATTGATGGGTAAAATGTTATCCCACCATTTCAACAAAAGGGTTAAAAACCTACTTTAAGGGGTTTAAAGTTATACCACCATCAAAACACAAATAAAAACCTACTTAAAGGGGTTTAAAATGTTAAAACCACCCGAAAGACACAAAAAAAAAACCTACTTGATGGGTATAATTTTAAAACCCAACCGTCAGACAAAAGATAAAAACCACTTTAAGGGGTATAATTTTTAAACCCACCAGTCGGGACACAAAAAAAAACCTACTTGGGGGTAAATTTTAATACCACCAGCAGACAAAAAGAAAAAAAACCTACTTTAATGGGTAAAAATTTTAAAACCACCAGCAGAAAACAAGAAAAAAAAACCTATTTTGGGGTGAATGGTTATACCCAGTTCAACACAAGAAAAAAAACCCTATTTTAAGGGTTTTATAAATTTTAAAACCCCACCAGTCAGACAAAAGAAAAAAACCAAACTTATGGGTTTTAATGTTAAACCACCAGTCGGGACACAAGAAAAAAACCTACTTTAAGGGGTAAATTTTTAAAACCCCCAGTCAAAAAACCCCAAAAAAAAAACCCCGGGCTTAAAGGGTTTTAATGTTATCCCACCATCAACACAAGAAAAAAAACCTTACTTTAATGGGTAAAAAGTTAAACCCCCCAGTCGGGACCCCAAGAAAAAAACCCTACTTAAAGGGGTATAATGTTATACCACCAGTCAAAACACAAGTTTAAAAAACCTGCTTAAAGGGGTAAATGTTAAACCACCAGTAAGACAAAAGGTTTAAAAACCTACTTGATGGGTATAATGTTTTCCACC
Source organism: Cherax quadricarinatus (assembly GCF_026875155.1). Lineage (NCBI taxonomy): Eukaryota > Metazoa > Arthropoda > Malacostraca > Decapoda > Parastacidae > Cherax > Cherax quadricarinatus. The sequence continues at coordinate 52,907,164 of NC_069415.1, forward strand.
AGTCAGAAAACAAGAAAAAAAACCTGCTTTAAATGGGTATAATTTTTAAACCTCCATTTCAACCACAAGATAAAAACCTATTTGAGGGGTTTAAAAAGTTAAAACCACCTTTCAACACAAGAAAAAAACCTGCTTGGGGGGTATAATGTTATACCACCAGTGGGAAAACAAGAAAAAAACCCTACTTGATGGGTATAATGTTATACCCCGTCAACAAAAGGGAAAAAAACCTGTTGATGGGTTAAGGGTTATACCACCAGCCAACCAAAAAAAAACCTGCTTGAGGGGTAAATTTTAAAACCCAAACCCCCGGGACACAAGAAAAAAACCTACTTGGGGTTAATGTTTAAACCCCAGTAAGAAACAAGATAAAAACCTGCTTGATGGGTAAAAAATGTTATCCCCCAAATCAGACACAAGAAAAAAACCCACTTGAGGGGTTTAAAAATTTTTATACCACCAGTCAGAAAAAGATAAAAACCTGTTTGATGGGTAAAATTGTTTTACCACCAGTCAGAACAAGATAAAAACCTACTTGAGGGGTAAAAATGTTAAAACCCCCTTTTCAGACACAAGAAAAAAACCTGCTTGAGGGGTAAAATGTTTTACCACCAGTCGACACAAGAAAAAAACCCTATTTGAGGGGTTTATAATTTATACCACCAGTCAGAACACAATAAAAAAACCCTGCTTGAGGGGTATAATGTTAAAAACCACCAGTCAACACAAGATAAAAACCTACTTATGGGTTTTATGTTATCCCAAACCAGTCAGAAAAAAAATTTAAAAACCTACTTTAAGGGGTTAATGTTATCCCCAAACCCGTCAGACACAAGTTTAAAACCTTTTTGAATGGTAAAAGGTTATACCCAGTCAACACAAGATAAAAACCACTTGGGGGTATAATTTTTATACCACCATCAGAAACAAAAAAAAAAAACCCTTTATTGGGAGGGGTAAAATGTTAACCACCAGCCCGCCAAGATAAAAAACCTCCCTTGATGGGGAAAAAAGTTATACCACCAGCAGCACAAGATAAAAACCTCTTGTGGGTTTTAATTTTTACCACCATCGGAACAAGAAAAAAACCTGCTTGAGGGGTTAATTTTATACCCCCAGTCAACAAAGTTTAAAAACCTATTTTGATGGGTTAATGTTATCCCCACCAGCCCAGACCAAGTAAAAACCAATTTTTTGGGGTTTTAAAAATGTTAAAACCACCAGTCAGACACAAGAAAAAAACCTACTTGAGGGGTTAAAATTTATAAAACCATCGGGACACAAAAAAAAACCCTGTTTGATGGGTAAAAATTTTTATACCCCCCAGTCGGGACACAAGAAAAAAAAATTATTTGATGGGTTAATTTTTTAAACCCCCCAGTCGACAAAAGAAAAAAAACCTATTTGATGGGTAAATTTTTAACCCAAACCAGTCAACACAAATAAAAACCTGTTTGATGGGTAAAAAGGGTTAAAAACCATCAGACACAAAAAAAAAAAACCTCTTGTTTGGGTTTAATTTTTAAAAACCACCAGTCGGGGACAAAGAAAAAAACCTACTTGATGGGTAAAAATTTTTATCCCACCATCAGACAAAAGGGAAAAAAAACCTGCTTGTTGGGTATAAGGGTTATCCCCCACCATTTAAAAACCCCAAAAATAAAAAAAAATTGATGGGTATAATGTTATACCCCAGTAAACACAAGATAAAAACCTACTTGGGGGGGTTTTTAATTTTAATAAAAACCAGTCAGACAAAGATAAAAACCTCCCTTGAGGGGTTTAAAAATGTTTTTCCCACCAGTCAGCCCAACAAGAAAAAAACCCTATTTGGGAGGGGTAAAATTTGTTAAAACCACCAGCCAGAAAAAAGAAAAAAAAACCTGCTTGAGGGTTAATGTTATACCCCCAGTCAACCCAAGAAAAAAACCTACTTGAGGGGTTTTAATTTTTATCCCCACCAGTCGACACAAAAAAAAACCCCCTTGATGGGTATAATTTTTATCCACCATTAAACCCCAAAAGGGGATAAAAACCTGTTTGATGGGTATAATTTTTTTACCACCAGTCGAAAACAAGATAAAAACCCCTTATGGGTAAAAATGTTATACCACCAGTCAACCCCAAGAAAAAAAACCTACTTGAGGGGTTTTAAATGTTATACCCCAGCCCAGACACAAATAAAAACCTGCTTGATGGGTAAAAAATGTTAAAACCACCGGGCAGACAAAATAAAAAACCTGCTTGAGGTTATAATGTTATAACCTGTCAGACACAAGAAAAAACCGGCTTGATGGGGTTGGTCAGGGGCATCGTCAGTTTTCCCAGTGGTCGTGTCAGTGCAGTGGCCATCGTCACGTGGGTCACAGACCCTGACCCTGTTGGGGAATTTGGGGGGAAAACGGTTACAAAGCAGGGCCCTTCCCTTTAACGTTTTTTAAAAGCTAAAGGTTGGAGTTTAAAAGGGGGAGGCCCTTGTTTCTCCAGGAGGAGATTAGGGGGGCAAAGGTCCCCTCAAGGGGCCTGGGAGAGAGTGGGGGGAGGTGGTTGGAGATTTTGGGGTGGGGTTTCCCTAGCATTTGGGGGTGAAGTCTGTCTCTCACTGTGGGGGGGCGTGGGTGGGGGGGTTTAGCAACGGCTACCAGCAGTGAGGGGCACCCCAGAAACCGGGCTACAATGGCGAGTTTTTCCCACAGAAATTGGGGGGGCCCCATCAAGTAAGGAAAGTTAAGAGTGGGCCCATCTTTAAGGTAGGAAACGCCTCTTTTTCTCCAGGATGAATGTACTTCGTGGGGCCCGTGAAGGTAAGGGTAAATATGCCCCCCCGCTAATGAAAGGGAAGCGCATTCTTTTGGGGTTTGGGGCTTTTTGGTAAGATATGTTGATCGTGCTTTTTTTTTAATAGGGAAAAAGAAGAGGGGAAAATAGAGTGTTTCTTCCCTGGAGCTGGGGTTGGGGGGCAAAGTCAACGACTGGGTAAAATCCTGTGGGGAATGGGAACAAGCCCATTTCTGTCCGGCTGGTGGAAAAAATTTGGGGGGGGGGAAAGGGGAGGGGAGAAGAGTGCTAGATAAGTAAAGGTAAACAAAGATTTTATTAAATCTAATGGGGGGGGAACCCAATCATATGTTGCATCTTGGCCCAGAAGGGGAAATAGGAAAAAGAATGGTTGTTAGGGGGAAATGGGGTAATTTTCTGGCTAGGGGATTTCTGCAAGGAAATTGGGAATCCATTCAATTTACAAAATGGAAAAAACTTTTTTGGCAAAACTTTAAAATGTATGCAAAGGGGGGGGTTCAAAAACTCTGGGGGGAGGGGTTGGGAGCACTTTCCGACTCGAAATTTAGAGGCCATTGGGGAAAAGCCTTTATTTTAAAAGATGGAAAAATAAGGTATGGGTTGTGTGGGGAAAAAGCAGGTTTGCAACACTAAAGGGGTTTGGAAAAAAGTAAATGTTTAAAAAAGGGATTCAGCATGAAGTTATAAATAAAAACAATAGAACAGGGCACAAACAAAGGGGGGCGCAAGGGGGGCAGCCCAAAGGGGCCCCGTCCCTTTAAGGTTTTAAATATACTAATAGAGGAGTGGTTTGAAAAAAGATAGATGAGCTAAGATTTAAATTTCAAGTGCAGGGGGGAAAATAGATTTTTATTGCATATAACAAGGGCCTGGGGTCCCAAACTGAAAGATAGAGAGAAAGCCCTTTTGAATGTCAAAAAACAAGGCTTTTAAAATTTTTCCTATGAAAAGGGCAACAGGAAAAGGGGGGTGGAGTAGCGGTTTTATGTTTGAGGGGCAATTTTAAAATTTTTGTGTTAGACAAAATTTTAAATTAAAAGAAGCTCGCCACTGAATCTGTTTGGTTACAGCTTTCGGGGCCGAGAAAAAAAAAAAATTTTTGGGGGTGATTTAAGGGCCCCAAATTTTTTGATAGGGAGTGCAGTAAACTTCTATGGGAAAGAAATTCGTTTTAAGGGGAACTACAACCCAAAAGTTTTTGCCCAATGGGGGATTTCCAAAATTAGACCGGGTTTACTGGAGCAATTTGACAGGAAATTTAGAAATCGGGGGACTTTTCCCTTTATACGATCCAAAGGGTTGTTTTTTTAAAAAAAGTTTGTGAAGAAACCAATAGGGGAAATAAACCCCCTTGACTTGGGTTTTTCCAGTAGGGGGGAAAAAACCCAATTAATAATTTGAGGTTAATGATGGCTTGGGGGGAGTGTCACAAAACAATCAGTTTTTTTTCATACATGGGAAATTCCCCCAAAAAAGGCAATCAAGTCCCCCGTCCCTGACTTTCGCTTGGCTGATTTCATAGGGCCTTTAAAAATTACTTAGGTGGGGGTGAACTGGAATGACCCCGACAGGGGGCAAGGGGAGGTGGTGTTTGGGTTTTGGGGTGAGCTTTCCAGGGCATATTTTTAGCTGCTCAGTTTAAATTATGTTCCCCCTAGGGAAATAGCTCAAAAAAAAATGAACCAAATGGGTGAACAATTAAATTTAAAAAATCTGATTGGTCAAAAAGAGGCATATAATTTGGCCCAAAAACAAAAGGGGGGGGCAATTAAGAAATCGATATATTCAGTTTAAAAAGAGAAATAAAAAAAAGGGGAAAATTTAAAAACAAAAAAGAGATTAAAAGGGTTTTAAAATTGCAAAGAAAAATCGAAAGGGCAAACCCCAAAAAAGGGTTCTTTTTAGGTTTACAGAAGAAAGATCCCCCGGAAAAAATAGGCCCACCAAAAAGTTTTTCCCCGGGTCCCGCTCACTGACAGTGATTAAAGGAAAAAGTGTAAATTTTTAAAAACATTCTTCCTCCATTTTTAACCGGAGGATTTCCACATTTTTCCAGTAATGATAAAAATTTTGTAGAACAGGGGGGATAATTTAAAAATGCAGTTAAAGGGGCAAAAAGTTTTCATGGGCCTTAGGCAAAAAAGTTAAAATTAAAAACCCAACAAAATTCCCCGGCCCTGATGAACGTATGCAAAGGGGTTTAAAGGGAAAGTAAAGAGGAGCTTGCACAAAATTTGGGGTAAACTTTTCAAAAATATCATACAAACTGGCATGGGGCCAGATAAGTGGAAAATGGCAAATGTGAAAACCTATTTTTAAAACGGGGACAGGTCCTTCTTGAACATAGACCAAAAAGCCTAACCTCCATAGTGGGGGGAAAAATTTTTGGTTTTAAATTTAAATTTCCGAGGCGTTCGGGCCCCCTTGAAAAGCTTAAAAAAATAAAGGGAAACCAGCATGGTTTTACAAAGGGGCGTTCCTGCCCCTTTCCCAATTTAATTTAAATTTTTTTTCCCAAGGTAAATTTTGGGGGGGTAGACATGGTAAAGAATATGTTTTTGTTGTATATGGACTTCGTAAGGCTTTTTACAGGGTCCCACATCAGGGGAAATATTGAGGAAAATTTTAAAACAATGGAAAAGGAGGGGAAATTTTTTTTCCCGGATTGAGGCATGGTTGACAAATAGGCAGCAGAGGGTTTTCATAAATGGGGAGGGGAAAATCAAATGGGGGAAGCGTCCCCGGCGGGTGTTTTCCCCAGGGTCAGGTTTTGGGCCCCCCGCTGTTCACAATCTACCTTAAAAGACATAGAAGAGGGGTTTTAAAAAAGCGGGCACGGGGTTTGCCGGGTGGGCAAAAAAAATAGGGCCCTCGAATTTATTCTGACGGGGAAATTTGAGCACTTTCCCGGAAAATTTGAATAACTGAGGGAGTGGTCGGAGAAGTGGGAGGCAGTTTTAAAATAGACAAATTTCAAAGTTCTAAAAGTTGGACAGGACCCAAAAAACCATGCCCACATTTAAACTAAATTTAAAGTAGATTTAATATTAAAGGATTGCGAAAAAGATTTTGGTTCTGGGTTTGCAGGAATCTGAAACCAAAAAACTTGCATAAGTGTTCGCAATAAAGCTAATAGAAACCTTGGCTTTCATAACAAGGAAACATAAATAATTTGGGGTTCCCCCCAGGTTGTTCTTCAAACTCTAAACTCCTTGGTTTTGGCCTTTTTAGTTTTTGCTGCACCGTTTTGGTCACCGTATTACAGAATGGATATAAATTCTTGGAAAAAGTACAAAAAGGGGGGATGACAAAAATGATCCCATGAACAGAAACCTTCCCCCATGGGATAGACTAAGGGGCCCGAAACTGCACTCTCTAGAAAGACTTTGAAAATTTTTGGGGGGAAAAGATTTTAGGTTTATAAGTGGAAGACGGGGTAAATAAAGGGGATGTAAATATGTGCTTTAAAAAATCTAGCCTAGACCGGACTCCAGCAATGGTTTTTTTTGGAAAAAAATTTAGATTCAAAGGGAAAGGTATAGGAAAATACGGTTTTGGTAAAAGAGTTGTGGAAGAGTGGAACAAACCCCCCCAAATACCGTTATGGAGGGCCAGAAAAGTTTGGGTAGCTTTAAAAAAAAAAGGGTTTGGAAAAAACTGAGAAAATTTTTGGGTTTGGGTGTGAGTTTGGGCCTGATACTTGTGCAACAGGTCCCGGGTTTTCCGTTTTTCCTCCCTTAAGTCAAAGTACCCGACCCGACTAGGTTTGGGTTTTTTTGGCTAAACCCCTAGGGGCTGGCCTGCCTCCCCATGGGCCCGTAGGGGTTTTAGGGAGTGTTTCCTTCGTTCTTATGTTTTTTTTGTTCTTATTTTATAATGTTTAACCCACCAGTCAGACACAAGATAAAAAAAACCCACTTTATGGGTATTTAAAGTTATACCACCAGTCGGGAAAAAAGATAAAAACCCAAAATTTAATGGGTATAAAGTTATAAACCCCCTCAACACAAGATAAAAAACCCACCCTTTAATGGGTTTTAATGTTATACCACCCGTTTAGAAAAAACAAGATAAAAACCCCCTTGATGGGGATAAAAGTTTTAAACCCCCAGTAGACACAAGATAAAAATACTTTTTAAAGGGTAAAATGTTTTAAAACCCCCCAGTCAGACACAAAGAAAAAAACCTTTCCCTTTTTGGGTTTTAAAATTTTTACACCCGTCAGACCCAAGATTTAAAAACCCCACTTTTAAAGGGTATAATTTTTATACCACCAGTCAACACAAGATAAAAACCCTACTTGATTTGGGGAAAATTTTTATAAACCCCCAGTCGACACAAGAAAAAATGACACATTTTTCCCAAGTTTAAAGAAATGTGATTCAGATTGAATTTGTTATGATGGAAAAAAAAAGTTTCAATTTTTTAAATCCTATAATTATTTTCATTGAAAAAATTTGGTTTTTTTTTTGCTTAAAATTGAGCAGGAAGCTTGACTTTACTTGGGCCAAAACCCTGGCCGACCTTGGGCCAGACCCCCGGGCCAGACCCGGTCCAAAACCCCTTGGGCCAGACCTTGGGCCGCCCCGGTCCAGACCTGGGCCAGACCTTGATTTCCCGACCCGGTCCAGCCCTGGGCCCAGGGCCCCGATCCACAAACCCCGGTCCGACCTTGGTCCAGACCTTTGGGCCAGACCCTTTGGGCCCCCCCCAGGGTCCAACCATGGTTTCCCGACCAGGTCCAGAAATTTTCCAGACCCTGGTCCAGGGCTCTGGGCCAGGGCCCCGGCCCGACCCCTGGTCCGACCCTGGTCCCGAACCCCGGTCCAAACCATTTGGCCCGACCCCCGGTTTCCCGACCCCCGGTCCCCAAACCCCGGTCCCCGGCCATTTGGGCCGACCCTGGTCCAAACTCTGTTCCAGCCCGGGGCCAAACCCCTTTGGCCAACCCTTGACCAGGGCCCCGGTTTCCCGACCTTGGTCCGAAAATGGTTTCAAAACCTGGGGCCCGACCCTGGGCCCCGCCCCGGTCCAAACCCTGGTCCCGACCCTTTGGTTCCCCCGACCTTGGGCCAGGGGCCCTGGTCCCGACCTTGGTCCAGACCCGGTCCAGACCCTGGTTTTTACCCTGGTCCAGACCATGGTCCAGACTCTGTTCCGACCCCGGTCCAGGGTTTGGGCCAGACCATTGAAAACCCAACCCCGGTCAACCATTGTCCAGACCCCCGGGCCTGACCATGGCCAGACCCCTTTTGGGCCAGGAAACCCCGGTCCCGGGCCTTTGGTTTCCCGACCAAAGGGGCCCGACCCTGGGCCCCGGGGCCCCCGGGCCAAATCCCGGTCCAGTCCCCGGGCCAAAACCATGGTCCAGACCCTGGTCCAGTCCCTGGTCCAGACCATGATCCAGACCATGGTCCAGACCTTGGTCCAGAACATGGTACAGATCCTGGTCCAAAACCCTGGTCAGACCTGGTCCAAACCTGGTCCAAAACCTTGGTCCAGCCTTGGGTCCAGACCATGGTCCGGGCCCCTGGTCAAGACCATGGTCCAGAACCTGGTCCAGACCCTGGTCCAGACCCTGGTCCAGACCCTGGTCCAGACCATGGTCCAGACCCTGGTCCAGACCCTGGTCCAGACCCTGGTCCAGACCCTGGTCCAGGCCATGGTTCAGACCCTGGTCCAGATCTCTGGTCCAGACCCTGTCCAGACCTTGGGTCTAGACCCTGGTCCAGACCATGGTCCGGACTCTGGTCCAGACCCTGGTTCAGACCATGGTCCAGAACCTGGTCCAGACCATGGTCCAGACCCTGGTACAGACCCTGGTCCAGACCCTGGTCAGCATGGTCCACACCCTGGTCCAGACCTGGTCCAGACCCTGGCCAGACCTGGTCCAGACCAGGTCCAAACCCTGGTTCAGATCCTGGTCCAGACCATTGTCCAGACCCTGGTCCAGACCCTGGTCCAGAATCTGGTCCAGACCCTGGTCCAGACCATGGTCCAAACCATGGTCCAGACCATGGTCCAGACCCTGGTCCAGACCCTGGTCCAGACTCTGGTCCAGACCATGGCCCAGACCTGGTTAGACTTGGTCTAGACCCTGGTCCGGGCCCAAATGGTCCAGACTCTGGTCCAGACCCTGGTCCAGACCATGGTCCAGACCCTGGTCCAGACCCTGGTCCAGACCCTGGTCCAGACCCTGGTCCAGACCATGGACAGACCATAGACAAGACCAGGGTCCAGACCCTGGTCCAGACCATGGTCCAGACCTGGTCCACCCTGGTCCAGACCTTGGTCCAGACCATGGTCCAGACCCTGGTCCAGACCATGGTCCAGACCCTGGTCCAGACCATGGTCCAGACCCTGGTCCAGACCATGGTCCAGACCCTGGTCCAGACCATGGTCCAGACCATGGTCAGACCCTGCCCAGCCCATGGTCCAGACCTGGTCCCATGACCAAAAGGGGTCCAGACCAGGGGTTTTTTTTTACTTGTGTTGTTTGTACTTAGGTTTTTTGATTTCTTTTGGGTGAGTTGATTTCTTAGGGGTTTTTTGTTTTTTTTAGGTTTTTTTGATTCAGATTGTTTGTATTTCAGGTTGTTTGATTTTTAGGGGTGGATTTCAGTGTTGTTTGACTTAGTTTTTTGATTTTAGTGCGTTTTGATTTCATGTTTGGATTTCTAGATTTTTTTGCAGGGGTTTTTTGATTTCAGTGGTTTTTTGATTTCTTAGATTTTTTTGTTTTTTTAGTGTTGTTGACAGGGTTTTTTGACTTAGTTTTTTTTGATTTTTTAGGGGTTTTGATTTCAAATTGGTACAGGGGTTTTTTGACTTAGGGGGTTTGACTTAGTGTTGGATTTCAGAAATTTTTTTGACTTAAGTTAAAATGTTTTTTAGGTTTTTGATTTCAGGTTTTTTTTGATTTTTTAGTTTGTTTGACTGGTTGACATTCAGGTTTTTTGAATTCAGGGGTTTTTTGCATTTCATGTTTTTTGAATTTCAAGGTGTTTTTTTACATTTCGGGGGTTTTGGTTTTTTCTGTGTTTTTTTGCATTCAGTGTGTTTGAACATGGTTTTTTGATTTTGGTGTTTTTTGATTTCTTTAATTTTTTGATCCCATGTTTTTTGTATTTTTTTTGGTTTTTGTATTTCTAGATTGTTTTATTTCTATTTGTTATATTTTTTGTTGTTTTGTTTTTCTTAGTGTTTTTGTTTTCTTGTGTTTGTTTTTTCTTAGATTGGGTATTTTTTAGTGTGGGATTTCATTTTTTTTTAAATTTTTATGTTTTTTATTCTTAGATTGTTTTATTTTTAGGGGTTTGTATTTCTTATTTTTTATTTTTTGGTTTTTATTTTCTTGGTTTTTTATTTTTAGTGTTGTTTGTATTTCTTAGGTTTTTTGTATTTTTAGTGTTGTTTGTATTTTTAGTGTTGTTTGTTTTTCTTAGTGTTTTTTGTATTTCTTGGGTTTTTGTTTTAATTTTTATTTTTTGTATTTCTTAGTGTTGTTTGTATTTTTTAGTGTTTTTTGATTTCTTAGTGTTGTTTGTTTTTCTTAGTTTGTTTGTATTTTTTATGTTTTTTAAATTTCTTAGTTTTGTTTGTATTCTTGTTTTTGTTTGTTTTTTGTGTTGTTTGTATTTTTAGTGTTGTTTTTTTTCTTAGTTTTTTTTATTTTTAGTGTTTTTGTATTTTTAGTTTGTTTTTTTCTTAGTTTGTTTAATTTTTGGTTGTTTGTATTTTTAGTGTTGTTTTTTTTTTTGTTTTTTTAAATTTCTTAGTGTTGTTTGTATTTTTGTGTTTTTTGTATTTTTAGTGTTTTTTTAAATTTCTTGTTTTTTAATTTCTTATGTTGTTTTGTATTTCTTGTGTTGTTTTTTTTCTTAGTGTTTTTTTTTTTCTTAGTGTTGTTTGCATTTCTTAGTGTTGTTTGTATTTTTAGTGTTGTTTAAATTTCTTAGTTTTTTTTAATTTTTTGTTTTGTTTGTATTTTTTTAGTGTTTTTAATTCTTGTTTGTTTAATTTTTTATGTTTTTTTGTATTTCTTAGTTTGTTTTTTTCTTGTTTGTTTATTTCTTATGTTGTTTGTATTTCTTGTGTTGTTTGTATTTCTTAGTGTTGTTTTTTTTTAGTTGTTTAATTTTTATTGTTTTTTTGTTTTTCTTAGTTTGTTTGATTTCTTAGTGTTTTTGATTTCTTGTGTTTTTTCTTTTTTATTGGTTTCCTTTAAATTTTATGGTTTTTTTCCTTAAAAAGGTTTTAAATTTTTGTGGTTTTTTAAAAAGTTGTTGTTTTCTTGGGGGGGTTTAGTGATTTTTAAAAAAATCTTAGTGTTTTTGTTTTTAAAAAGGTTTGGTGATTTTTAAATTGGTTTTCAGTGTGTTTTTAAAATTTCTTAGTGTTGTTTTAAATTTTTGGTGTGTTTTGGGGCTTAGGTGTGTTGTTTAATTTTAAAAAAAAGACTAGGGGGTTTTGAAATTTAAAAGGGGTTTGTGTTTTTTAAACTTGGATTCAGTGTGTTGTTTTAAAAAGGGACTTAGTGTGTTGAAATTTAAAAAGTTTTTACAGGTGTTGTTTAAAAAAATTTAAAGTGTGTTGTTCTTGGAATTTCTATGTTGTTTGAAAAATCTTAGGTTTAATTTTAAATTTTTTAAGGTGTTTTATTTCTTAAAAGGGGTTTTTTAAAATTTGAAAAATTTTAGTGTTGTTGTTTTTTTAAAAATTTCAAAAATTTTTAATTGGACTTACTTTGGTTTTTTAAAATTAAAAGGGTGATTTTTAAATTGGATTCTGTGTTTTTGAAATTTAAAAAGCTTTTGATTTTTAAATTTGGAATTCAGTTTTTTGAAAATTTCCTCGTGTGTTTTTTAATTTTACGTTGTTGTTTTTAAAAAGGGTTGTGATTTTAAAAATTTTTAAAAAAACTTTGTTTGTAATTTTTAAAAAATTAAGTAAGTTTTAAATTTGAAAAAATTACTTTTGAAAACGAAAATTAAGTTTTTTTACTTAAAAAAGCTTACGTGATGTTTTTATTGAAAAAGACTTAGGTGATGTTGAAACTTAAAAAAGATTTACATGATGTTGTTAATTGGGAAAGACTTCAGTGATGTTGTTAACTTAAAAAAAGATTTACGTGTGTTGTTAATTTAAAAAAAAGACTTACGTGTGTTGTTAATTAAAAAAGTTTAACGTGATTTTGCTAATTTGAAAAAGACTTACTTGATTTTTTTAACTTGAAAAAAAAATTACGTGATTTTGTAATTTTGAAAAAGATTACGGTGATGTTTTTAATTGAAAAAGATTTACAGTGATTTCTAACTTGAAAAAGACTTACAGTTTTGTTAACTGAAAAAAAAAATTACTGATGTTTTAACTTGAAAAAGACTTACGGTGAGTTTTAATTGAAAAAAGTTTTACGGGATGTTAACTTGAAAAAGACTTACTTTAGTTTTTAACTTGAAAAAGATTTACGGTGATGTTGTTAATTTAAAAAAGGGATTCGGTGATTTGTTAACTTGAAAAAGACTTACGGTGATTTTTTAAATTTGAAAAAAATTACAGTATTTTGTAACTTGAAAAAGATTAGGTGATGGTTAAATAAAAAAAGACTTACATTATTTGTAATTGAAAAAGACTTCGGTGATGTTTTAAATTTGAAAAGACTTACGTGATGTTGTAACTGAAAAAAGTTTTACAGTGATGTTTTTACTTAAAAAGATTCAGTATTTTTTTACTTAAAAAGTTTAATTGATTTTTTAAACTTGAAAAAGACTTACGTGATGTTGTTAACTTGAAAAGATTACGGTGATTTTGTTAAATTGAAAAGACTTACAGTATGTTGTTAATTGAAAAAGACTTACAGTGAGTTGTTAACTTGAAAAAAATTCGTGGTTGTTAATTTGAAAAGACTTACGGTGAGTTTTAAACTTAAAAAAGACTTACAGTGAGTTGTTAATTTGAAAAAGACTTCATTGATGTTGTTAATTGAAAAAAGACTTACGGGGATTTTTGTAACTTAAAAAATTACAGTGATGTTGTTAATTGAAAAAGATTACGTGAGTTGAATTGAAAAAAATTACGTGATGTTGTTAATTTGAAAAAGACTTAGGGGATGTTGTTAACTTGAAAAAACTTACGGATGTTGTAACTTGAAAAAGATTTAGGTGATGTTTTAATTTGGGAAAAGGACTTCGTGATGTTTTATTTGAAAAAGACTACGGTGATGTTGTAACTTGAAAAAACTTACGTGATTTGTAATTTGAAAAGACTTACGTGATGTTTTTAACTTGAAAAAGACTTACAGGATTTGTTAACTTAAAAAAAGCTTACGGTGATGTTTTTAACTTGAAAAAAGCTTACGGGTTTAACTTGAAAAAGATTACGGTGATTTTGTTAATTTGAAAAAGATTAGGTGTGTTTTTAAAATAAAAAAAGTGGGTGATTTTGTTAATGGAAAAAGATTACGGTGTGTTTTTAAACTTGAAAAGAATTACGGGTTGTTTTGCTAATTAAAAAGATTACGGTGTGTTGTTAACTTAAAAAAGACTTCAGTGATGTTGTAATTAAAAAAGACTTCAGGTTTTGTTAATTGAAAAAAGACTTACGTGTGTTTTTAATTTGAAAAAGATTTCATTGTGTTTTTAAACTTTGAAAAGACTTACGTGATGTTGTTAACTTAAAAAGACTTACGGTGATTTGTAACTTAAAAGATTACATGATGTTGTTAATTTTGAAAAAGATTACAGTGATGTTGTTAACTTGAAAAAGACTTACGGAGTTGTTAATTGAAAAGATTACGGTATTTTTAACTTGAAAAAGATTTAAAGTATGTTTTTAAATTTTGAAAAAACTTAAGTGATGTTTTAACTTGAAAAAGATTTACTTGATGTTGAACTTGAAAAAATTTACAGGATTTTTTTTAAAACTTGAAAAAGATTAAGTGTGTTGTAACTTGAAAAATTACGTGAGTTTTAACTTAAAAAAGACTTCTTTTTTTGTTGTTAACTTGAAAAAACTTACGGGGTTTTTTGTATTAAAAAAATTTTGGTGATTTTGTTAACTTGAAAAAGATTACTGTTTTTAAACTTAAAAAAGACTTCCCCGTGTGTTGTACTGAAAAAATTCGGTGATTTGTAAATTGAAAAAGACTTACAGTGATGTTGTTAACTTGAAAAAAATTACGTAGTTTTTAAAACTTGAAAAACAGGGTATGTTGTTAACTTAAAAAAGATTACGGTGTGTTAACTTGAAAAAGACTTACGGGGTTGTAACTTGAAAAAATTAGTGTTGTTTAATTTAAAAAAAAGATTAGTGAGTTGTTAACTGAAAAAAGACTTACGTGATGTGTTAATTTAAAAAAGGACTTACTGGGGTTTTTTAAATTTAAAAAAGATTAGGTGTGTTGTAACTTGAAAAGACTACAGTATGTTGTTTAACTTGAAAAGTTTTTGTGTTGTTGAAAACTTGAAAAAGCTTACAGGATTTGAACTTGAAAAACTTCAGTGATGTTGTTAATTTGAAAAAGATTACATGATGTTGTTAACTTAAAAAAGATTTTACGGTGTGTTTTTAAATTTTTAAAAAAAAGATTAGGGTTGATTTTTTAATTGAAAAAGCTTGGTGATGTTTTTAAAATTGAAAAGATTTACGTGATGTTGTTCCCTTGAAAAAAATTACGGTGATTTGTTAATTTTGAAAAAGATTTCGGGTGTTGAAAATTAAAAAAAGAATTACAGTGATGTTGTTAACTTAAAAAAGACTTACGGTGATTTTTTAACTTAAAAAAGATTACGGTGATGTTTTTAAAATTGAAAAAGATTCGGTGATTTTGTTATTTGAAAAAGACTTACGGGGATGTTGTTAATTGAAAAAGATTACGGTTTTGTTGTTAACTTGAAAAAGACTTAAGTGATGTTGTAACTGAAAAAGACTTACGGTATGTTTTTCTTGAAAAAGATTACGGTGATGTTTTTAACTTAAAAAGACTTACGGTGATGTTGTTAACTTAAAAAAAGATTTACGTGATGTTTTAAAATTGAAAAAATTTGTGATTTGTTAATTGAAAAAGACTTCAGTGATTTGTTAACTTAAAAAAGACTTAAGTGATGTTTTTAAACTTGAAAAAGCTTACATGAGTTGTAATTTGAAAAAGATTTAGGTGAGGGTTTTTAAAACTTGAAAAAACTTCGGTGATGTTTTAAAACTTGAAAAGACTTCGGTGATGTTGTTAATTTAAAAAAGACTTACAGTGATTTGTTAACTTGAAAAAGACTTACGTGATGTTGAAAATTGAAAAAACTTACGTGTGTTTTAATTAAAAAGGCTTCATGATTTTTAACTTGAAAATTTTACAGTGATGTTAACTAAAAAAAATTTAAGGTGATTTTGTTAAATTTGAAAAAGATTAGGGTGAGTGTTAACTTGAAAAAGACTTAAGTGATTTTCTAACTTGAAAAAGCTTACAGTATTTTGCTAACTTAAAAAAGTTACGTGAGTTGTAACTTGAAAAAGCTTACAGGGGTTTTGTTAATTAAAAAAACTTAAGTTTTGGTTAACTTAAAAAAGGTTACAGAAAATTTGCTAATTTTGAAAAAGCTTACAGTATTTTTTTTTACTTAAAAAAGCTTACAGTAGTTTTAACTTAAAAAAGGTTCAGTGAGTAGCTAAATTAAAAAGTTACAGGAAAAACAAATTAAAAAAAAAGGCTTACAGTGAGACTAACTTAAAAAAGGCTTACATAGAACTATTGAAAAAGGTTCAGTGAAGAACTAAGAAAAAGGCTTACAGTGACGATAACTTAAAAAAGCTTAAGTGAGAGCTTTTGAAAAAGTTACAGTGAGTACTAACTTAAAAAAAGCTTACAGTGACGAGAAACTTAAAAAAGGGCTTACGGTGAGAGTAACTTGAAAAACCCTTAAGTACGAGCTAACTTAAAAAGGTTCATGACTAGCTAACTTGAAAAAGCTTACAGTGCCCAAATTAAAAAAGGCTTACAGTGACGACTAACTTAAAAAGGCTTACGTGACGAGCAACTTGAAAAAGGGTTACGGTGAGACAACTAAAAAAGTTTTAAGTGACGACTAACTTAAAAAAGGTTTCAGGACGCGCTAACTAAAAAAGGTTACAGGACGAGCTAACTTAAAAAAGGGTTTTACAGTGCGACTAACTGAAAAAGGCCTTACAGTGACGTCTAACTTGAAAAAGGCTTACAGGACGAGTAACTTGAAAAAGGCTTACGGGGAGTACATTTGAAAAAGTTTTACTTGACGAAATTAACTTAAAAAAAGGCTTCGGGGAAAGGCAAACTTAAAAAAGGTTTTCGGACGAAAACTTGAAAAATTAAGTGGGCTAACTTAAAAAAGGGCTTACTTAGTAGCAACTTAAAAAAGGTTAAGTGAGAGCTAACTTGAAAAAGGCTTACAGTGACGCAGCAGTTTTATTAAGCACTTCTTCAATTTGAAACAAATTACATCATAATTCTGAAATTCTGAAAGTCAAAAGGAATTGCAAAGTATTGCTTTTCTGTCAATTGAAAAGGAGTTATTGCAGAATTTTTGGAACAATCCAGAATGTTACCACAAAGAAATGTTGGAAAATTAAGAATAATTCAGTTGATCTACGAATAAAAAATATTTGTATATGATCATGTAAGTCAATTTTATTTCCAGACAGAACTTGCAAAAGTTTCAAAGACAAATAATTACAAAAACACTATTACGAATGTTAGAGACTATCTGATAACCCACAAAAACACTATTACGAATGTTAGAGACTATCTGATAACCCATTAATTATGTCGAGGTGTTGTCAGGCAGGGTAAACTATGACTTATCAGTAGTACTTAACATTAATAATTATTATTATTATTATTAAGATCACATGGAAGCGCTTAACCCGTAGGATTATACAGCGCTTGTGGGGGAGATGGAAGGTATTTAGGCTCAATTCAGGGAACCGGAGCACAGATCCAATTCCCTAGATCAAGAGCCTCTCATCAGCGTAAAGGGAAACCCTCCCTTGAGGGGTTAACATTAATAAAAAAACAAAAGCTAGGAAAGGTTTGGGTTGTCTGAAAGTTAATATTAGTACGAACAAATCTGTAGAGAAAGTAAGCAAACTGGTTGTCAGTTTTGGAGGAAAAATAATTATGTGGCCGGAAAAAGAAGCGGTTACAATATCACAGGAACATAAATGTTTGTTACATTAGATTACAATAGGTAACATAGCCATTAATTATATTTTTGTTGCCTTAAATTTGCGTGGAGTTCCTAGAGAAGTCGAACACGTAGTAGATATTTGTGTTCCTTGTGTGCTCTGTTGGTGTTCTCCAAGAAAAGTCTGAACACTGGGCTAGAGTTGAGTGTTCTGTAAATATACCTTAAGCAGATTTATTTTTCTGAGGTGGGTGAGTGTTATATAGAATTTGACCGAACGATATTCTTAACAAACAGATTTTTGTTAAGTAATAACAGGTTTAAGAATTGGAAAATAAGGAATATCCGCTAGGAATTTTTTTGACCTAAGAAAAGCGTTTGACACAGTTGACCATGGCATCCTACTCCACAAACTTGACCACTATGGTATAAGAGGCCATGCGCTTGCATATTTCAAATCCTACTTTTCTAATAGGTATCAGTATGTCACATTAAAGAACAGCCTCATCAATACGGCCACTTGATACTGGAGTTCCGCAGGGAAGTGTCCTTGGACCCCTGCTCTTCCTCATTTACATCAATGACCTTCCTAACATATCCCAACACCTGAAACCCATTCTCTTTGCTGACGACACGACTTATGTCATCTCCCACCCTAATCTTGCCACCCTCAACACCATTGTTAACGAGGGGCTGCTCAAAATATCGGCTTGGATGACAGCCAATAAACTTACACCTAACACTGACAAAACCTACTATATTATGTTTGGTAGCAGAGCAGGTGTTGCGCAACTTAACATTAAGATCGACAACACTCTAATTGCCAGAAATAATAAGGGCAAATTCCTTGGACTATATCTCGACAACAACCTAAATTTCAGCACCCATATCCAACACATAACAAAAAAAGTATCCAAAACGGTGGGGATCCTCTCCAAGATACGATACTACGTGCCGCAAACTGCCCTTCTAACACTATACCATTCACTTATATATCCATACCTCACCTATGCTATCTGTGCTTGGGGTTCAACTGCAGCAACACACCTAAAGTCAATAATAACCCAACAAAAAGCCGCAGTAAGAATAATCACTAAATCCCATCCCTGGCAACACCCCCCTCACTCTTCATAGATCTAAACTTACTCCCTGTTCAGAACATCCACACTTACTACTGTGCAATCTACATCTACAGGACCTTAAATTCCAATATTAACCTTGACCTAAAAAGCTTTCTTGATAGTTGTGACAGGATCCACAGGCATAACACCAGACACAAACATCTCTATGACATTCCCCATGTCCGACTAAACCTTTACAAAAATTCAATGTATTTCAAAGGACCTAAAATCTGGAACACTCTACCTGAAAACTCTAGAACTGCAGAAATACTCATCACTTTCAAAACTACAGTTAGAAAACAACTTATCTCCCTGATACACCCCGACAACTAACTACATGATGACCACCTGGTGGTTCACACTTACACTCACTCACCCACTGACTATAAACACAGAAATACTAATCTTAATCTTAAAATAATGAATCCTAACTAGTCATAAGTCTGCCTATGATACTCCAATATAGATACTTTGTATTGTGCCAAAACAAAAGCATTCACATTGCTAAACTCACAAATTATAATGTAGTCACCTAGCCTTAATACCATAATCTATGAGGATTTAATGTTAAGAATTAATCCAAATCTGCCCAAAATGCCTAGCCATGCTAGGTGTCCTAGTGGCCCCCTCTGTAATTAGTATTTTATAACATGTAAACCACACAATATCCAAATCCTGTAAACCCCACATTGTAACCCTTATAGAGAATAAACTTGATTTGATTTGATTTGATTTGATATCTGTTGGGGATCCCAGAGTACAAACACCATAAGTAAGGTTAGATTAGACTAGCTAGTAGTAAAGAATGAGGAATGATGTTTGTTGCAATGGACATATTTTTTTAAATAGTACCCACTTAGATATTTTCTTAGAGATTTGATGGATGTGTGAGCTCAAAGTTGTCTTTATACGCATGTATTGTTATTTATTACTATGATCCCAGATTAAGCTGTAATAAACAACTGTCAATAAATACAGAGAAGGATGAACCGCACTCCTGTCCATCCTGTTCATTCATTTATCAATATATAAATAACAAAAAGGCACAACACCGTGACTGAAACAATACACAAATAATCCGCACATAGGAGAGAGGAGCTGACCACGACGTTCTGTCCGACTTGGACCATTTACAAAGTCACACTGAAAGAAAGGAGAGAAGGAGGCAGTATATACAGGCCAGCAGACAGGGACGGGATAATAATAATAATATCTTTATTTACTACAAGTACATGTACAAGGTATACAGTCCTAGCTGACAACAATGACATACTACTATATAGAAAGTCCCTTGTTATGCTCCGCATTTCGGGCAAATTAGGTCAGTGTCCCAGGATGCGACCCACACCCATTTTACTGATGGGGAACATAGACAACAGGTGGAAAGAAACACGTCCAATGTCCTACTCTGGCTGGGAATCGAACCCAGGCCCTCGCTGTGTGAAGCGAGAGCGTTAACCACCAGGCCACCAGAGCCTGGTAGTAGGAAAGGAAGAGAGAGGTAATGGTAGTAGTAGTAATGGTAGAGTCAGTCAAAGACCATGAAAGAGGAGCACTGCAGCAGAGCTGAGGGCCTACTAAAGGCTAGAACAAAAGCACTGTTAGTGTGACTTTGTAAATGGTTCAGATCAGACCGTAACGTCGTCGTAAGATCCTGTGTCCTATGTGCGGGTTATTTGTGTATTTATCAGTATGTTAAAATTAATATATTTTTCTTTGTTTCCAAACATTATTTAGAAAATCATATCCATATTGAGTGTGAATTTGTTATAATCCACGTTGATATCTTTCCGAGCTCTGCTTTCACTATATTGTTGACGACAATAGGATCTGCATTTGAAATAGCAAAAGCTGTGTCGTCTGTAAACAGAACTGAGTCAAGTTTCTGCGAGGCATCTGTGACGGTGTTTGAGGTGATGAGGAATGTTAGAGAACTTCGGACACTGCCCAGTGTCTCTCCTGTGTTAACTGGTTGGGAAGCTGAAACATTACCGTTAATAATATCCATACTTCAGCTTTATTAAAAAGCTTTAAAACTTCACTTGCTTACCCTAGCAATTATTTCACAACATTCCAGTATATGTAGGAATATTGATGTTAAGGATATGGAATCGGTGGGGAGGTCAGACACGAGTCCAACTGGTTATCAGGGAAGCTACACTGCCATCCATCCCAGAGTAAATTTATAAGGAGTGCTAGGGATAAGGATGAGATCAAAAATTGCATGCTAGATATAGACAAGGAATCATGTCGGAGGCAGACAAAAAGAGCAGCAGACTGTGTAACAAATAAACCTGTACTGCAGTATAGTGAAGCAGCCTAAGAACGGAACTTTGAAAATACTATGAGGAATGGGCTCATGAGTCTGGGATGTTGATGGTGGGTTAAGGCTGTAGTCAGATTCATACGGCATGTTTGTGCATTTTTATTTGTATGAATGTCCTGACAAATTTCCACGCATGAAGGATAGCTTGTCAAGGCCCATTTCTAACTGTCTCTCTTCAAGATATGTCATCATGTCTGCGAGCGTCTCCCTGCCAGGCGGTATAAACGAGCGAGGGGAACTGAATGGAGACGGCAGGTTCATTAGTGGTTGTCAAAGAGAAAAAAATAAGTGGTTGTGAGGAGTTAGTCGGTTTATGGGATGTGAAGGTAGGTCTGATATATTGTGTCTAGGGAATATGGGAGGCAAGTGTATCTCTGGTATACTTGTAGTTGTAACTAAAGTTGGAGTCATTAAACAAAGACTAGTGTGAATGCATGGTAGTACCAGGCATGATTTCAAAGTTGTCGTTTTCTGGGAGCATTTATGGTTGTCGTTTGAACGTGGGAGAGATAGTTGTAGCGGATTGTTGCTTGTGAAGCAGTGAAGGTATCAAGTGGTGAAGAGGTCGACACTTCATAAGTCAAGATTGTATAAGGGTGGGAGACAAGATTTTTATTTATTTATTTATATATTTATTAGTAATTTGGACATGATACATAGATGTACAAAGAAATATAGTGGTTAAGTGTAACATGCCAAAAACCCCTTGTATGCAGAGCATTATGGGCTTAAGATTAACTTAAGATTAACTAAACAATCATACATTCAGTGGTAAAAATTATAGTAAACAAATAACAATTAAGTACAAATGAGTATTTCAAAGACAGGTCATATTGTCATTTGCTGAGTTGCTGAGCATTCAATAGAATGATGTATTCTGTTAGGTAATGTAATTAAAAAAAAAAAAAGTTTGGTAGGGTCACAGGTTATACATTTATGAGATACAATTATTCAGTATTTATTTAGTTGTGGGTGAGTAAATGATTTTTAAGAAGAGACTTGAATTTATAAACAGATAGTATTTCTTTTATATTCACAGGTAATGAATTCCAGATTTTTGGGCCTTTTATGTGCATTGAGTTTTTACATAGTGTGAGATGGACACGAGGAACATCGAAGAGTGATCTGTGCCTTGTGTTATGGTCATGTGTTCTGTTGAGGTTGGTAAGGAGACGTTTGAGGGGAGGGTTTATATCTGAGTTAAGTGTTCTATGTATGTAGTAGGTACAATAATAAGTACGGATGTTTTGTATGGTGAGTAGGTTCAGAGTTTTGAAAATTGGTGGAGGGTGCTGCCTGTAGTGGGAATTTGTTATCATTCTGACTGCAGCCTTTTGTTGGGTAATTAATGGTCTGAGATGGTTTATTGTTGTTGAGCCCCATGCACAGATTCCATAGGTGAGATAGGGGTAAATAATTGAGTGATATAGGGCCAGGAGGGCTGACTGTGGAACATAGTACCGTATCTTTGAAATTTTTTTGGAAATTTGTTGTACATGTGTTTGAAATTTGAGTCTATTATCAAGGTGGATTCCTAAGAATTTTCCCTCTGTTAGCTTTGTGAAAGGTGATCCGTTTATCATTATGTTAAGAGGGACATCTGTAGCTCTGTTTCCAAACTGAATGAAGTAGGTTTTGTCAATGTTGAGAGTAAGTTTGCTAGTCATCATCCAGGTAGATATTTTCTGTAATTCGGTATTTACAGTATTGGCTAGCGTGACTGGGCTCAGGTGAGAGAAGACATATGCAGTGTCATCTGCAAATAGTGTGGGTTTGAGTAGTTGCGATGCATTTGGTAGGTCGTTTACGTAAACGAGAAAGAGAAGAGGACCAAGGACACTTCCCTGTGGGACACCAACTGTAATTGGATGTGTGGAAGAGTTTGCTCCATTTGTGTACACATATTGGCTTCTGTTGCTGAGGTATGACTTAAGGTAGTTGAGGGAGTGCCCTCTTATACCATAGTGTGACAATTTTACTTGGAGCAAATCATGATCAACTGTATCAAAAGCTTTACGTAAATCAATGAAGATCCCCAGTGGGACTTCTTTTTTCTCTAGTGCAGTGTATAATTTTTCTAGCATGTGTATAATAGCATCATTCGTGTTTTTATTAGGCCTGAACCCAAACTGACAGGGGTTGAGTATGTTGTGGGAGATGAGGTAGGAATAGATTCGCTTATGAATTAATTTTTCGAAGATTTTAGAGAGAGGATGTAAGTTGGATATTTGCCTATAGTTATTCAAGTCTATTTGGTTTTCTCCTTTATGTATCGGGGTGACCCTCGCTATTTTGAGAGCTGTAGGGAAGGTAGAGGATTCAATGGATTTGTTAAAGAGTGTTGCAATGATTTGTGACAGCACTTGCGATGCTTTTTTGTATATAAAGTGTGGTAAGGTATTTAAATCTCCTGACTTGCTTTTTAGTGTGTTGATAATAAGGGAGACTTCAGTAGGGTTAGTCGGAGCTAGGAACAGTGTGTTCGGGTAGTTGCCAGTGAGGTAGTCATTGGGTGGGGTATCTGAGCTTGGGATTTTATTGGCAAGGTTTTGACCTATAGTGGAGAAGAAATCATTGAGTTTGCTGTTTCAGTAGGTGGGAGTTGGGGTTCATCTGGTTCAGTTAGTTCAATTGTGCTATTTCCTGTTATCTTTTTTGTTCCTAGAATTTCTGATAGGGTTTTCCAGGTCTTTTTTATATCACCTTTTAAGTTGGATAATCTGTTCTCATAATACAGTTTTTTAACCCTTCTTATCAGGCTGGTTAGGATTTACGAGTAACGTTTTGTTTGGTCTCTGGTTATGTGACCCATTCTGTACTGTTTCTCGTAAAGGTGTTTTGTATTTATGGATTTGAGAATGCTGGGTGTTAGCCAGGGACTGTTCAGTCTCTTAGCTGTCATCTGTTTAGTTTTTTAGGGCAGTGCTTGTTATAGAGGTATTGGGTCTTTTTTAGAAATTTATTAATACATTCGTCAATATCTGTATAGTTTTCAGAAGGACACTACTGACTGTTGGAAGACCTTGCCACTCTGGAATAAGAGATGCTTAGTAACCTTCCATATTTATGTAGTTGGGAAACTGCTCGGTAATATGAAACTCTTTCTATCTCAAACACCGCATTATACTTTTCTGAAGGATAAAAGAACTCTAGCGAGAACACCAGGGATGTGTGTCCTTACATGTAAGGCAGGAAGGAGAGTAATCTCAGAGACAACACAATAAGTGTCAGGGGCCCAAGACTGCTCAGTTGCCTCCCGTATACATAAGGGGGATTACCAATAGACCCCTGGCTGTCTTCAAGAGGGCACTGGACAGGCACCTAAAGTCAATACCTGACCAGCCGGGCTGTGGTTCATACGTCGGTCTGCGTGCAGCCAGTAGTAACAGCCTGGTCGACCAGACCCTGATCCACCACGAGGCCTGACCTTAGACCAGGCTGCGGAAGCGTTGACCCCCGAAACCCTCTCCAGGTATACTCTAGATATACCCCAAGTATACTCCAGGTATACCCCAGGTATAATCCAGGTATACCCGAGGTATAATCCAGGTATACCCGAGGTATAATCCAGGTATACCCAAGGTATAATCCAGGTATACCCCAGGTATAATCCAGGTATACTCCAGGTAAACCCCAGGAATACTCCAGGTATACCCCAGGTATACTCCAATTGTACCCAGGTATAATCCAGGTATACTCAAGGTATGACCCAGGTATACCTTATACTCTCGTGCAGCCAAACTTCACTGAGTTTGTCTTAGACATTTAGAAACAACAAGAATTACAGTAACGTCTAATCACCTGGATCGACACTTACGTCTACGTGACGTGCAGGTGGTGGAAATTCCCAACCAATATAGCCAGACAAACATTTGATAATGATGGAATAACAACAGATTAAAACATCTCATAGGTCAAAAGAGAGGCATATGTAGGCGTATCAAAAGACGAGAGGGGCAGTTAAGAAATCAATGTATTCAATTAAAGAGAGAAATAAAAAAAGGAATAAGAAAAGCAAAAAGGGATTATGAGGCTAAGGTCGCAAGGGATTCAAAGACTAACTCAAAAGGGTTCTTTCAGGTATACAGAAGTTAGATTAGGAATAAGATTGGCCCACTTAAGAGTAACTCTGGTCAGATCACTGACCAGAAATGTGTGTGAAATTTTCAACACTTACTTCCTCTCAGTTTTTACTCGGGAAGATACTAGCAAAATTCCAGAAATAATAAATTATGTAGAACAGGACGATAATAAACTATGCACAATAAGGGTAATTGGTGACATGGTCCTCAGAAAAATATAGAAATTAAAGCCTAACAAATCCCCAGGCCCTGATGAACTGTTTGCAATGGGTTTAAAGGAATATAAAGAGAAACTTAGCATACCTTTGGCTAATCTTTTCAATATATCACTACACACTGGCATGTGCCAGACAAGTGGAAAATGGTAAATGTAATACCTATTTACAAGGCAGGTGACAGGTCCTTGGCTTCGAACTGTAGACCAATAAGCCTTACCTCCGTAGTGGGAAAATTTATGGAATCAATAATTGCCGTAGCAATTCATAGCCATCTTGAAAGGCATAAACTGATTTAATGAATCTCAACACAGTTTTACAAAGGGGCGTTCCTGTCTTACGAATTTACTACTTTTCTTCACTAAGGTGTTTGAGGAGGTAGATCATGGTATTGAATATGATATTGTGTATATGGACTTCAGTGAGGTTTTCGATAGAGTTCCACATCAGAGGAGAATTTTTTCCTGGGTAGAGGCATGGTTGACAAATAGACGGCAGAGAGTTTGCATAAATGGGGAGAAATCAGAATGGGGGCACGTCACAAGCGGTGTTCCTCAGGGGTCAGTGTTGGGCCTGTTGTTGTTCACAGTCTACATAAACGACATAGATGAAGGAATAAATAGCCACATAAGCAAACTTGCTGATGACACCACAATGGGCCGCCCAGTTCCTTCTAATGAGGACATTAGAGCACTCCAGGATGATTTAAATAAACTGATACGGTGGTCGGAGAAGTGGCAGATGCAGTTTAATATAGAATAATGCAAAGTTATAAATGTTGGACAGGCAAATAACCATGCCATATATAAACTAAATAATGTAGATCTTAATAGTACGGATTGTGAAGAGGATTTATGAGTTCTGGTTAGTAGTAATCAAAAACCAAGACAACAGTGCATTAGTATTCTCAATAAAGCTGAGATTAAGACACATGTGCAACATCTGGGTATCTTTATTGTAGACGTTTCGCCATCCAGTGGCTTTATCAATACAAATTCTAGGACATAACTTGAAGACAGTAGAACTATGTACAGAAGATGAGGTAATCAGTCCCTTAACCTAGGAGTAGATGCGAACAGCACCATAGTCGTGGAGATTCTGAAGCAGAAGAAAGGATCCTGGCGCTTATATAGTAACGTCAGGTGTAGCAGACGAGGCCATATTCACTGGTAGGCGGGATTCCCCAGTGGAAGTAGGTCCTTCCCAAAGACATGGGTTAGTTGTAGTAGTAGTTGTCGTAGTCGTGAAGGTTATGTACATGTCCTCAGAATTAAGATTCCATGATGTTGCAGTGTCTGACAAGTTGTGTACGAATGGTATATAATACCGACAAGATGAGATTAAGACACATGTGCAACATCTGGGTATCTTTATTGTAGACGTTTCACCACCCAGTGGCTTTATCAATACAAATTCTAGGACATAACTTGAAGACAGTAGAACTATGTACAGAAGATGAGGTAATCAGTCCCTTAACCTAGGAGTAGGTGCGAAGAGCCCCATAGTCGTGGAGATTCTGAAGCAGAAGAAAGGAGCCTGGCGCTTATATAGTAACGTCAGGTGTAGCAGACGAGGGCATATTCACTGGTAGGCGGGATTCCCCAGTGGAAGTAGGTCCTTCCCAAAGAGATGGGTTAGTTGTAGTAGTAGTTGGGAAGGACCTACTTCCACTGGGGAATCCCGCCTACCAGTGAATGATAAAGAGAAAGGAGGGTCCTTAAGTATATATTACGCAAATAGTCGCAGTGCTAGGAATAAGATGGACGAGTTGAGACTAGTTGCTAGTGCAGGTAACATAGATGTATTTGCAATTACTGAGACGTGGTTTAATTCAAAAAGTCGGGACATGCCTGCAGAATGTCACATTCAGGGTTTCAAATTGTTCCAAGTAGATTGAAGTATCGGGAAGGGGGGTGGGGTGGCATTGTATGTCCGAGATCGCTTGAACTGTTGCATTAAAACGGGTTATTAAGTCTGAAGTAACACATACAGAGTCTGTTTGGATAGAATTTTCAGAGGGGCATGAAAAATTAACTTTAGGTGTGATATACCGTCCCCCAAATTTAGATAGGGACCAGGGAAGACTACTATGGGAGGAAATTGTTAGGGCCACAAGGCACGATAATGTAGTAATTCTAGGAGACTTTAACTTTAGTCATATTGATTGGAATTTCTTGACTGGGAATTTAGAATCATACGACTTCTTAGAAGTAGTTCAGGATTGTTTTTTGAAGCAGTTTGTGACAGAACCTACAAGGGGTAATAACCTGCTTGACTTAGTTCTGGCAAACAATGAATCCCTTGTTAATAATTTAGAAGTTTCAGAGGAACTGGGTGCTAGCGACCACAAATCAATTACATTTAGAATTGAATGGAAGTATGATAGTAGGGATAACTCAGTAACAGTCCCAGATTTTCGCTTAGCAGATTACGATGGGCTTAGAGAAACACTTATCATCTGTTGACTGGGGTAACGAAGAGAGCTATCATTATGACAGTTTTCTGAACACAATACATGCTGCTCAAAGAACATTTATCCTTATAAAGAAATTAGATCAAATAGAAATGACCCAAAATGGATGAATAATAGGCCTGAAATATCTACTAGGGCATAAGAAAGGAATTTATAGGCGTATCAAAAGAGGTGAGGGTCATCTTATGAATCAGTATATTGACATTAAGAGGGACATTAAAAAGGGGATAAGAAAAGCTAAAAGGGACTATGAAATTAAAGTTGCTAGGGATTCTAAAACTAACCCAAAAAGTTTTTTCCAGGTATATAGAACAAAAGTCAGAGATAAGATAGGTCCCCTTAAAAATAAACTATGGGCATCTTACTGACAAAGAGAATGAAATGTGCTCGATTTTAAATAATTATTTTCTCTCGGTTTTTACACAGGAAGACACTAATAATATTCCGGTAATTAATTTTATAGTGGGCCAGAAGAAGATAAATTATGTAACATCACAGTCACTAGTGAAATGGTTGTGAAGCAGATAGACCGACTGAAGCAAATAAGTCACCGGGTCCTGATGAGGTTTTTTCAAGGGTTCTAAAGGAATGCAAAATGGAAGTCTGTGAACCATTAACTAATATTTTTAATTTATCTCTTCAAACAGGTGTAGTGTCTGATATGTGGAAGATGGCTAATGTAATTCCTATTTTTAAAAACAGGGGACAAGTCGTTACCGTCAAATTACCGCCCAATAAGCCTGACCTCAATTGTAGGCAAATTACTAGAGTCAATTATAGCTCAAATTATAAGAAGCCATCTCGATAAGCATAGCTTGATTAATGATACTCAGCATGGATTCACAAGAGGCCGGTCTTGTCTAACTAATTTATTAACTTTCTTCAGTAAAGCTTTTGAGGCTGTTGACCACGATAAAGAATTTGATATTATTTACTTAGATTTTAGTAAGGCATTTGATAGAGTTCCGCACCAAAGACTGTTGAAGAAAGTAGCAGCTCATGGCATTGGGGGAAGAGTGCTCTCGTGGATCGAGTCATGGCTCACAGACAGGAAGCAGAGAGTGTCCATAAATGGGGTTAAATCCGAGTGGGGATCAGTAACAAGTGGCGTTCCACAGGGATCAGTCTTGGGCCCGTTGTTGTTTATAATATATATCAATGATCTTGATGAAGGAATTACTAGTGATATGAGCAAATTCGCCGATGACACGAAGATAGGTAGGATAATTGATTCAAACGTAGATGTTAGGGAACTTCAGGAGGATTTAGACAAACTCTACTCTTGGTCAGAAAAGTGGCAGATGCAGTTCAATGTAGATAAATGCAAGGTTCTGAAGCTCGGGAGTGTCCATAACCCTAGCACTTATAAGTTAAATAATATAGAACTTAGCCATACAGATTGCGAAAAGGACTTGGGGGTTATGGTAAGCAGCAACCTTAAACCAAGACAGCAATGCCTAAGCGTACGTAATAAGGCAAATAGATTATTGGGATTTATATCAAGAAGTGTAAGCAACAGAAGTCCAGAGGTCATACTGCAGCTTTATACATCATTAGTAAGGCCTCACCTAGATTATGCAGCTCAATTCTGGTCTCCATATTACAGAATGGACATAAATTCGTTAGAAAACATTCAGCGTAGGATGACTAAATTAATACATAGCATTAGAAATCTTCCTTATGAAGAAAGATTGAAGACTCTTAAGTTACATTCACTTGTTAGACGAAGAATGAGGGGAGACCTGATCGAAGTGTATAAGTGGAAGATAGGTATTAATAAAGGGGATATTAACAAGGTCTTGAGGATATCTCTCCAAGAGAGAACCCGCAGTAATGGATTTAAATTAGATAAGTTTAGATTTAGAAAGGACATAGGAAAGTATTGGTTTGGAAATAGGGTAGTTGATGAGTGGAACAGTCTACCTAGTTGGGTTATTGAGGCTAGGACTTTGGGTAGTTTCAAATTTAGGTTGGATAAGTACATGAGTGGGAGGGGTTGGATTTGAGAGGGACTTGCACATCGGAGCTTGTTTCTTGGGTGGCATTGAAAATTGGGTTGGTCAAATGTTTGTTAGTGGGATGAATTGTAAAGGACCTGCCTAGTATGGGCCAACAGGCCTGCTGCAGTGTTCCTCCTTTCTTATGTTCTTATGTTCTTATGGTTCAGCCTCGTGTGTGTGTGTGTGCCCGAGCCACCGGTGGTACAGCCTCGTGTGTGTGTGTGCCCGAGCCACCGGTGGTTCAGCCTCGTGTGTGTGTGTGTGCCCGAACCACCGGTGGTTCAGCCTCGTGTGTGTGTGCCCGAACCACCGGTGGTTCAGCCTCGTGTGTGTGTGTGTGTGTGTGCCAGAACCACCGGTGGTTCAGCCTCGTGTGTGTGTGCCCGAACCACCGGTGGTTCAGCCTCGTGTGTGTGTGCCAGAACCACCGGTGGTTCAGCCTCGTGTGTGTGTGTGCCAGAACCACCGGTGGTTCAGCCTCGTCTGTGTGTCCCAGAACCACTATTGGTTCAGCCTCGTCTGTGTGCTGCTGATACAGGGAAGCCACAGCTGGTGCTGCTGACACAGGAAAGTCACAACTGGTGCTTCTGACACAGCAAAGTCACAACTGGTGCTGCTGACACAGGGAAGTCACAACTGGTGCTGCTGACACACGGAAGTCACAGCTGGTGCTGCTGACACGGTGAAGTCACAACTGGTGCTACTGACACGGTGAAGTCACAACTGGTACTACTGACACAGGGTAGTCACAACTGGTGCTGCTCACAAAGGGAAATTACAACTGGTTCTGCTGACACAGGAAAGTCACAACTGGTGCTTCTGACAAAGGGAAGTCGCAGCTGGTCCTGCTGGCACAGGAAAATCACAACTGGTGCTTCTGACACAGGGAAGTCACAGCTGGTCCTGCTGACACAGGGAAATCACAACCTGTGCTGCTGACACACGGAAGTCACAGCTGGTCCTGCTGACACAGGGAAGTCACAACTGGTGCTGCTGACACGGTGAAGTCACAACTGGTGCTACTGACACAAGGGAAGTCACAGCTGGTGCCGCTGACACAGGGAAGTCACAACTGGTTAGCTGACACACCCAAGTTACTGTTGGTCCTGAAGACACAGAAGACAAAGCTGATGCTGATGACAGAGGGAAGTCACAGCTGGTGGTGCTGACACAGGGAAGTCACACATGGTGCTGCAGACACAGAGAATTCACAGCTGGTTATGTTGAGAAAAGGAAGTCACAGCTGCTGCTCCTGACACAAGGAAGTCACTGTTTGTGCTGCTGGCACAGGGAATTCACAGCTAGTGCTTTGACATAGTGAATTCACAGGAGGTGCTGCTGAGAGACGAGTCACAGCTGGTGCTGCTGACAAACACAAGTCACAGCTGATGCTGTTAACACAGCGAAGTCACAGCCGATGCTGCTGACACAGGGAAGTATCAGCTGGTTCTGATGACACAAACAAATCAGAGCTGGTATTCCTGACATCATAAAGTAACAGCTGGTGCTACACACACTGGGAAGCCACAGCTGGTGCTGTTGATAAAGGGAAATCACAGTTGATGCTGTTGACACAAGAAAGTCACAGTTGGTGCTGCTGACACAGGGAAGTCACAGCTGGTGCTGCTGACACAGGGAAGTCACAGCTGGTGATACTGAATGAGGGAAGTCACAGCTGGTGCTGTTGACAAAGGTAAGTCACAGTTGGTGTTGCTGACACAGGAAAGCTACAGCTGGTGCTGCTAACACAGGGAATTCACAGCTGGTGCTGCTGACACAGGGAAGTCACAGTTAGTGATGCTGAATGAGGAAAGTCACAGCTGGTGCTGTTGACAAAGGGAAGTCACAGTTGGTGCTGCTGACACAGGAAAGCTACAGCTGGTGCTGCTAACACAGGGAATTCACAGCTGGTGCTGCTGACAAAGGGAATTTACAGCTGGTGATGCTGACTGAGGAAGCCACAGCTGGTGCTGCTGACACAGGGAATTTACAGTTGGTGCTGCTGACACAGGGAAGTCACAGTTGGTGACGCTGAATGAGGGAAGTCACAGCTGGTGCTGTTGACAAAGGAAAGTCACAGTTGGTGCTGCTGAGACAGACAAGTCACAACTGGTGTTGCTAACACAAGAAAGGCACAGATGGTGCTGCTGACACTAGAAACTCACAGCTGGTGCTGCTGACACGGGTAAGTCACAGCTGGTGCTGCTGACAAAGACAAATAATAGGTGGTACTGCTGACACACAAACGTCACAGCTGGAGCTGCTGACACAAGCCACAGATGGTGCTGCTGACACAAGAAAGTCACAGACGGTGCTGCTGACACTAGAAACTCACAGCTGGTGCTGCTGGCACAGGTAAGTCACAGCTGTTGCTGCTGACAAAGACAAATAACTGGTGGTACTGCTGACACACACAAGTCACAGCTGGAGCTGCAGACACAAGTCAGATGGTGCTGCTGACACAAGAAAGTCACAGATGGTGCTGCTGACACTAGGAAGTCACACCTGGTGCTGCTGACACTAGGAAGTCACAGCTGGTAATGCTGACACAAACAGGTCACAGTTGGTGCTGCTGACACAGAGAAGTCACGGCTAGTGCTGCTGGCACAGGGAAGTCACAGTTGATCCTTCTGAATCATGGAAGTCACAGATGGTGCTGCTGCCACGGGAATTCACAGCTGGTGCTGTTGACACAGGGAATTCACAGGTGGTGCTGCTGACACAGACAAGTCACAGCTGGTGCTGCTGACACAAGAATGTCGCAGATGGTACTGCTGACACTGGGAACTCACAGCTGGTGCTGCTGACACCAGAAAGTAACAGCTGGTAATGCTGACACAAACAAGTCACAGCTGTTCCTGCTGAATCAGTGAAATCACAGCTGGTGCTGTTAACACAGTGAAGTCACAGTTGGTGCTGCTGACATAGGGAAGTCACAATTGATGCTACAGAAATAGGGAACTCACAGCTGGTGCTGCTGACACACGTAAGTCACAGCTAGTGCTGCAGACACACACACGAGTCACAGCTGGTGCTGCTGAGATACACAAGTCACAGCTGGTACTGCTAACACTGGGAAGTCACAGTTGGCACTGCTGACACTGGGAAGTCACAGCTGGTGCTAGTGACACTGGGAACTCACAGCTGGTGCTAGTGACACTGGGAACTCACAGTTGGTGCTGCTGACACAGGGAAGTTACATCTGGAGCTGCTGACACGCATAAGTCACATCTGGTGCTGCAGACACAGGAAAGTCACAATTGATGTTGCGGAAATAAGGAAGCCATAGCTGGTGATGCTGACACACGTAAGTCACTGCTAGTTCTGCTGACACACACACGAGTCACGGCTGATGCTGCTGACACTCATAAGTCACAGCTGGTGCTGTTAACACAATGAAGCCACAACTGGTGCTGCTGACACACGTAAGTCACAGTTAGTTCTGCTGGCACACACACGAGTCACAGCTGTTACTGCTGACATACACAAGTCATAGCTGGTGCTGCTGACACTGGGAACTCACAGCTGGTGCTACTGACACAGGAAAGTCATAGCTGGTGCTGCAGAAATAAGGAAGTTACAGCTGGTGCCGTAGAAACAGGGAAGTCATAGTTGGTGCTGCTGACACAGACAAGTTACAGCTGGTGCTGCTGACACAGACAAGTTACAGCTGGTGCTGCTGACACAGGAAAGTCACAGCTGGTGCTGCTGACAGGGAGGTCACGGCTGGTGCTGCTGACACTAGAAAGTCACGGGTGGTGCTGGTGACACTGGGAAGTCACAGGTGGTGCTGCTGACACTGGGAAGACATAGCTGGTGCTGCTGGCACGCACAAGTCATAGCTGCTTGCCGTCTGTCCAGGCTTGAAGGGTGATATCATCTAGATGCTTTTGGCTGCCATCAGATCTGCATAATTGGGGTGGCTCTATTATTGCTGGGCATCTGGCTGTTGAGAGGCTCCAATACCACTTGTTCGTGGGTACAATAATATATATATATATATATATATATATATATATATATATATATATATATATATATATATATTATATATATATATATATACAAAACAACCACTGTGAAAGAATAGAGAAATTCCAAGCGCTTTCGTGACTACTCACATTTTCAAGAAACAATGATTGTTCCTTGATAATGTGAGTAGTCACGAGAGCGCTTGGAATTTCTCTATTCTTTCACAGTGGTTGTTTTGCATATTCTAAAATCACCTGTTTACTGTGATCTTATTGCATATATATATATATATATATATATATATATATATATATATATATATATATATATATATATATATATATATATATATAATATATAACATATTTATATATATTTTTTTATTATTATTATCACACTGTCCGATTCCCACCAAGGCAGGGTGGCCCGAAAAAGAAAAAATTTCGCAATCATTCACTCCATCACTGTCTTGCCAGAAGGGTGCTTTACACTACAGTTTTTAAACTGCAACATTAACATTAATATATATATATATATATATATATATATATATATATATATATATATATTATATATATATATATATATATTATATATATATATATATATATATTATATATATATATATATATATATATATATATATATATATATTTATATATATATAGCAACACTGCGACTAGCCAAGGAGTCGAACCCATGCTGCTTTGGCCTGCCTCATGGTGGGCGAAAATTTATGATGCCTTAAGTCTATGGGACCATACAATCCTAAAGAGTAGCGCATCCAGCAGAACTGAATGTTGTACTCGCTACCCGAGGACATACGGTGGTGTGGATGACTCTAGGATAATTTCATTCTACTCGCTGTTTGGTGTACTAGCACAACGAGCAGTATTTTTTATTATTGTACCCACGAACAAGTGGTATTGATCAATAACAACACTTGTTCAATACAACTTGCTCGTGGGTACAGTAATATAAAAATACTGCTCGTTGTACTAGTACACCAAACAGCGAGTAGAATGAAATTAGCCTAGAGTCATCCACACCATTGTGTGTCCTCGGGTAGCGAGTACAACATCCAGTTCTGCTGGATACGCTACTCTTAAGGATTGTGTGGTTCCGTGGAGTAAGGCGTCATGAGTTTTCGCCCACCATGAGGCAGGCCAAAGCAGCATGGGCTCGAGTACTTTGGCTAGTTGCTGTGTTGTTGTTTATATATATATATATATATATATATATATATATATATATATATATATATATATATATATATATATATATATATATATATATTATATATATATATATATATATATATACACACAAGGAATTCGCGAGAGCAGGCGAAATATACACAAACACTGATCTCTGGCTGAAGGAGACCTTAGGACAAGGTACGCAGTGCTTTACCAATCTACCCACACTGGACAATACCTTGGCGTGTAGCTTGCGCTACACGTTTGATCCAAGGCAGCCAGCTTTCAGCGAGAAGGCTTACAGCTTTTCATCTCATCCCCTGCATGTCCTAAGGTTCGTAGGTTCGAGTCTCCTTCAGCCAGAGATCAGTGTTTATATATATATATATATTATATATATATATTATATATAATATATTATATATATATATATATATATATATATATATATATATAATATGTGTGTGTGTGTGTGTGTGTGTGTGTGTGTGTGTGTGTGTGTGTGTGTGGAATCTCGGTTATCGAATTAATTTGTTCCAGATGTCGATTCGACAATCAAAATGGACGACAACCAAAGCAATTTTTTCCATAAAGAATATGGTAAATAGAATTAATCCGTTGCCGACCACAGATTTATTAAAAATATACTAACTTCTACATAAAACTGAAAAAATGAATACATAAAAAAACTTTAACTGAAATACGGGACAGTAAATTAAAATTTTATTGCCTCTTACCTGTCAGAGGAGAGTTAATGGGATACTGGAAGCAGGAGGTGGAGGAGACGAGGCGGGATGTTACTGCCTGGAAGTAGAGTCACCTTCTATTTAATAAGTCAGGCAACTGTGCTTCTGGTGTTGTTTCTCTTCTTTGCCTCTATTCACCACTAACACCTTGTTCTGGCTCACTGGTTCTTTGTCTCACCAAAAGCCTGTCCAGTAAGGTTGGTTTCAGGCTCCGTTTTAACACTTGTCTAAATTGAGATATTACAGTGTCATTGTACATGTAAGAGACGGATGGCCACTGCTTTGTCTGGATGGTATTTTTCAGCAAACTCCTGCACTTCACGCCGTTAACACACATTTCCTTAACAAGTGCAACGGGCACATGATCAGTTCCCTTCTCTTCCTCTGATGACAGCTCCTCTGCTGCAATCTGTGATGAGTTCAGTTCTGTGTTCCTCTACCAACTCCTCCACCTCATCTCACCTCTAGCCCCAAGGTCATCTCTAGGAACACAATATTCTCTACCTGCTCAAGCTTATCTTCAAATCCCTCAGCCTCTATGAACTCTTGGAATTCAGTAACATACTTTTCAACAGTCATTTTGTCAACACTGGCAGCCTCTCCATGCCTAGTCACACCATGAATGCTACTTTTCTTAAAATTACCAAACCAACCCATTGAGTTTCAGCACTTGTTCATGTTTTTTTCAGGTCATCATGCAACTGCCTCGTTTTTTCGTATTCCGTGCGTAAGCATGTGACCCGAGCCGTTCGCAATGTCGGCCGACAACCAAGAGAACATACGAAAACCAGGACATTTCTTTTGTGGAATTCCGTCCTTCGAAAACTGATTTGTTCGACAAGTAATGCAGTCGACAACCCAGGTTCGAGTCTCCTTAGGCCAGAGATCAGGATATATATATATATATATATATATATATATATATATATATATATATATATATATATATATATATATATGTATGTATGTATATGGAGAAAAAGAGAGAGGTTAAGAGAGTGGTGAAGCAATGTAAAAAGAGAGCAAATGAGAGAGTGGGTGAGATGTTATCAACAAATTTTGTTGAAAATAAGAAAAAGTTTTGGAGTGAGATTAATAAGTTAAGGAAGCCTAGAGAACAAATGGATTTGTCAGTTAAAAATAGGAGAGGAGAGTTATTAAATGGAGAGTTAGAGGTATTGGGAAGATGGAGGGAATATTTTGAGGAATTGGTAAATGTTGATGAAGATAGGGAAGCTGTAATTTCGTGTATAGGGCAAGGAGGAATAACATCTTGTAGGAGTGAGGAAGAGCCAGTTGTGAGTGTGGGGGAAGTTCGTGAGGCAGTAGGTAAAATGAAAGGGGGTAAGGCAGCCGGGATTGATGGGATGAAGATAGAAATGTTAAAAGCAGGTGGGGATATAGTTTTGGAGTGGTTGGTGCAATTATTTAATAAATGTATGGAAGAGGGTAAGATACCTAGGGATTGGCAGAGAGCATGCATAGTTCCTTTGTATAAAGGCAAAGGGGACAAAAGAGAGTGCAAAAATTATAGGGGGATAAGTCTGTTGAGTATACCTGGTAAAGTGTATGGTAGAGTTATTATTGAAAGAATTAAGATTAAGACGGAGAATAGGATAGCAGATGAACAAGGAGGCTTTAGGAAAGGTAGGGGGTGTGTGGACCAGGTGTTTACAGTGAAACATATAAGTGAACAGTATTTAGATAAGGCTAAAGAGGTATTTGTGGCATTTATGGATTTGGAAAAGGCATATGACAGGGTGGATAGGGGGGCAATGTGGCAGATGTTGCAGGTTTATGGTGTAGGAGGTAGGTTACTGAAAGCAGTGAAGAGTTTTTACAAGGATAGTGAGGCTCAAGTTAGAGTATGTAGGAAAGAGGGAGATTATTTCCCAGTAAAAGTAGGCCTTAGACAAGGATGTGTGATGTCACCGTGGTTGTTTAATATATTTATAGATGGGGTTGTAAGAGAAGTAAATGCGAGGGTCTTGGCAAGAGGCGTGGAGTTAAAAGATAAAGAATCACACATAAAGTGGGAGTTGTCACAGTTGCTCTTTGCTGATGACACTGTGTTCTTGGGAGATTCTGAAGAGAAGTTGCAGAGATTGGTGGATGAATTTGGTAGGGTGTGCAAAGAAGAAAATTAAAAGTGAATACAGGAAAGAGTAAGGTTATGAGGATAACAAAAAGATTAGGTGATGAAGATTGGATATCAGATTGGAGGGAGAGAGTATGGAGGAGGTGAATGTATTCAGATATTTGGGAGTGGACGTGTCAGCGGATGGGTCTATGAAGATGAGGTGAATCATAGAATTGATGAGGGGAAAAGAGTGAGTGGTGCACTTAGGAGTCTGTGGAGACAAAGAAACTTTGTCCTTGGAGGCAAGAGAGGGGATATGTATGAGAGTACAGTTTTACCAACGCTCTTATATGGGTGTGAAGCATGGGTGATGAATGTTGCAGCGAGGAGAAGGCTGGAGGCAGTGGAGATGTCATGTTGAGGGCAATGTGCGGTTGTGAATATAATGCAGAGAATTCGTAGTTTGGAAGTTAGGAGGAGGTGCGGGATTACCAAAACTGTTGTCCAGAGGGCTGAGGAAGGGTTGTTGAGGTGGTTCGGACATGTAGAGAGAATGGAGCGAAACAGAATGACTTCAAGAGTGTATCAGTCTGTAGTGGAAGGAAGGCGGGGTAGGGGTCGGCCTAGGAAAGGTTGGAGGGAGGGGGTAAAGAGAAGAGGTTTTGTGTGCGAGGGACTTGGACTTCCAGCAGGCATGCGTGAGCGTGTTTGATAGGAGTGAATGGAGACAAATGGTTATTAATACTTGACGTGCTGTTAGAGTGTGAGCAAAGTAACATTTATGAAGGGATTCAGGGAAACCGGCAGGCCGGACTTGAGTCCTGGAGATGGGAAGTACAGTGTCTGCACTCTGAAGGAGGGGTGTTAATGTTGCAGTTTAAAAAACTGTAGTGTAAAGCACTCTTCTGGCAAGACAGTGATGGAGTGAATGATGGTGAAAGTTTTTCTTTTTCGGGCCACCCTGCCTTGGTGGGAATCGGCCAGTGTGATAATAAATAAATATATATATATATATATATATATATATATATATATATATATATATATATTATATATTATATATATAAATATAAATATTATATATATATATATATTATATGATATATATATATATATATTATATATATATATTTATATATATATATATATATATATATATTTAACCTGATCTCTGGCCGAAGGAGACTCAAACCTACAAACCTTGGAACAGGTTATGCAGTACTTTACCGACCGCACCACACTGGACCAAAATACCCTGGCGTCCAGCTCACGCTAGACGTTTTGATCCAAGGCAGCCAGCTTCTATGCAGGTGGCTTACAGTTTTTCATCTCATCCCCTGCATGCATCGACCGCAAGCTTGTTTCAGCTTGCCAGTTAAGCTTGTTTCAGCTTGTCAGTTAGGTTTGTTTCCGCTTGCCAGTTAAGCTTGTTTCCGCTTGCCAGTTAAGCTTGTTTCAGCTTGCCAGTTAAGCTTGTTTCGGCTTGCCAGTTAAGCTTGTTTCTGCTTGCCAGTTAAGCTTGTTTCAGCTTGTTAGTTAAGTTTGTTTCCGCTTGCCAGTTAAGCTTGTTTAGGCTTGCCAGTTAAGCTTGTTTCAGCTTGCCAGTTAAGCTTGTTTCTGCTTGCCAGTTAAGCTTGTTTCCGCTTGCCAGTTAAACTTGTTTAAGCTTGCCAGTTAAGCATGTTTCAGCTTTCCAGTTAAGCTTGTTTCAGCTTGCCAGTTAAGCTTGTTTCGGCTTGCCAGTTAATCTTGTTTAAGCTTGCTAGTTAATCTTGTTTCAGCTTGCCAGCTAAGCTTGCTTCAGCTTGCCAGTTAAGCTTGTTTCAGCTTGCCAATTAAGCTTGTTTCAACTTGCCAGTTAAGCTTGTTTCAGCTTGCCAATTAAGCTTGTTTCAACTTGCCAATTAAGCTTGTTTCAGCTTGCCAGTTAAGCTTGTTTCAGCTTGGCAGTTAAGCTTGTTTCAGCTTGCCAGTTAAGCCTGTTTCAGCTTGTCAGTTAAGCTTGTTTCAGCTTGTCAGTTAAGCTTGTTTCAGCTTGTCAGTTAAGCTTACTTAACTAGTAAATGAAAGTATAGCGTGGGATAGTCTTGAAGCTAAATATTTAGTGAATTATTAACTAGAAAAATGATTTAGTTTCCACTGTGCGCAGTTAACTTTTTCCTTCTTTACTAACATATAAACAAATTTTTTGAAGTTGTTAGCAATTTGCATTTATATTATTTTATTACTTTTCGCTATTTTCGATACTAGGCATTACGCACCAGATGGGCGCCTTGTACAAAACTAAATTATCCTAGTCAGTCATTATGCTAGGTGCATGGCTTATGGAAATTTCGGTGCCCCCTTCCCCCTTTCGATAGCATTTCAAGTTTGCCGATATGTTAGGTACAGCGTACATACCATGAGAGAGAAGGCGTTAGGTGAGAGCACTAGGTGAAGATAGTTTTGAAAAAAAAATGCTGGAGAAAGAAAAATAGGTAATGGTTGCAGGAAGTATTGGAACAAGTGTGACTGGTGTTATTTCTGCAGGTTAGACACCATTTAAAATGTTTTCAAATTCTTGATGTCCAAAAAGTCTGGCACGTCATGTTGTTGGTCACAGTCTTGATGTGAACTTGGTACAGGAAACACCTTCCACGTGTTCATCACAAAGTAAGGAACACATAAAGGCTGGAACAGGACTCCTTGAACACCAGTGGCAGTAAGTCTTCCCAACTTACTAGTGACTAATTTAGCGCCGGAGTTCGAGAACCAAGGCTGTACTTACAGTAGGTGAGGAGAAGAGTGAGCCTTGTTGCTGAGCAGTGGCAGAGAGAAACTAAGGCTTGAAACATATATAAATGATGATAAAGGGTTGAATGATAAAGTTCTGCTCACTACATTAAACATTAAGAACATGGCAGTAATGGTGCTCAGGCACAGTGAGGCAGACCTGTGGAAATATCGTCAGGTATTCGAAACTCGAGCGGCTGTACTGTGCTGTTATGAACAGTTTTGGGCAGTTCTTCACACCCAGCTGTGTGGTAAAGGTTGGGAGAGGACACCCACCAAATTTTGCAACACGACAGCTTTTCTGCGGCAGTTCCAGCAACAGAACTCGGTAGCTCTTTCCACAAATTTTCAAGTGTAGTCCTGTTAAAGGACTTTGTTGCCAACGTATTTGCGTAGGAGCAAACTGTCCTGTAGCTCGATCGCTAGCGCTCTCAGCTAACACTGACTTCCGGGGTTCGAATCTCCTCCGGTATGGCTGGAACACATTAGGGACGTGTTTCCATAATACACCTGCTATCCCTATCCCAGTTCACCCATCAGTGTAAAATGTGTACCTGGGTGTTAGTCAACTGGTGTTGGACGAAACTGATTTAATTTGCCTGAAATGCTCAGCATAACAAGAGGCTTTCTATATAGTAGTATGTCACTGATGTCAGCTAGGACTATATACCTTGTACATGTACTTGCAGTAAATAAAGATATTATTATTATTATTATTATTATTATTATTATTATTATTATTATTATTATTATTATTATTATTATTATTATTATTATTATTATTATGAGGAAAGTACTCATCAATCAAAAAGGTAGGTGATTCGGCAGATACTTACAATGTCCATCATATGACTGGACGCTTGGCCACTCGTTCATCATATGACTGGACGCTTGGCCACTCGTTCATCATATGACTGGACGCTTGGCCACTCGTTCATCATATGACTGGACGCTTGGCCACTCGTTCATCATATGACTGGACGCTTGGCCACTCGTTCATCATATGACTGGACGCTTGGCCACTCGTTCATCATATGACTGGACGCTTGGCCACTCGTTCATCATATGACTGGACGCTTGGCCACTCGTTCATCATATGACTGGACGCTTGGCCACTCGTTCATCATATGACTGGACGCTTGGCCACTCGTTCATCATATGACTGGACGCTTGGCCACTCGTTCATCATATGACTGGACGCTTGGCCACTCGTTCATCATATGACTGGACGCTTGGCCACTCGTTCATCATATGACTGGACGCTTGGCCACTCGTTCATCATATGACTGGACGCTTGGCCACTCGTTCATCATATGACTGGACGCTTGGCCACTCGTTCATCATATGACTGGACGCTTGGCCACTCGTTCATCATATGACTGGACGCTTGGCCACTCGTTCATCATATGACTGGACGCTTGGCCACTCGTTCATCATATGACTGGACGCTTGGCCACTCGTTCATCATATGACTGGACGCTTGGCCACTCGTTCATCATATGACTGGACGCTTGGCCACTCGTTCATCATATGACTGGACGCTTGGCCACTCGTTCATCATATGACTGGACGCTTGGCCACTCGTTCATCATATGACTGGACGCTTGGCCACTCGTTCATCATATGACTGGACGCTTGGCCACTCGTTCATCATATGACTGGACGCTTGGCCACTCGTTCATCATATGACTGGACGCTTGGCCACTCGTTCATCATATGACTGGACGCTTGGCCACTCGTTCATCATATGACTGGACGCTTGGCCACTCGTTCATCATATGACTGGACGCTTGGCCACTCGTTCATCATATGACTGGACGCTTGGCCACTCGTTCAGTAACGTTAAACAAACGCAAGACGAAACAGGGAAAATAAAAATGCTCAGTTGTATGTGCCTGATCCAGTAGCAGTCGTGTAGACATGTGTCACCAGCGACTAGTGACTGACCACGAACCCAGACTCTAAATACGCCCCCATTATCAGGGTCCCCAGAAGGCATGATGCAATTATGGTAATGAGTTAAGTCACATTCGCCCTCAATGTTTCAGAATCTAAAATGAGCAGATGGGGCGACAGTAGTTACAGTCTCGAACTCCAGTGACTTGTACCAATTCATGTTAGGCGGTAGAGGAAACTCATCGGCTAGGGGAAGTTATCAGTCGATGGAAAAATAATGTTTCCCGTCGTGACGGCTGATATTGACAGTCTGGATATACTCACCGACCTGTGAAATAGTTAAAGCTGCGATGGGAACGTTTTACCTCACCTCGCGGGTTGCTGCAACACATTCTGAGCCACTAACTAAAGCATATTCCACCTGATTGTCATTCTTAGCGCAGTGTTTCATAGATACTGTACTGGGATTAACATTTTGCTGGAAGCCCACACAGAGTTCTTAAGAGTAAGTTTCTCACAGGTTATATATATGGTTCTCTCTGGTAAATTTCCCATTCATGACGTTCAATTTCTAGTAGGAAATGATGTGTTTAAGTTTGAGTGCAGTATGTGAGGAACCTTTAGTTCTCACAGAAAAGGTTCTGGAATAAGTAAAAGACTTAGTTCTTTAGCTATTATTGAAGGTCACTGTGACAAGGTCACTGTGACAAGGTCACTGTATATTACACAGGCAATGTAGTATGAAATTAATGAATAAACTCAAGATAGTGAATTAAAGTTAGAGAGCATCTGTGTAGTGGGACTCAGATGCTGCTGCGTCTCCCAAACATAGAGACCAGTTCCAGGATGTCGTTCTCTGTAAAGGTAATATCTCTCAGTGCTCCGGCGCTGCTGTCGATGTAACAGTAAAGCAGTGACACGACAATATACTTGCATCTGCTCATGAGCAGTCATATTT
Organism: Cherax quadricarinatus; assembly: GCF_026875155.1. NCBI lineage: Eukaryota > Metazoa > Arthropoda > Malacostraca > Decapoda > Parastacidae > Cherax > Cherax quadricarinatus. The sequence continues at coordinate 52,949,953 of NC_069415.1, forward strand.
GAAGCGGAAGTGATAAATAATAGTACAACTTTTGTTACACGACTGTGGCATGCAGAGTATGCAACAATTTATTCGGCGTATGTCACACTCCCATATAGGCTGCCTCCCAACCAGTGAACCAGGTGCTCAGGGTTTAACGATCGACAAGGTACTCGTCGTTAAATCAGTACGTGCTGGTTGAGTACGGTGCACTCCGGCTTCTGCTTTGTCATGTGTCATCGTGGTGTACACTTACTGTTATATCTGTACATATTGTACCTACTTGTATATATCAACTGGTGAAGACAAATACATTTAATAGTCTAGTGCTGAGTTTTGTTTGCTCCATATTCCCATTACGACCAGGTCTCACAGGCCGTTCTTACCTGTGTTCGTAATAACGACTTGTTTCGGTTTACCAATGAGAATGGACTCGTCACCAGGTACAGAGAAGCATTGTCAATGGAATATTTTATGTTTGCTCTAAGAAGGAGAATTAAGGTAATGTCAGGTCACTAAGGAAACATTGGCAAAAATATTTGGGCACTAAGAAAGCATTGGCAAAAATTACCAAGTATTTTATTTAGCCTCTTACAGGGGTGGATGTCTCGCCAGTTATGGAAGTTTGCCGCTTGTGAAATAAGGGAACCTGGTCACCATGTCAAACCAACCAGCTTATTTCCATTACCAGTGTTTAATGAACCTTTCTCCTTATGTAAATTGTGCAAGTAACTTAACCGTCTCAAACTCAAATAGCTAATGAGTATCTCTTTACTCTGTGTACCTCTACTCGTTATCCCAGTTCTATGCTATTATAATGCATCAATATGTACTCTGTCGCACTAGCTCAGGCGAGATTGCACAGTTAGTGGTACCATGGGTGTCCCAATAAGAGTAGGACTAGAACCTCGCATCTCGGGTCTTTACTGAAGTTCTTTCTTATCTAGGAATAATGGCCAACACGGTTATTTCTAGATATCCTAAAACTGAAGGTGCACTTTTAAAACATCCCATCAGCCTATCAAAAGCAGGTTACGGGCGTGTGATGAAGTATACGTCAGAAACGAGAGAGTTTCTATGCTGGAACTGCATAATCACTGTCCTTTTGACCTTACATGTGGATATTCGGCCATAGTCTTGAGCTGTCTCAAGGAGTGTATCAGAGGTGAGAGTGGTGTGATTCCTTCACATGATGTTCCAAAGCCTCGGTACAACCATAGGTATGTATGTGATTTTCCTACAGCAAACCAGAGAATAGCACAAAGACCAGTGAAAGAACAGTGTGATATGTTAACCGTGCCATGTTCTTTCTCGACAGGCAACTTAGTCCGGATTCAACAAGCAGTTCCTAGAAATACAGTGTAGGTAAGATTTATTGAACTCTTTATAACCAAGGTGAAGTTTAGTTATTTAAATTGTGAGATACGCTTGACAATCGACGTTCTGAGCATTTATTATCCAGTTTAAGCAGCGAAGTATGCCAGTCATGGACCCATTAGACCCTGAAGACGATGAAAAAGCTCATACAATCTATAGTTTTTGCCTAATACATGTACAAAATTTTACCCAACACACCGGTTTAATTGATATTTGAGAGATAAAGCTAATCAGGTGATAGATTTAATAGATTTTCTATGTAATTTTAGGAATGTGCAACGGTAATGTTCACTGGGTTTTCATGATGTTAATGTGTATAATGCACAATGATACTATGCAAATAACAAAAAAGGCACAATACCGTGACTGGAACGATACACAAATAACCCGCACATAAAAGAGAGAAGCTTACGACGATGTTTCGGTCCGACTTGGACCATTTACAAAGTCACACTAGCCAGAAGTGGAGCAGGACGGCTATATATAGGCAGGAAGAGGTGGTGGTAGTAGTAGTAGTAGTACTAGTACAAGAATGGTATATATTACCGACGAGATGAGATAGAGATGCCCGGGTGTTGCGCATGTGTCTTAATTTCATCTCGTCGGTAATATATACCATTCTTGTACTACTACTACTACTACTACTACCACCACCTCTTCCTGCCTATATATAGCCGTCCTGCTCCACTTCTGGTTAGTGTGACTTTGTAAATGGTCCAAGTCGGACCGAAACGTCGTCGTAAGCTTCTCTCTTTTATGTGCGGGTTATTTGTATGCCATGCAAACCTAGCTGAGATTAATCTATTACAAAATGAGGTATTTTCCCTGCTCTGTGTCCTGGTTCCTAGGCCAGAGGGCACAAAATGCATAGGCGTGGACAATTATGAAGTCAGTGTAGTCACTAAAGTAGATGTTTATCCTGTACCTTAAATATGGTGTACCGTAGCTCGATCGCTAGCGCACTCAGTTCACACACTGAGGTCCAGGGATCTATCCCCCGGTACGGCTGGAGAGCATTAGGAGGTGTTTCCATAAGACATCTGCTGTCCTTGTTCACCGATCAGTAAACTAGTTACCTGGGTGTTAGTGGACTGGTGTGGGTCGCATCCTGGGACAAAACTGACCTAATTTGCCCGAAATGCTCAGCATAATAAGCAGCTTTCTATATAGTAGTATGTTATTAATGTCAACTAGGCCGGTATACCATCACTAATCTTGTAGGACACATAAAGTATGTGTTAAAGCTGGATCTGTTAGAGGATACTATCAGGTTCCATTGGAAGATAAGACAAAAAAAGTCAGTGCTTTTACCCCAAACGTGAGCTTACATGATCATAAAGAAATGACACTTGGAATGCAATATGCACCTGTGACATTTCAACAAATTATAGTTCGGGCGAACAGGTTAGAGGACGTGGAAGCTTACCTAGATGTTCTTGTTATTGTTAATGGCGCCTTGTACCAGCACTTATTGTTAATGGCGCCTTGTACCAGCACTTATTGTTAATGGCACCTTGTACCAGCACTTATTGTTAATGGCACCTTGTACCAGCACTTATTGTTAATGGCACCTTGTACCAGCACTTATTGTTAATGGCGCCTTGTACCAGCACTTATTGTTAATGGCACCTTGTACCAGCACTTATTGTTAATGGCACCTTGTACCAGCACTTATTGTTAATGGCGCCTTGTACCAGCACTTATTGTTAATGGCGCCTTGTACCAGCACTTATTGTTAATGGCGCCTTGTACCAGCACTTATTGTTAATGGCGCCTTGTACCAGCACTTATTGTTAATGGCGCCTTGTACCAGCACTTATTGTTAATGGCACCTTGTACCAGCACTTATTGTTAATGGCGCCTTGTACCAGCACTTATTGTTAATGGCGCCTTGTACCAGCACTTATTGTTAATGGCGCCTTGTACCAGCACTTATTGTTAATGGCGCCTTGTACCAGCACTTATTGTTAATGGCGCCTTGTACCAGCACTTATTGTTAATGGCACCTTGTACCAGCACTTATTGTTAATGGCGCCTTGTACCAGCACTTATTTTTAATGGCGCCTTGTACCAGCACTTATTGTTAATGGCGCCTTGTACCAGTACTTATTGTTAATGGCACCTTGTACCAGCACTTATTGTTAATGGCACCTTGTACCAGCACTTATTGTTAATGGCGCCTTGTACCAGCACTTATTGTTAATGGCACCTTGTACCAGCACTTATTGTTAATGGCACCTTGTACCAGCACTTATTGTTAATGGCACCTTGTACCAGCACTTATTGTTAATGGCACCTTGTACCAGCACTTTTTTGTTAATGGCGCCTTGTACCAGCACTTATTGTTAATGGCACCTTGTACCAGCACTTATTGTTAATGGCACCTTGTACCAGCACTTATTGTTAATGGCGCCTTGTACCAGCACTTATTGTTAATGGCGCCTTGTACCAGTACTTATGTTAATGGCACCTTGTACCAGCACTTATTGTTAATGGCACCTTGTACCAGCACTTATTGTTAATGGCGCCTTGTACCAGCACTTATTGTTAATGGCACCTTGTGCCAGCACTTATTGTTAATGGCGCCTTGTACCAGCACTTATTGTTAATGGCGCCTTGTACCAGCACTTATTGTTAATGGCGCCTTGTACCAGCACTTATTGTTAATGGCACCTTGTACCAGCACTTATTGTTAATGGCGCCTTGTACCAGCACTTATTGTTAATGGCACCTTGTACCAGCACTTATTGTTAATGGCGCCTTGTACCAGCACTTATTGTTAATGGCACCTTGTACCAGCACTTATTGTTAATGGCACCTTGTACCAGCACTTATTGTTAATGGCACCTTGTACCAGCACTTATTGTTAATGGCACCTTGTACCAGCACTTATTGTTAATGGCACCTTGTACCAGCACTTATTGTTAATGGCACCTTGTACCAGCACTTATTGTTAATGGCGCCTTGTACCAGCACTTATTGTTAATGGCACCTTGTACCAGCACTTATTGTTAATGGCACCTTGTACCAGCACTTATTGTTAATGGCACCTTGTACCAGCACTTATTGTTAATGGCGCCTTGTACCAGCACTTATTGTTAATGGCACCTTGTACCAGCACTTATTGTTAATGGCACCTTGTACCAGCACTTATTGTTAATGGCACCTTGTACCAGCACTTATTGTTAATGGCACCTTGTACCAGCACTTATTGCGTTTAGTAGGTCTGTTTAGAAAGTTGTATCTATAACACTTGGTGATGTGATTACAAGAAAAGTTAGGTAATTTTCGGGCAAGATGAGACGTCGCCTATCACAGCAAAAGTAGAGACAATCCACATCATCAAAATGCTTGTTACTAGACAAGTTGTGATGCAATTTTTGGGCATAGCCAAAGAAAAAAAAAATCTCGCAGCACTTCCATAACTTTGGTGATAATTTCAAAGTGTTGGTTCATAGAAATGAATAGTACCAGAACGTTTTTGAACTACAAAAATAACTTTATTTATTTATTTATTTATTTATTTATAATTTGAGCACACTTACAGAGGTACAAAAAAAATACAGATAAGAGCAGCATGCCAAAGCCACTTATACTATGCATAGCATTACGGGCTGGCTTAAAATTAACTTAAGATTAACTAAGCAATGATGAAATCAGTGAAAAACATTAATGTAAACTGATTACTATAAAGCACAAGTGAGTATTACAAAGACAGGTCATATGGTTGCATGCATTGTTGTAAATTCAGTAGAATGGAGTATTCTGTTAGGTAGTGAATTTAAAAAATAATAAAGTTAGATTGGGTTTTAGGTTTAACATTTATGTGATATAATTGTGAGAAACATTTAAGATATACAATTTATAAGGTTCAGTTATTCAGTATTTATTTGGTTTGGGTGAGTAAGTGATCTTTGAGAAGAGACTTGAATTTATAAACAGGTAGTGTTTCTTTTATATTTACAGGTAATGAATTCAGATTTTAGGGCCTTTTATGTGCATTGAGTTTTTGCATAGCGTGAGATGGACACGGGGAATATCAAAGAGTGATCTGTGCCTTGTGTTATGGTCATGTGTTCTGTTGAGGTTGGCAAGGAGATGTTTGGGGGGAGGGTTAATATCAGAGTTGAGTGTTCTATGTATGTAATAGGTGCAGTAATAAGTATGGATGTTTTGTATGGTGAGTAGGTTGAGTGTATTGAATATTGGTGGAGTGTGGCTGCCTGTAGTGAGAATTTGTTATCATTCTAACTGCAGCCTTTTGTTGGGTAATTAGTGGTCTGAGATGGTTACTTGTTGTTGAGCCCCTTTGCACAAATTCCATGGGTGAGATAGGGGTAAATAAGAGAGTGATATAGGGCCAGGAGGGCTGACTGTGGAGCATAGTACCGTATCTTCGATAGTATGCCTACAGTCTTGGAAATTTCTTAGAAATTTGTTGTATATGTGTATGAAATTTGAGTCTATTATCAAGGTGGATTCCTAAGAATTTTCCCTCTGTTAGCTTTGTGATAGGTGATCCCTTTATCATTATGTTAAGAGGGACATCTGTAGCTCTGTTACCAAACTGAATGAAGTAGGTTTTGTCAATGTTTAGTGTAAGTTTGTTAGTACTCATCCAGGTAGATATTTTCTGTAATTCGGTATTTACAGTATTGGCTAGCGTGACTGGGCTCGGGTGGGAGAAGACGTATGTTGTGTCATCAGCAAATAGTGTGGGTTTGAGTAATTGAGAAGCATTTGGGAGGTCATTTATGTATAGGAGAAAGAGAAGAGGGCCAAGGACACTTCCTGTGGGACACCAACTGTAATTGGTTGTGCAGAAGAGTTTGCCCCATTTGCGTACACAATTGGCTTCTGTTGCTGAGGTATGACTTGAGGTAGTTGAGGGAGTGCCCTCTTATACCATAGTGTGATAATTTTACGTGGAGCAAGTCATGGTCAACTGTATCAAAAGCTTTACGTAAGTCAATGAAGATCCCCCGTGGGACTTCTTTTTTCTCTATTGCAGTGTATATATGTTCTAGATGTGTATAATAGCATCATTAGTATTTTTATTAGGCCTGAATCCAAATTGGCAGGGGTTGAGTATGTTTTGGGAGATAAGGTAGGAGTAGATTCGTTTATGAATTAATTTTTCGAAGATTTTTGAGAGAGGGTGTAAGTTGGATATTGGCCTATAGTTATTCAACTCTGTTTGGTCTCCTCCTTTGTGGATCGGGGTGACCCTTGCTATTTTGAGTACTGTAGGGAAGGTGGAGGATTCAATGGATTTGTTAAAGAGTGTTGCAATGATTGGTGATAGCACTTCTCCAGTACTGCAGAGCCGGGTTCTAATGTATCTTTTATTGTGTCAGTCAGTACTGTTGAGGAGGAAGCTGGTGATATTTGTCTTCATTGGTGACGGATTTCTTACATCCTGTCTGTGTTTATTCCACTAAATTAAACCGTAGGGGAGGTAGGTGTTCCTCTCCTTTATATAAACACTCGACCATTCTGAGGCTGTCTTTGGCTCGTCACCCAACTCAGTACTGGCATATATAGTGACCACAACCCCAATCACTTTTAAAGACAGTGCGTACAACAAAACTGTACACGTCCAGCAATAACAATAACAATAACAACAACATGAGAATTGACAATATAATCATTATCAACAACAACAAACCAGTAAGAACAATATAATAACCAGGAATAAAAAAAATATCCAACGAAACAGAAGCAAGAACAACAACTGCAACACAAAAAAATATCAAGAACAAAAAAAATAATACAACAACAGCAATACTAACGGCCCCTTTCAAGGTAGGTGAAATTGACCTGTACTCCTTGGAACGCAGGCAAGAAAGATACTTAATAATATACACCTGGAAAATCTTAGAGGGACTATTCCCAAGTCTGTATACTGAAATCACTTCCTACGAAAGCAAAAGACTCGGCAGGTGGTGCAACATCCCCCAACGAGTACACTAAGAGACAACACAAGTGTCAGAGGCCCAACACTGTTCAATTGCCTCCCAGCATACATGAGGGTAATTACCAACAGATCCCTGGCTGACTTCAAGAAGGTACTGAACAGACACCTAAAGTCAGTACCTGACCAGCTGGGCTGCGCTTTGTACTTCGGCTTGGGTGCGGCCAGCAGTAACAGCCTGGTTGATCAGGCCCTGATCCACTGAGAGGCCTGGTCATGGACCGGGCCGCTGGGGCGTCGACCCCCAGAACACCCTCCAAGTATACTCCAGATAAAAACCAAAAATAAGAACAGAAACGATAGTAACTGCTGCACCAAAAACATGTGTAACAACATGTGTAACAACATGTGTAACAACAAAATGTGTAACAACAACATGTGTAACAACAATAATAACAATAACTGCAAGAACAATAAAATAAAAACTAGTATAATAAACTAATATATTATTTTTTAAGGGGTTGACGGGTAAGCCAGTGGAAGGCCTCGGTCAGATGACCAAAAGCTCCAGGGGTGGGTCATCATATGACTAAGACCCGCGTCAGGAAACACTTGTCCTGTTTCCTGACGAATCTTGCCCAACCTAACCTAACAACCAATAAAATCCAATAAAACTTAGTAGAAACATGTGACCAGCACTTTTGCCATACAGTTTGTTACTTTATTAGGTTTAAATCCTATCGACTACTTAAGGGTCATTGCTGCCATTTGTCATCTGTACATCACTAGTCAATAAAGATGTTTGTGCTGACACACATATATGTCTCTCGCTGTATACAATGTTGCTTGTGGAACATTCACATCTGAACAGATTGGTTAATTGAGTTTAACAAATCGAGGGTGATTAATGAGGCTTGTTCACCAGCAGTGTAACCACCAACATCAACGAGTACTCTTACTCCAGAGTAACAGCGAGTGTATATACACCTGATCTCTCAAGGTATACTGGAGAAAAACGCTTTTAACATTGGATTTGTTTTCATAAAGAAAGACGAGATTATAGCTGGATAAGACATTGATAATTCAGTCATTCTGAAAGTGACTGGAAGTTAGTAAGCAATGCTTTTAAATTAGAATTACTGCTGAAATTGAATTTTATGCTAAAAGTAAGCAAAATTAAGCTTTTTTTGTGAACTACCTGGTAAATATATATTTTAACTCCAAAAATTGAAGATTTTGAAGGATTATTCCAAAACGCCTTGAATCGTCGAAATATGCAAAAAAATATGATTTTTGATGATTTTTTAACATTTATATATATTTTACACATTTTAAAAAAAATCCAATAAAAATCGATAAAAATCAATATTAATTTTGAATATTTCATACATTTTCTAATAACACTTGAAATATTGAAAAACTTAGAAAAATATGCTAAAATTATATTTTGTTGCTTATTTTGACGATTTAGAGCATTTTGAATGTGTTTTGAATTACTGCTGAAATTGAATTTTATGCTAAAAGTAAGCGAAATTAAGCTTTCTTTTGTCAAGTACTTTGCAACCATATATTTTAACTAAAAAAACTCAAGATTTTGAAGAAATGCTTCTCAACGCCTTGTATCGTCGAAATATGCCAAAAAAAATATGATTTCTGATGATTTTTTAACATTAACATGTATTTAAAACATTTTTAAGAAAATCCAATAAAAATCGATAAAAATCAATATTAGTTTGAATATTTCATATATTTTCTAATAACACTTGAAGCATTAAAAAACTTAGAAAAATGCGCTAAAATTATATTTTATTGCATATTTTGACGATTTAGAGCGTTTTGAATGCTTTTCCGATAAACAACATATTTTCGGTAAAATACATTGATTTTCACACTTTTAAATCAGAATTACTGCTGAAATTGAATTTTATGCTAAAAGTAAGCAAAATTAAGCTTTTTTTGTGAACTACCTTGTAAATATATATTTTAACTCTAAAAATTGAAGATTTTGAAGGATTGCCCCAAAACGAATTGAATAGTCGAAATTTGCCAAAAAATAGGATTTTTTAACATTTGCATATATTTTACACATTTAAAAAAAATCCAATAAAAATTGATAAAAATCAATATTAATTTTGAATATTTCAAATGTTTTCTAATAACACTCAAAACATTAAAAAACTTAGAAAAATGCGCTAAAATTATATTTTATTGCATATTTTGTCGATTTAGAGCGTTTTGAATGCTTTTCTGATAAACCACATATTTTCACTAAAATATATAGATTTTCACACATACCCTTTGAGGGTTTTCGTCGTACTAGTACGTCTTACGCGTAGGGGTTTTTGACGTACTAGTACTCATAAATTCTAGCGGCCTCAAATCTAGTGGGAGAAAGCTGGTAGGCCTTCATATGAAAGAATGGGTCTATGTGGTCAGTGTGCACAGTCTAAAAAAAATCCTGCAGCACACAGTGCATAATGAGAAAAAAAAACTTTGACCATTTTTTTTTAATAAATCAGCGACTTTGCAGTGTATTTTCGTATGGTATTTATTGTTGTATTCTAGTTTTCTTGGTCTCATTTTATAGAATGGAAGGCATATTACAGAAATTGAGATGATTTTGACTGGTTTTACAAAGAAAGGTGCCTTGAAATTGAGCTCAAAGTAGCAGAAATGTTCGATTTTTACCAAACTTCAAAAGTAAACAAATCGTGCCAAGCGTGCAATACACGTCAACTGGTGAGTCTAATATTCTTTCACAAGTGCACCAATAATATTTATACCATTTTTTACACTAATGCAGTAGTCTGCATAACAGTAAATCTTATATTTTTTGTTAAAATAAAAATTCAAAGTGGAAAGCAAAAGAATATAAGAGGGGCCTTGAGACGTGACTAATGACTAGAGGAGATGTCGTTTTAGTGCCAGAAATGTCTTTCTTGTTTATTCTGGACCCTATTCGGAAATTGGCATCTTTTGAAATTTTGTGTGAAATTGGCAAAATTGCTAAATTCTGACCACTGTACTGGATAGTTGAGTTTCATAAATAGTGGTTTCTTGCACCCATTCGATAGAAAAAATGGAGTTCTAGCGAAATATTCATGTTTTTTGTCGACTAGTACAGTGAAATTGGCCGAAAATGGGGCTCAAAGTGGGCAAAATCGTCGATGCGTAAACATCGCCGAGACCGCTAACTTTGCGAGAGCATAAATCCGAAAGTTTTCTATCAAATTTCAAACTTTTGGTGTCTTTATGATCGGGAAAGATTCTCTATCTTTTCATAAGAGAAAATAATTTTTTTTTTTTTTTAAATTTGGCCGACCCTGAGAACGAGTTTCGGAGAGGGCCTGTCGACCCTCAAAGGGTTAAATAATTTCTTCTATTGAAAGTTTTTCTCTGATCTTGTTATACCTATCAATTACCAGATAACTTAGTAGTGATCTAAATTTTTTATTAACGTATTAAAATAATCGATAACATTTTCGTCTTCCTCATATTCATATGGAATTAATATGAGTAGATAACAATTTAAGTATATTTCTTTATGTCATTTTTTTTAACTAAATCAATTTTGCAGGCTAAGATCTGTTGTCATACCTCAGATCATTTCAAAGTTCAGCTCTATCCGAGGTATATTACCACCCCTCAGGATGCGATCTACAACAGTCGACTAACATTCAGGTACCTACTTACTGCTAGGTGACGTGGGGCAGCAGGAATAAGGAAACATGCCCAACGTTTCACCCTTGCAGGCAGAGTCAGGCTACATCTAAACATCTACTCAAACTTCCTACTGCTTCGTGACTTTCTTCTAGCTAAGCCAAACACTCTCAGTCATGACCATAACAACTCACTGTGTACTGAACTTGGGCTCTAAGTTGCTGGAGTTCTTAGAGGCTTTTACGAAACTTCAACATTCACTAACCATTTCATTTTATATTTCATTTACTTATGAATGCAGGAAGTTAGTTCCCTGTCCCATGTATTTTTAAGTGTTTGAAACATTTTGACAATAATTGTGAATTCTTAATAAGTTAGAAAACAAGTGGCAGAGTTCTTGGACATACTTACTGGTAATTGAGATTCCATTATATCTCTCGGTCATGTACAGGAAAGTTAGTTCCCTGCTTGTTGTTAACTTACTAACAATGCTAGTAGTAATAAAACTTTATATTTAATTAACATTACTAACTGCGGTAATATTATTGTTGGTGGTTCACAGGCTGGTGGTGACGCACTCTTACTGGGCAGCCTCCAGGATGATGTTTCACTGGTTCTTATCCACCTTGACGAAGCCTCACGCTGCAGCTTCCCTCTCTACGCCCCCGAGAACTGGTCACAGACCGAGCCGCGGGGGCTTTGACCCCCGAAACAATCTCCACGTATACCTGCATCACTGTTCAGTATTTTTTAACATCTCAACTACTGTACATTTTCCTGAATTACGGTAGTCCTATTGCTTGTAGGCTAGCTCACCTAGTGATTGTAGGCTAGCTCACCTAGTGATTGTAGGCTAGCTCACCTAGTGATTATAGGTTAACTTGCCTAGTGATTGTAGGCTAGCTCACCTAGTGATTGTAGGCTAGCTCACCTAGTGATTGTAGGCTAGCTCACCTAGTGATTATAGGTTAACTTGCCTAGTGATTGTAGGCTAGCTCAGGACAGCGTCTGGGGAAGAAATCATGGGCGAAAGCGGTTGAGGCGCCTCCCACAGAAGGGGTAGTTGCAAGGTCCCAGCATACGAGTAGAGCCCGGGGGATGGTGGGGGTCTCGAGAAGCCGAATGCCAAAGAAGGACAGTCTAATGTACGTGCGGGAACGGGAAAGACCCGCAAACATAGAGGAAAACCACTTTTTTTGTATATTCAAGTGTGTCACCATCAATGCCAATGGCCTGAAGGCGAAAGTTAAACAAGTATGGATGGAGTGGTTTTTGCGATGTTACGCTGTGGATGTATGTTTTATACAGTTGAGTTATAGTTGAAAGGCTACCGAATGTATGTGAGTAATTCTTTAAAATTCAAGGGTGGGGTGGCTATAGCAGTGAAGGAGTCCAGCCCTTGGCGCATCTTGGGATGGGAGGAGGGGGGAGGTGGAAGGGTGGTAAGGGTGGATGGGTATTGGGGTGGGGTTAGAGTTTGTTTTATTGGAGTTTATATGCCTGCAGAAAGCAACTCTAAAGTTAAAATAGATTTTGTGAGCGAGGTTTTAACGTTTCACACTCGGGGTTTGCCTTTAATTTCGGTTTTGGGTGGGGATTGGAATTGCGTTATCCGCCATGGTGATGTTGAGCCGAGGGGGGGGCGGGGTGCATTTTACCTGTCCTAAGAAATTTGCTGGGGGATGCAGGGGTTTATGATGTGGTGGGGTAGGATGGGTCGTGGGTGGAGCACACGTTTGTCCGCAGAGGCTACGCGGCCCGTCTGAATAGACTTTACGTAACACAAGGAATTCGAGTTGGGCGTGTATAGACCTTTGATGTGGGGTTTTCAGACCACCGTGCAGTGCTAGCAGATTTGGACTAGGATGGAATGATGCAGATTTATCTAGGTTATTGGGAACTAAACGTGCGGCTTTTGGAAGGGGAGGGGGATGGGTCCACTTTTCAGGATTGGTGGAAGAATCTCTGGGAAATGTGGAGGGAGGGTGAATGTTTGTTGGAATGGTGGGAAATGCGCGCCAAACCTGGGATAGTGAGTTATTATAGGAATAGGGGTAAGGATGAGGCGAGGTGGAGGTATGGGCTGCAAAATTACTTGGAGGGGAAATTGAACGATTATTATGTTGGGGGCGGAAGTAGTAGGTATGAGGACATTGAACATCTCCGCAACCAACTTGCTGAAATTCACAATGAGCGTTTCAATGCGGTTACATTCAGGGCGGGCATGGAAGAGGTGCTATGGGGTGACAAACCTTTGGGTTGTGCCCTGCGGAAATTTAGGGTTAGACAACAGGCAACATCCCTCCTGCGTTTGGAAGTATGCACCGGTTTGGGTGGATACCTGCCTGGTCATTCACTCTCTAATACGGACAGCATGAGTTTTTATACTGATCTTTGGTTTGAGGAAAAGCTCTGACGAAGAGCAGGGGGGCTTCATGAGGGTGGTCTGATGGGGGGGTATACAGAAAAGTCATAAGTGAAAGGGATCGGAGGGTACTAGAAGGTAGGAGGTCGAGGAGGCGATTTTTAAGATGAGTAAAGGGAAGGCACCAGGTATGAGTACAGGTGAATGGTAAGTTAGGGCAGCCTGTATGTATGGAACGGGGTTTGAGGCAAGGGTCCCCCCTCTCTCAGCTGCTTTTTGCCTGTGTGCAAAATCCATTTTATGAACTGGTGGATGGCGGTTTGAGGTGTGGGGTATTGGGTAATAACTGTGCAGCAAGTGTAGTCGGTTACGTGGATGATACCACGATTTCGTTAAAAGGGGAGGAGGACTTGCAGGTCGTGGGTAGGGTTGTTGAGTTTTTTTGGGCAGTAACTGGTATGTGTGTCAACAGAGCAAAATCAAAATTATTGGAGGTGGGTACGTGGGTGGGGGGGTTTGGGCGAAAGGTATGGGTGGTCAGTCATGGAGCAACTTAAAATTTGTGGGATCGTGTACATGGCGGAAGAGATGGAGGGTCGAAGGGTAAATTCTGAATTGGTGGTAAAAAAGGCTTTAGACCGTCTCAGAGGATTAAGAGCTGAGGATGTCTCCTTGCAACAGAGGGCAGTGGTGGTTAACTCTCTTGTTTACAGTAAGGTATGGGGAGTGGCTGAGGTATACCCATTACGGGATGTGGATATTCAGGAGCTGCAGAGAAGGGTTTTATGTTATGTTTGGGGTTACGGGAGAGCTTGGTTGAGTAGGGAGGTTGTCATGACACATGTACGTCTTGGGGGTTTAGGTCTCTTGGCATTGGGGCCACTGGCGAAGGCCCTATATGTAAAGCAACGGTTCCTTAGGAAGGGCGGGGAGAGGGGAGTCCGGGTGGGTCAGCTAATGGTAGATATACGCAAATGGTGGAGTGGCAGAGGATTAATAGAGTGTGAGGACATGTTGCATTTGTTTTTGAAGTTGAAAAATGTTCAAAGGATTAGGGCGGGGCAGATGGTGCGGATATGTTGCCATAGGAAAATTGTGCAGGGGTGTCTGTTTTTCCGCTGTATAATTGGGGGGAAATATGGGACGGCTTTTGTAAGCTTAAGTTGGCACCGAGGGTTTGCAAATTAGTGTACAGATTCATCATGGGTATTTTAGCATCGAAATCAGTTTTAAGCAGGATGGGCTTGGTAAGGGAGGCGAATTGTTTAAGTTGCGGTCTGGAAGAAACTGCATTTCATGCTGTTTATTTTTGTGAAACATTGGAAGAAGTTCATACATGGTTGGAGGGGGTTTTAGGGTTTCTTGTGGGGGAAGTTTTTAAAATCTGGGGCCCTTAAACCCTGGGAAAAGTTGGGAGTGTCAAGGGGGTAAAAGAGCAAACTGTCGTGGGGCTGTTTTTCCTATTATTAGGGGGTTTATGGGGGAAACCCGGGGAGCGTTGGGGTTTTTAAGGCGATTGCGGGGTATTTATAGAACATTTGTAGGAACAGACTCCTTTATGGGGAAGGTGGGTCCCGTTTTCCCTGCAAGCTATGGGGTCTTACATACAGCAGTTACTGAAAAAGAGAGGGGGGTAAGGGCGAGGGGTTGGACTCATCCCTGGTAACCCCCAAAGGTATGTTAGATTTTTGGGGTGTAGGTTCAGTAAGAATGTGCTTGAGGTGTATGGAGTGATGGCGTTGTGCAACTGAGATCTTTTATTTGTTCTAAGTTTGGTCATTACTTGAAGAGGACAAAACATCTCTGTTCAGTATTGTTTTTCCTTTGTAAAAACTGGCCCATTTCCCCGACCAGGGCCGAGTTTGTTTTTTTTTTTTTTTTTTTGCTGATTTTTTTGGTGAGGTGTGGTCTGTCGGGTCTTTCCCAGTGTCCGTAGGTATTTTTTGGACATGTAGCACCGACATCAGTGATGTCAGCCCCAATAGTTAGTGTTTTTTTTTTGCCATTTTAGAGGTTTATTTTAAGCTTTAAATTGGTGTGTGAGAGAAATTGTTTTTGGTTATCCTTTTGTAAAAAGGGGACCATTGAGGTTTGTCTTTAAATTTTTTCTGATTGGGCAAAATATTTCAGCTACCTAAGATTCTTATTTTAATTAAGTAGTTGTCCTAGGGT
Source organism: Cherax quadricarinatus (assembly GCF_026875155.1). Classification (NCBI taxonomy): domain Eukaryota; kingdom Metazoa; phylum Arthropoda; class Malacostraca; order Decapoda; family Parastacidae; genus Cherax; species Cherax quadricarinatus. Next base: position 52,965,420 of record NC_069415.1, read on the forward strand.
TTTAATTATGTCATACATGAAAGAACAAACCTTATTTACTGGGAAGTAAAAGTGTGTCTTTTTTGTCATCTTTAAAAAAAAAACCTTTTTATCAGGTCCATCGTCCTGCCGCTTTTGCGGTAATATGTAGCTTTTCACTAGGGTTTTATTACTTTTAATTGTATCTTTTTTAAATGTATTGGCTATGCGGCCAAATAAGTTTTTTTTACTATGCTTACACCTTAGGGGTTTGGACCCCCTGGAAGGGTATACAATGGGGAGGGGACGCCAATTTCTTCCTTTCATTTTTTTTTTCTTATAAACATGTGCGTCCATAACTGTTTTCCCGAGTTGGTTAGGATTCGGGGTTTTATCATGTTGTAGACTTTTTTGGTTTGTATGCCTTTTTTGTTTTTTGGTTAAAATTTAACACACACACACACACAAAAAAAGTTGACCGTTTAAATTAGATGGGGTGGTTTTTGAATGATGTAAATTTTAAAAATTGAAATGGGTTCTTTTCCAGTAAGGTATTTTCCCAGTTTATGGAATATAGCTGAGTTCAAAAGGTATTCTTTTCCCAAATTTAAAATTTTTTTCAATGGTTAATGTAATGTAACTGTGTATGGTGTAAAGGGGAAAACAGTTTCGCAGGGGGGGTAAGCGAAGTTTTCCCACATTCGCCTTATGGCCCTACACTTGGGTGTTAAAAATGATTGATGTGGTGTTGGAAAATTACAATTGATTCCTTGTCATAAATATGTCCCTAATTTTGGGTTGTATACTAAAAATTTTTATATTACTCGGGAGTAATTATGATTTTATGTACCTGTTCTATTGTTTTTTGTAAATTTAAGTTTTTAATAAAAAATAAAAAAAAATTCTGTATGGGGATTAAATATATAAAAAATAATAAATTGATTGTTTTCCAATATTATAAAACAGTTGATTTTGGGTTTTAAAAGATCCTGTTCCTTTTCAGGGTTTTCCTATATTTGTTGTTATCATTATGTTTCACTTAGTTATTTTTTGAATTTTTCCGTAATGAATGGTAACTAGCTTTGGAATTGCATTGTTTTGTTAAGTTTTAATTTTGGGGGGTTTTTGATTGTATATAGGCGGTGTGGTTTTTTGTTTCCGGGTTTTGGTCTAAACTTTTTGATGTTGAGTTTTGATTGTGTTATCCTTTATAAAAACCCGAAAGTTAATCGTTGATGATGTTTCATTTTATGTATTTATATGTATTGTTCTTTTTAAAAAAAATTTAAAAAAAAAAAAATTTAAATACGTGTACACAAAAAACCCGCACATAAAAAAGAGAAACTTACGCGGGCGTTTTGGGCCGACTTTTGGGCCATTGACAAAGTCACACAAGTCGGACCGAAAGTCGTGTAAGCTTCTCTTTTTTTTGTGCGGGTTATTTGTGTTTGTTCCAGTCACGGATTGGCCTTTTTGTTTTTATTTAAGTACCTGATTGATAGTCTAGGGCAATTAATCCTATTCCCAATAGTTTAGGGGGGTCTGTTAAAAACCCGTCTGCGGGAGGATTGTTTGAGACTGAGGAGGGCTGACGGAGTGTTTTTAAGCTGAGGCGACCATTCCCGGCGTGCTGGAGACACATCACCGTCTGTGGTCCCCACTAACAAGTTTCCACAAACACTCATATACTTTATTCCCTACAATGTGGTTTTAAAATAAACTCTCAGTGGTTTTTCACTGAGGACATAAAAATCCGATATGAAAACGTAATAAAGGACTGGAAACAAACCAGGAAGGATGGGGTTCAAAACCACCATTCCGGGTTTGTTTTTTTAAACCACGGATTATAGTGAGAATATATACAAAATGCTCCCCGTAACCAGCACCCCCCGGGTGAACATTATATAATAATAATATAATAATAATAATAATATAATAATAATAATAATATAATAATAATAATAATAAAAACAGAAACAATTTTAATTATTGTAATAATGCATATTTTGTGATAAAAATGCAACAGTGGTTTCAGTGAAGGCTGTGAAACTTGGCTAGGACTAGCTACAAAATATTGCTAGATGTCTATTGAAAAGTATTTACAAAATGTAACTGAAGCATTTATTATACAGCTGATGTAGAGAGAATGAATACAACCTTGAGAGAGAGAGAGAGAGAGAGAGAGAGAGAGAGAGAGTATACAACTACAGAAGACAACACAGGTCGTCTCTAGCAACTTGTGTGCAACATTTCGTCAACAGGTGCTACTAACCAGCAAGTCCGTCTAGTATAGACCGTTGTGTAGGCCTTAACAGTAGTGAAGAACATCTAGAAGAACTAGTTCTCTAAGCCCCGCCGGGTGGGTCTAGAGTTCTAGGCGGGGAAAAGCAGTGGTGGGGGAGAGAAGAGTGTTAACTTACCCCCCCGTACATGGTGAGGACACAGGTAGTACACAGAGACACAGACACCCACACCCACACTCGCCGCCCGTCACCCACTGGTGGTGATGCTGCTGGTGGTGGTGCTGTTATTGTGGGCGGCACAGTGGGCAGAACAACCCACTTCACCACCACCACCACCTTCTCGCCAAGCTTCCTTCACACCTGTTGACCAAGTTCGACACTCAAGGTTGATCTTCAGAATACTGTTGAGTGGATATAGGAAGTACATACTAGCTGACTGACACCTTACTTTATGTCGCCAAGCGGCTGGCACACTGTGCACCCCGTGCTCATCCTGTCAGCTGTAGCGCAGTACAACAACAGGATTACAGAGGTGTCACAATAGGTCTCTGTCAGACCCAACTTTGTATAGTTATATCTTTAAAAATAAATTACTGTTATTTCGTGTACCGTATTTAAAAAAATTCACTTACCTGCTCAGAACAATACAATATGTTAATACAATCTCAAGGAAATTCTTGTATTTATTAATTATTACCTCTGTAGACACTGGTCATTATTAGGTTACTGTCTCGTTAACTAAAAGTTCCACCCATCTAACCGGTGCAAAAATATGGATACATTCAAAATTTAAGACATCATGTCATTAACCATGAAATGTTGATAAATTAGACACTTGTGCAACTGTTCACATGTGCAACTCTTGGGTATCTTTATTGAGGAAACGTTTCGCCACACAGTGGCTTCATCAGTCCATACAAAGGAGAATCTTGAAGAACAGGAGGAGAATGAGGTAATCAGTCCCTCAACCTTGAGTCGATGTGGTCAGTCCATCAATCTTGAATAGAATACGGCATGAGTGTGGAGAAGGAGCTTATAAACCGTAGGCAGGAGAGGTGCAGCAGTCGTAGGTGGTGTCACATTTGTTCAATGTGGAAGTAGGTCGTGCCTAAGGGTTAGGCAAGCGAAGAATTCCATGTATTAAGACCCCAAGAAGTTGCAGTGTCTGGCAGGATTGTAGATGAATGGTTCATCTACAATCTGAACCATTCATCTACAATCCTGTCAGACACTGCAATTTATCAAAGAGTCGGCTCTTTGGACCATTCATCTACAACCATGAAATGGATTAACATTTCCTGTATGACTGGCTAACCCACCTCTCAAAATAGATGGATGTTTAAACATTTTGAGATAAAAATTTTCAAGGGTGTGACCCCCCTCCTTGTTTCTACCCACACATCTCTTGTCATGGGCATCTCTATACAACCTATACTGCTAATGAAACTAATAGCCTAGTGTGGAAAAAGACACGTACAGTTCTGGACATTTATTAAAGGAAACGTTTCGCCACGAGTGGCTTCTTCGATCCAAATACATATAAAACTAAGAAAACGAGTGTATATAGCGGAAGGAGTCAGGTGAAGTGTCGTGTGGGTAGTGGTGGTGGTGGTGGTGGTGGTAGTAGCAGTAGTGGAACTAAGGAGGTGAGATGGATGGTTACAGAAGGACCTGTTGACATCATGTAACAGCAGTTTCCAGAATGGGTAATATTCTGTTGATTAGCAATTTAATTGTTGTCAGTAACAATATAAAGCAAAAATCAGGTAGTTATAGTAATTGGTAATCAACAGAATATTACCCATTCTGAAAACTGCTGTTACTGATGTCAACAGGTCCTTCTGTAACCATCCATCTCACCTCCTTAGTTCCACTACTGCTACTACTACCACCACCACCACTACCACCACCACCACCACCACCACCACCACTACTACTACCACACTACTACCCCACCACCTACCACCACCACCACCACCACTACCACCACCACCACCACACCACCACCAAACCCCCACCACCACCACCACACCACCACCACCACCACTATACTACCACCACTACTACCACCACCACCACTACCACCACCACCACAACCACCACCACCACCACTACTACTACCACCACCACCACCACCACTACCACCACCACCACTACCACCACCACCACTACCACCTCTACCCACAGACACTTCCCCCTGACTCCTGCCACTATATACACTCGTTTTCTTAGTTTTATCTGTATTAGGACGTTTCCTTTAATAAATGCCCTAAACTGTACATGAGTGTCTTTTTCCACATCTTGTCGGTATCACCATGCCATTTCCCCTTATAGCCGAGTCTTCGTTATACAACCTGTATTGCTAGTGAACTTATAGGAGTCTTCAAAATTACTTTGACAGGCGTTTCCTTCCACTCCCCAAACCACCCAATCCTCCGAAAATTTTGTCACCGGGGTTATGTCGCCGCTACCTATTGTTTTAATGATACCTTGCAAAATTGACACCAAGATATTTGGACACTGTCTGTGAGCAATTTTATAAACTTGAATTAGTTTCATTGTGTTTTCCTCTGTCTTCAGCATTCAGCATATCCAATTGTTGTAATTCATCCTTGCCTACATGCTCTCCGGGACCCAGGTCCTGGATGAATCTTACCATTTTGTTCTGGATGATTTGCAGTCTATTTTTCAGTTTTTTGTTTTTTTTCAAGGGAGAGTACCATGAAGAGCAAGCGTAGTCCATATACATTGTATAAGGCTAGACATAGGGTCCTGCGAGCCTCAGTAGGTAGACACTGTGCTTGTCTATACAGGAACTTCAGTCTGGCATTCGCTTTCTTTACTACACTGTTCCCTATCAAATTCTCCTGACATGCATGAGGGCAAAGGAGATTCCCAGTATTTTTATGAAGGGAAAACCCAAAGTGATGGGGTCCCCATTAAACCGGACATTAAAAATTATTTACCCTTCTCAGTTTATATTTCGTGCCGAAGAGAATGGCTTCAGTTTTCGCGAGGTGTAATGATAGTTTGTTCTACTAACCATTTGCTGCAGGACTCCAAGTTCCAATTAATATCTGGGTCTTTACCTGACACTAACAGTGCACTGTCATTTTGCATACAGTACAGCTTGCACATGACACTGATAGGCATGTCGTTAACATAGCAAAGGAATAATAAAGGACCTAGAATACTACCTGGGGGAACTCCACATGCTATCGGCAGGGGTTCTGGTTCCGTTTTGTTGATTTTGATAATTTTTTCTCCTGTTGCTAAGATAGGACTTAAACCAAATCTACAGAACCTATACCGATAGCTTGAAGTTTCTTAAAATAAAATTTTGTGGTTGACAGTACGAAAGCCTTTTGCAGGTCTAAGGTTGCCTACCTATGAGGTTCCCCAAATTTACATTTCATCAGATTAATTTGGGAGGTGTCGGTTGAGCAAAATCTAAAGCCTGATTGATTTGCTATGGAGAATGTTATTGTCATTAGGGTACTTAAACTACTTGACAATACACCGCCCTCTCTAGAATTTTTGGATATTACAATGAGTATATTACTTACATCGACCTACTATTTTTCCGAAGAAGGAGTCCTGGCCTCCTGAACCCCTTCGGTCGGTATTAGGGCGATGGACAAATTTATTATGTGAGAAAAAGGGATTTTCATTTTCAGAAGCCCCATCTTTTAGGAATTTAGACGGGATTTATCAGGGGGGTGCTTTGTTGGTTTAACCTGTTAGTTCTTTTGAAAAAGTTGGGGGAAATTTTACTGTTTATTTTCCCGGAAAATACGGTAATTTATGGGTAAATAGATGCCCTTATTGATTTAAAAAAGTGTATTTTTAAAAGAGGGAAAGTCCCCATTTTTTTTTTGAATGACCCAAGAAAACCCGTTAGTGTAATGGGAAAGAATTTTTCGTGCTTAGAGTTTAAAATTGGGCGACACTCTCAAATGGGAGGCAAAATTGTTGGATGGATTCCTGCATAACTTGAGTATCAGGCATGGACAGCGCTCGGGGAACCTCAGATAAGTTGTTATGTTAAAAACTCGGCCAGTTGTTTTTTATGTTAACAGTGGGTTTTCGAGTTTTATACAACTAAACTCATCAAATTTGGGGTGATGTTATTAAGAATATTCTCCTTTTTATATAAATGGTGATAACATAATCTTTTTTAATTTTTAATATACGTCCCAAAAAATTTATATATTTCCAGCATTCCGGGTGATTTAATTTCATTTAATTTAAAATGGCCCAAACAACTTGTGGTATGACAGGGTGGGTATCGAAGGGGGACATTTTTTGGCCTTGGTGCCCCAAATTCCTACTTGCTAACGATAAATAAAAATTTTCTTTTTCTTTACTGTTATGTACTTTTATGATACATTAGAAAAATGCAATTTTCCACTTTTAAATTTTGCCCTTTGGGCCCTTTTTGAACGGAGGTAATTAGTGAAGTCATTAATTATTAATTACTTAATAATTATTGTAAAATGAAGAAGGGGTGGATTTTAGTTCAAAAATTTTCTTAATGGGGAGTGGTTTAAAAAATTTTTAACAATATTAATTTTGATAAGCAAGCTCAAGGGTGGCAAAATTTATTAATGTGTAAAATTTTTTTAAAAAAGCCAAGTGGAGGATTATTTTAAGTTTTGTAAATATTAATTTGAAAAAGAAAAATTTGGCAGTTTTATATCGGGTTGTGTAATTGAAAGCCAATTTTTTTGCTATTATATTAATGTTTTAATATTAATCTTGCTATGGAAAAAATTTTTGGAAAGGGATTTTTTTAATTTGTATTTTTTTTTGATGCCCCAAAGCTGGCAAAAGGGTTTGTTTAATGTACTTTTAAAAAATTTAATTATAATTTTTTACATGTTTTGCTGAGCTAAGTGCGGGATTTATTCAAAGGAAATTTTAAGTTTTGTAATTTGAAATCGTGTTTTTATTGGGTTTGAATTTAATACATTCATCTGGGGAAATTGGGGAAATTTAATGTAGAAGACAAAATATGGAATAAGAGCAAAAAAAGCATCACTGCAAGCTAGAAAGGGTTATGACAAAGCATTAAAAATTTTTGGGAATTAATGAATAAAGAAATGTGAATCTATGTTTTAAAATTGTATTAGTGCTTTAGGTAATGATATTTTATAAAATTTTAAATTACAAAAAATATGAAGGAGATTTTTAGTAAATGTGTGATGAGACTGAAGTAGATCTTTGATTTAATCGTTTATGAATTAAAAGAAAAGATTTTTTCTTGAAATTCGGGCTTTGAATATTTTAAAATGTGTAAACCAGGCAGTTAATCAGTCTGCTAAAACAAAAAATAGTCTTTCCAAAACCCAGAATTATGTTTACCGTTTTTAATCCTGGTGAAATTGGAGAATTTTTGGGTTTTTTTTAAAAGCAGCTGTGCTTTTGGGAGTGCCCTAGCCTGTTAATTAAATTATTTTCCCCAAAAGGGAAAAAATAAGAGGAGACCCACTATCATACAACCCTTTTCCCAATGTAGTGACTTTTTACAAAAAAGCTTGACTTGTTGAAAGTCACTTAGGGTAATATAACAAAAAAGGTTAGATCTAGTGAAATAATTGTTAATTAAATCTCCAGTCACATTAAAAAGGGTTTTTTAACAGCAGTTTGATTAAACGGAGAGCACTCCAAAACTTTAAGTAATAAATAAAATCTGAAGGAATCAACTGGTTTTTGAGTCCCATGGTACAGAAAAAATTTAAGCTTTAAACATTTGAATGGCTCTCAAACAAATGTCAAAGGTTATTTTGGTTGGGGGAAATAAGAAGGTTACAAAATTTAAATTGCGTGCAGCCCGGGTTCAACAAACTTTTTTTTAAAGAGCAACACATAATAACTCTGAGGTTCTGTCAATTTCACAAAAAAAAAAAATTACCCCAAGGGTAATAATAAAAATTTCTTTCCTAAAAGAGCTGCATGATGATATAAATTTCGGGAAACAAAATAATGACTCTCCAAAAGGTAAAAAAGAATAAGTCCCCTCCTTAGATACCCCAGTTAATAAGAAACCAGTCAAAAAAAAGAGAGTTTGTTTTTCTAAAAGGGTACAATTTTTATAAGAATTGAAAATGCATAAATTCATGGAATGATAAAGTTGAAAGATTGGAGAACTGACGATGTATCAGGTTTTTTGGTAAAAAAAATTAAAGGGATTGTTATCCCAAATTTAAAACTTCTTTTATCAATGTCAAAAAGGGAAAACCATATAGTCAGTGTAAAGGTCTTATGAAAATGTTGTAATAATAATAAGTTGAAAACCTGAAAAAACAGTGGCAATGTAAAAAGTGCAAATGTTAAAAATGATGGTTTTGCTGAAGTAGCCTTCCCGGTTTTTTACAGGTAAAAAATGTGATAAAAAGCAAAAAAAAAAAAAATGTAACTGCATTATTGACCAGGACACAGCGTACTTTCAAAAAAAGTAAATGTTTTGATGGATAAAAGTACAGAGGGGATCCAAAAACTTTAAAATTATCGGGTTTTTTCTCTAATAAAAGGTAAATTGTATGACATTTTTATGTAACGTCAGTTTGGGCAATGAAAAAAAAGTTTTAAAAAGCAGTAATTGTTAGATTTCCCAGAAAAATTTACATAGGTTTTAGAAAGCTACAGAAGACTTTCACATAATGTAAAATTTGCCCTTTGGGTAAGTGTGATTCTGTGGCCCCAAAAAATATTTTGATAGGTAGTGACTATTTGCCCTTTTGTAAGGGGATGGAAAGAAATGTGGGGTCACCCTTTGAAGTGCAGGGGGGCATGTAATGTTGGTGGATTCCCGTAATAATAATTATATAGAGGAAAAACAAACATAACTGTGTGCTTTTTCATGAAGTGTTCCCCCGTATAATTCTTCCTAAAGGGGTGGGGGTTGAGCCCGGCTAAATTTTTGGGGAATTTGACAGCATTGGAAAAATGTAAAAGAAGAAAGTAACGATTATTTTACCCGGCAATACCCGAAGATGTAAAATTTGAATCTGGACAATACTGGTACGACTTCGTGGAGATAACCCTCCAGAATTGCCCCCTAATTCAGAATTGCAATGGGAAAAAAGGTTAAAGGTCAGTTCCGCGAACTGAGTAAGAACCAGAATTGTTTTAATGCCTATAATGATATAATTGTTAGCGTTTTTAATAAATTTATAGAAGAGGTTTCCCCCGGGGCAAGCCAAAATTTGGTCACTATTTGACAATCACGGGTGAAAGGATTTTTTAGACCCCTCTTGAGGTTTGTTTTTAATGTATGCCAGGGTAACAAAAAATGTCCCCAGTTTAAAAACTGTTTGATGACGGTCCCTCGTTGACGGGAAAAATTTGGGGGTATCTTTTTAAATTTTGGTGAAGAATTTTTGCCTTTTGGGCTGACATAAGTAAAGCTTTCCTAAGAGGGGGTTTACAAGAGGCTACCGGATTTACCCCTTTCTTTTGGCCGAGAATCCCAGTGACCCCCTTGCCCCCCCAAAAAACCCTTTTGTTTTAGGGGGGTATTATTTGGTGCAACCAGCCCTTCCCCACTTCAAGGAATAAATGAACACCTTAAACTATGGAAAGTTCATTAGTAAAGTAATGACAAACAAAATTTTTGTGGACAATTTCCCGGTGTGACGTCAAAAGAAAAAGGGAACTGTTAATGATTATGGAAGGCTTTAAAAAATAATGCAAAATGCAAAATTCCTCTGAGGGAATTGGAATAGTAATCGTCCAAATTAAAGGACAAAAAAATAAAGATTTTCCGGGGGATGAAGTGCCAAAAGATAATGTTTGGGTTTAAATTTGGGGTACGAGAGGACTTGTTAAAGTAAAACCTAAAAATTCAGTAGCCCAATAAATAACTAAAGGGGGTCTTGTTGCTGAAGTTTCCCCAAAAGTTTTATCCACTAGGTTTAGTGTCACCCCTTATATAAGAGGGAAATTATTAATACAAGAAGCATGGAAGTTAAAGTGCTTGGGAAAATTTTACCGAGGAATTTATTAAAGGGGGGATGAATTTAAATTTGGTGATTTGAAAAAAAATCCAATGTTGGAGTTCCCACGCCGGTGGCCAATCCCAAAAGGGGAAAAATGTATCACATTTTTTTTTGATGTTCAAAATTGGATATGGAGCAGTTGTTTTCTTTAATATAATACTGTTTTTTCCTTGTTATGTCTAAGGTAAGTGTCTCCAAAAAATCCATACTTTTTTCCTCAGTTGGGAATTAAAAGCCATTTATGTAGGGGTCAAATTAGCTAATTATATAAGAAATAAGTTGCATGAGATAAATATTTCGACACTGTAATTTGGGTTTTTAAAAGAGGTATCCCTTCAATGGAATTCATAATGGAAAATAAAAATTTTGTACGTACAAACAGAGTCGCTGAAAATTAAACAGAGCAAAAGAAGTAAATAGTTTGGGGCAGCGTATGTTAACATTTAATCTTTATGGTGAGGGGAAACACTGATTTTGTCTGAGGTTTACCTTATTAAATTTGTAAAAGCTGTATCATGGTTTAAAGGGCCAGCTGGTTGGGAAAAAAAGTAATTGGCCCTTTCAAAAGGAGTATATTGTTTCCCGTTGAAATTACTTGACCACCACTCCAAAAGTTTGTCCTTTTTGCCAATGTTAAATAGGGATCTTCTTTTTCCCAAACATCAATGTAACTAAATTGGGGTTTAAAATTTAGAAAGATGAATATTTCATTTTGTTTTATATCCCCTTGAAACTGGATAAAGAGGGGACAGGAGGGAAAACTATGGAAATGAGTTAAATTGTGATGGAAAGAAAAATTGTGAAAAGGGTTTCCCTAATAGGAAATGGGCGTATTTAGAAAAAAATGTAATTAGGTGCAGAGGGAGGGTTTCAAATGGAATTGGGTGATTATGCAAAACCCACTTACTGCCCAAAAATTTATCATCTAACAAATTTAAAATTTTGCTAAATGCCCATAAAAATGTAATGCATGGGGGGTACAAATACCCTTTAAATTTTATTAGGGAAAATTTTTTTGATTCCCCCAAAAGGCGGAAAGTATAAAAAAAGGGTGATTAAATCTTGTGTAATATGTCGCCGGTGTTTGGGCCAAATAATTTCAACGGACTTCAGAGGGTTTCCCCTGAAAGTGTATGTTTGTTTGTTTACTGTACTGCTACAAGGGGAGTTCATTTGAAGTGGCACAGGACTTGTCTGCAGAACAGTTTATAAAGCTGTTTTGAAAATTTGAGCTAGGGACCTGTCCGAGATTGTGATTTCGGTAATGCCCCAAAATTTTTTAGCAGGTGCTCAACACTTGATAGAATTAAAAAAATAGTAAAGTGTTCAATCTCTGTTAAACCCCCCGAGGGTGTACCTGGAAATTTATTACTCCCAGAGCCCCCTTGGGAGGGGGGGGGGGGGTGTACGAAAGACTGAAAACACAGTAAGAGGTTTCTCTGTAAAGTACTACACCCCGGGAAGTGAAATTAATTTGGAAAAATTCCATGCAGTGTTGGGGAGGCAGAGAACTATAAACACCTTTTTAAACCCAATATGGGAAGGAAAAGGAAGTGCCCCGTTATAAGATAATTGGGGGAAAGTATGAAAATTATTGATGCTGCAGTGTTGTGTAAAAAAATTTAAAAAAATTAAATAAAGTATTGATATTGTCTAATGTGTGGCTAAGGAAAATCTTTTTACACTACATAACATTTTATGGGGCGACAGAGGGAGTAAAACGCAGACCCTTCAACCACTGCATTGTGTTAATGACAATGAACAACTCGAACATTGTGGCTCGGGCAAAGTATTTACATTTTTACCCCGAGCACAAGGGGTTGTCAGAATGTCAAAGTGTGTTCGTGGCCAGGAAAGTTTACGCACAATTAATAAATTGATTCCCTTGGAATTAGGTGTTCAATTAAACGTAAATGAAAATCTGAGGGAAAGTGACACGAGTGATATGGAAGATAACGCAGACCAAGTGATGCTGGAAAATGAAATCGTAGTAAGACCTACTAGGAGAAACCATACCCTCGGCCGGGATTTAACCCGCGGTCATAGAGTCTCACAACTCCAGCCCGTCGCGTTAGCCACTAGACCAGCTAGCCACAATAAGATTCATCCAACTAGGTATATTTCTACACCATAGGAAAGTTAGCACAGGCACCTCTGTGACCACAAATGCAAGTTTTTACAGACGAATCTCCAGCTAGCGTGGCCGTGACGAACTCTAGCTCAAGTCCCTTCACTGCCGTCAACATGACTTAAGAAATCGTAATGACACGCGATTGCAATACCATACCCGGGGGGATTTGAACCCGGTGTCATTACGATTTCTTAAGTCATGTTGACGGCAGTGAAGGGACTTGAGCTAGAGTTCGTCACGCCACGCTAGCTGGAGATTCGTCTGTAAAAACTTGCATTTGTGGTCACAGAGGTGCCTGTGCTAACTTTCCTATGGTGTAGAAATATACCTAGTTGGATGAATCTTATTGTGGCTAGCTGGTCTAGTGGCTAACGCGACGGGCTGGAGTTTTGAGACTCTATGACCGCGGGTTCAATCCCGGCCGGGGGTATGGTTTATTTGCAATCGTGTCATTACGATTTCTTAAGTCACCTACTAGGAGAACAGCCACTCAAGCCAGAACCAGCTTGAATCGTCTCCTAAAGGAAGGAGTAATTTGAGTTGTTTAGCAACCAACTCCGCCTGGCCGCAGTGTGGAAAATACTGTATATTTTCCGGAAATACGGTAATTTATAGGTAAATAGATGCCCTATATTGTATTTAATAAAAGTGTATTTTTAAAAGATGGACAGTCGCCATTTTGGTTTGAATGAGCCAAGTAAACGTTAGTGTAATGGGAAGAATTTTTCGTGCTCTAGAGGTTAAAATTGGGCTGACACCTCTCAAATAGGAGGCAAAATTGTTGGATGTGCAGTCCTGCATAACTTGAGATATCAGGCGACTGGACAAGACAGCTCCAGGAACCTCAGATAAGTCTGTTATGTTATAACTCTGGCCAGTTGTTATTTTCATGTATAGACAGTGAGGTTTTCTGAGTATGATACAACTTAATCTCCAGTCAAATTGGTGAGTGTTATGATTAAGATATATTCTCCTTCTGTTATATAAATGTGTGTATATACTATAATCCTTTTTTAATTTTAATATACAGTCCACAAATTTATATATTTACCAGCATTCCTGGTGATGTATATTTCATTTAATTAATAGGTCCAGAGCAACTTGTGGATATGACAGTGGTAGGTATTGAAGGGGGACATTTTTTGCGACCTAGGTGTCCCAAATTCCTACTTGTCTAACTGATAAATAATAATTATCTTTGTTCATTTACTGTTATGTATATAATGATACATTCAGATAAATGCAATTTTCCACAAAAGTCATGAGATACACTTACTAGTTGACAACTGCTTGCGGTTACCTCTTTATAGGTATCGTATGTTTGAAACTTATCAGAGTCTGTGTTAAAGATATTTGATGCAGCTGGTAGTTTATTTACTAGTGTTGATGCGACAGATGTGTAGTAGAAATTAAAACAATTTGCTATCTTAGTGGTCTCGTGGCATACCTCGTTATCGATAGTGAGTACCATGTTAGACCTATCTACTGGTTTATTGCTATACCCCAACTGTTTTAGTTGTTGCCAGAGCTTTCTGGGGTTATGCTTATACTCTTCAATTTTTGAGCAATAGTGCTTTGCCTTTGCTATTTTTATAAGTCTCTGTACTCTGTTCTTCACCTTTGGAATTCATTTAGTGCTGCAATATCCTGTCTGTGTTTTAAATCATTTTAGCAATTGATCTCTGAATTTCATATTATCTAATATCTCAGTAGTCATCCAGGGTTCAGTTCTTCGTTTAATCCTAACCTCTTTAACTGGTGCAATATTATCAAGGATGGTAGTGAACATTGTTTTGAATTTTTCCCAGGCATTATTTAAGTCCGTGCAACTTGTTATCACAATTGTGTAGCCTATTTACCAGTGTTTCTTTATTGTAGTTTCTAATTGACCTCATTTTTATTGTCCTGTGTAGGCCTATCCTATCCCTAATGATTTTCCTGGTGCAGTAGATGATGAAAGGCCTGTGGTAATGACGCCTGACTGACTAATGTTTTCAGAGCGGTTACAAAGTATGTGGTCAATTAGGGTGGCTGAGAACTGTGTGATCCGGGTTGGTGTATTCATTCCTCTCTCAACCTGCGGGCTGAGAGGATGCACTCTGCAACTGCCCCTGTTGACACCTGGTGGCGGGTAGTGAACTGTGGCATGTAAGATGGAAGATTGACATGGAAGACACATAAACACAGTATGTGTTGAGCTTGTGCTTGGGACTTTGAGCGGCTCTACGGTACGTGTTGTTACCCAGCATTCTACGTGACTTATATGGCATAGCAAATGAAGAATTGTACTGTGTGTCATTGAATGGAACGTCGAGGATATTCGTCAAGTTTAACAGCGCTGGCTTTTACTCCAAGATCGTTGACACTTTTCAAGAGAGGTGCATATCTGTCAATTCTGCTGTTGAGGTGTGTCTTCATGACGTGTCTAAATATATTATATGGGTGAAGGTGAGAAATATTCCCTTCAAAACAACGGAGTATGATTTCCTGACTGTTTTTAACAAGTATGGGACTGTTTATGCTGCTACGATGGGTGTGTCAAGGGATAGACCTTATGATGGGCTGCCTGAAGGCTCTTTCACCCTTAAAATGATGCTACAACAGCCTATACCGTCTTACGTCTATTAAAATGGTTACCGGACCCAGGTGTATGTTCATTATGCTGGTCAATGTCGAACGTGCCATTTGTGCAATGCTTTTGATCATATGGCAGCCCAGTGTTGTCGGCGGCAGATTATACACAATAAGGAGTCATCTCACGAGGTGCTGCCACCGCGGCCTCTCGCGCCTGAGCATGGTTCCTCCGACGTCCAGTGTGCTACACTTTGGAGCGCTGAGGTAGATCGCGAGGAGATCTGTAGCATGTGTAACCCTCCCAACGGTGTCTGCGGAGATGCCTACACCTCCTGTGGAGTCCGTGGTACTGTCTGAGACGACACAGGATGGGTTGTTCATGGAAGTCTTACAAGACTTACCGGGAGGGTCGGAGTCGTACACTGGTGTTGTGTGGGGAGATTCGCAATGTTTTAAATAAGATGGAGCATGCAGAGCTAGGGGGGAGGATTAGAGAGGAGGAGGTGGAGGAGGCTGTGCTAAGGATGAGTAGAGGAAAGGCACCTGGGATTGATGGAATATCTAACGATTTTTTATATGGTGCTTTAGGATTGTCTCAAGCATTGTCTAACGGCGGTGTTAAACTGTATGAAGACTGAAGGGGTGTTAGGTATCTCGCAAAGTATGGGAGTAGTTGTGTTGGTGCCAAAAAAGGAGGGGGGAGGGCTCTGAGTGCATATCTGGCAATTTCTCTTATGTGTTCGGATTACAAAATTTTTTGCGTAAGTCTTAAGTAATAGGATGAAGAAGGTAATTGGGTTGGTTATACATCGGGGACAGTTTGGCATACCTGGACAAAGTATGCAAGAGGGACATGGATGAATCAGGAATTTTTTTGAGGACTGTCAAGGTGGGGGTATCTTGGGACTTGATTAGGAAAATGCGTATGACTGTGTAGAGATGGGAGATGTTCAGCTGAACGGCAGGTTGGGTTTGCCAGTATGGATGGAGAGGGGTTTGAGACAAGGATGTCTGCTGTGCATGTTTGCAGAATCCCTTTTATGGGCTTGTGGATGGTGGAATTGGGAATAAGGATGAGGGGAGGGACTATGGCATGAGCATAGTGGGCTATGTGGATAACACTACGGTTTTGATTGAAGGGGAGGAGGGTTTGCATAACGTGGGACGGGTGCTTGAGCTTTTTGGGGCGGCGACGGGAATGCCTGTTAACAATGTGAAATCGAAGTTGCTGGGAGGTAGGTACTTGGGTGTGTGGGGGGGTTTGTTGATAGACTTAGGATCTGTGGGGTTGTATACTTGGCAGATGTGCAGGAGACATGAAGAGTGAATTCGGAGATAGTTGTTAGCAGGGCTTTGAGTAGGCTCAGGGGTTTAAGGGCCAGAGATGTTACAGTGCTGCAGAGGGTGGTGGTCGTGAACTCCCTTGTTTATAGCGAGGTGTGGGGTGTGGCGGAGGTGTATCCCCTAAGGACAGAAGATATTGAGGAACTACAGCGGAGGATTTTAAGATACGTATAGGGTTTTGGGAGGTCGTGGTTAAGGAGAGAGGTAGTGATGTCTAATGTACGGCAATGTAGACTGGGCCTTTTATCTTTAAGGCCTCGAGCGAAGGCTGTCTATGTGAAACAGCGCTTCATCAGGGCAGGTGAGAAGAGGGGTGCAAGGGTGGGGGAGGTAATGGTTGATGTACGAAAATGGTGGGGAGGGAAGGAGTTGTTGGTGAGTGAGGATATGTTGCATTTTCTGTTAACGGTTTGGGAAACTTAGGAAGGTAATGGTGGGGCACCTAGAAAGGGTAGGAAGATTTTACAGAGCATATGCTCTTTTCCCATGTATGATTGGAAGAGTATTTGGGAGGATTTTTGTAAGCTTAAGTTGAAGCCGAGGGTTTGGGAACTGGTATACAGGTTTGTTATGGGAATTTTAGCGTCGAAGTCGGTGTTGAGTAGGATGGGTTTTGTGAGAGAAGCAAATTGCCTGAGCTGTGGGAAAGAGGAAATGGCATTTCATGTGGTTTATTTTTGTGATTCCTTGGAAGTTGTACAGATGTGGTTAGGGAGGGTTTTCAGTATGGTGGGGGGGGGAAACATTTCGACCCTTCGGGCTTTGACTTTTATTGTGGGCGGGGTTCCTAAGGATGTCAGGAGGGCTGTCATGTACATGGTGGTGGATTTTTTGTATGTTTCTTGGGGTATGAGGGAGGTTGGGGGTGTTTTTAGGGTAAAGGCACTTGCAGCATGTGTCTATAGGACAGTTTGTAGGAATAGGCTTATATATGAGGGGAAGTGGATGACCAGCTTTCCTGAGGGATATCGCAGCCTAACGGTGAACAGTCTACTTCGGTTGGGAGTGGGGTAGACCCAGTGAGGGCTGGGCTCCCCGGTTATGGGTTTCATCTTGTGGGATTGGTTTTTAGTAGTATGTAGGGTTTGTTTGGATAGGGCATATACATGTGTCTGGATGTGGGGCTGGGGTGTGTGTGATTGTGGGGTGTGGAATGAAGGATGCGTGTAGGGAGGGATGGGCTTAGGTTTTTGCAGGGGAACTGCAGTTATGCTGGGTTTCCTTGGAGCTGTTTTTGGTGGAGTGTGTGAAGGGTGCTTGGTGGATGGTTAGGTTCAGTGGTCTGGGAAATGGGGGGTTTTCTGAATGCCTCTGGGGTTTTTGTTTTCTGTTAGATTTCTTGGTCAGTTACTTAAGTCTAATGAAGCCAGTAAGGTGTTTTTTTTATTTGTATTGACTGTCATGTGAGTTCATATTTGCACTGCACGTCAGTTTTTGTTGTTTTTCCGTTAGTTTTCTGTTCTTCATGTTTATTATCAATGTATCGTTTGTGATATATTGGTTTTAGTAGCATATGTATGGTTGTGGATAACCTTAAAGACAGTGAATAGTGTACGTCATTGTGGTTTACAAGTGAGAAAGTTTTGATGCCTTTTATGTTTCTTAAAAAGTTATGTAAAAAAAAAAAAGTAATGTTGGGGATATTTTCTTCTGGTCGTCATATGGTGTGCATTTAATTTTTTTTTTTAATTTTTAATTTTTTTTTTCTTTTGGTTATTTTGGGTTTTGTTATTCTCTGTATATGTGCTTAAAAGAAAAAAAATGTATGTGTTTATAGTTTTTGTTAGAGCGGTGTGTTGCTCATGTATAAACCACGGTTTTGTCGTCTTTGTGGTGTGTAATACAATGTTTATGTATCTGTGTCTACGTAAATTGCACACAAATATATATATATATATATATATATATATATATATATATATATATATATATATATATATAATATATATATATATATATATATATAATGTATGTATATATATATATATATATATATATATATAATATTCCAATCTGAGTAAAGTATTTTGGGCTTAAAAACTGAATTAGTGGAGTGTGACTATTTGAACCTAGAATTTGCCTATACCTTTTGCATAGCCCGTTATTTTGCTGCTGATAACAGATATTGAAGCCTCCCTGTATTATTGTCTCGCACTGATTTCAAGTCCGGACAAGACTCTGGAAAAGTCTTCTAAGAACTGGTCCTGGGTGTGAGAGCGGTAACTAGTTCCTACTAAGATGGGTTTAGTCGTGGGAAGCAACATTTCAAACCACAGAATCTCCAGTTTATTGTTATTTACATCAGGTCTTGGGTTGTAAACTAAGTCAGTTCTTACGTAGGTACATACTCCACCACCCTTTCTGTTCCCATCTTAGCGTTTTATATTGTAACCTTCTATTTTGACCTCGTTGTCAGTCAGCGTATCATCCAACCAGGATTCAGAGATGGATATAACTGCCGCCCAAGTTCTGTCAGCTAAAATCCTAATCTCTGCCAATTTTGGAAAAGTGATCTTGCATTGACATGAATAAAGTGAGGGTCTGTTTTCATAAAACAATTATAATCATCAATATATGGTAATGGGTCATTTGTATCAAAATTAGGTAAGTCAATGTCACTGATTTCACTTTCAAAATTATTTTTTATAAATTGAAGCTCTCGCCTCCCTTTTCTGGGTTAGGCAGCTTGTATCTCACTTCCCGACTTGTTCACTGAGCCCTAACACTTAAATGTGTGTACCATGGTGGTTGTGTGTTCCAGGGAGGCTGTGTGTATCATGGTGATTGTGTTTCCATGGGGCGTGTGTACCATGTTTGTGTTTTTTAAATGGAGGCTGTGTGTACCATGGTGGTTGTGTGTTCGGGGGCTTGTGTACCATGGTGGTGTGTTTTTCCAGGAGCGTGTGACCAGGGTGGTTGTGTGTTCCAGGAAGGCTGTGTTCCCATGGTGGTTGTGTGTTCCAGGAGGCTGTGTGTACCAGGGGTTTTGGTGGTTTCCATGGAGGCTTGGGTACCATGGGGTTGTGTGTTCCATGGGGGCTGTGTGTACCAGGGTGGTTGTTTTCCATGGGCTGTGTGTATCATGGTGATTGTGAGTTCCAGGAGGCGTTGTACCACGGTGGTTGTTTTTTCCATGGGGGCGTGGTACCATGGGGTTGGGGTTTTTTCCATGGAGGCTGTGTGTCCCAGGTGGTTGTGTGTTCCAGGGGCGTTGACCATGGGGTTGTGTGTTCCAGAGGCTGTGTGTCCATGTGGTTGGTTTCCAGGAGGCTGTGTTACCAGGGTGGTTTGTTTTTCCATGGGGGCTGTGTGTAACCTGGGGTTGTGTGTTCCTGAGGCTGTGGGTACCATGGGGGTTGTGTGTTCCATGGAGGCTGTGTAAAACCATGGTGGTTGTGTGTTCCATGGAGGCTGTGTGTCCAGGGGGTTTGTGTGTTCCATGGGTGTTGTACCATGGTGGTTGTGTGTTCCATGGAGGCTGTGTGTACCATGGTGGTTGTGTGTTCCATGGAGGCTGTGTGTACCATGGTGGTTGTGTGTTCCATGGAGGCTGTGTGTACCAAGGAGGTTGTTTTCCTAAAACATGCATACAGAACGTTAAGTAAGACACGTGTACAACAATTAGGTATCTTTATTACCAAGTGTTACTCTACACAGTAGGCTTCTTCAGTCAAGTAGAGAAAAATTGGTAGAAGCAGTAGAGATGTGAAGACGATGTATTCAGGTTCTACCGACTTTTCTATACTCGACTGAAGAAGTCTAAGATGTAGGAAAAATGTTTGGTAATAAAGATACTGTGGCATGCAAAGAGTACGTAACCTTTATTCGGCGCATGTACACACCCTCATTGAAAAGCTATCTCCCCAACCAGTGAACCAGTACTAGGGTCGAACAATGGGGCCCCATCATTCGATCAGTACCCAGGTTCAGCCAATGAGAAGGTAGGTCTGGCATTCATAGAGGTGTTGTGGGCACCATCCACCTGTCTACCCTTGTCAATTCCGTACTAGAGCTGGTTGAGCACGGTTGTCCATTCTGCCTCCAGGCTGTGTCTTGGCCTTGCCTCATCCGTGTTGTACAAATACATTTCCAACTGTATATAGTGTACATATGTGTAAATAACCACTATTGCTCTTGGTGAAGGAAAATATTTTTCAAAGTCATTCAGCTGCGTTTGTTCTGCTCCTTGCTCCCCTTTACACCCAGGATACCAGGCTTTATTGTCCCTGGGTTGTAACATGGGTAGCCTGTCCGGGAGCTGGAGCTGGACTTAGAGCAGGAGTTGAGCCTAGGGTGAAGCTGAAGTGGGAACATTGTATAGCCTCCTGTCTGGCATTGCGTTAGCTTTGCCAACGCTTTACGAAACTTTGTGCATCAGCCTTGCGTTTTATGGTCAGCCTGCTATTGTATGACTGTTGACAGCTTGCTATTGGCTTGTTCAGTGTGCTCTCTTCGCTATGGTCAATCTTGCTGTTGTGTGAATATTTGCAGTCGGCTTTGCTATTGCGTTTCGTCCTTGCTATTGTATGTGCGTATTCTGCAGTCGCACTGTGCATAGCTGAGCGTGTATTGCAAATAACATGTTACGTTGGGGTATGCCGCCTAGACGAGTCAGACGTCTAGTGTATGAATACACTTTATTAAACTTGTGTAAATTTTCTCTACAGGGTTGTTGGCAAATTGTTCGTTCCATTGGCATTGATTAAAAACTCACTCTCACAGCTGTGCAGCTTCATACTCTTATAAGTATCAAACTTCGAGAAGAGGAGATGGCACATCAAACTCCTCCCTCTACGGGAGCCAGAAATAAAAACCCAATGTTCTCGCAGGAGGAAAATGATACATCAAATGAGCAAAATCGTCAGTCTCGTGCAACAGGGTTGTCTGAAGGTGAATCTGCTGCGTTGGCACTGGAGTTGGCGAAAATCAATCTTGAGCAGACTACGGAACTGAGATTATATGCCAGGGAAGAATTTGATAGAGAAAAAGAAAGCAGACAGTTTTCAGAAGTTGTTAATGACTTTAGTTTACACAAATCAGTACAGCTTGTTCACCGCTTCAATGAGGCAGAACCTGAACAATTTTTCGAAACACAAATAACCCGCACATAAAAGAGAGAAGCTTACGACGACGTTTCGGTCCGACTTGGACCATTTACAAAGTCACAAAGTGTGACTTTGTAAATGGTCAAAGTCGGACCGAAACGTCGTCGTAAGCTTCTCTCTTTTATGTGCGGGTTATTTGTGTATCGTTCCAGTCACGGTATTGTGCCTTTTTTTATTTAATTTTTCGAAACTTTCGAAAATCAGGCTCGAGCCTTGAAGTGGCCGGAACAGCATTGGGCGTCTTTGGTGTATACAACTTTTCTTGGTAAGGCACGGGAAGTTACATCAGTGTTAATGACACTGAGTTTTGTAATTACCAAGTGGTGAAGACCACAGTCCTTGGAGCATATCAGTGCATTCCTGCTAAGCATATGAAGGCATTTAAGTTAGGCAGACGACAGCCTGGTCAATCCCTGGTGGATTTTGTTAGACAGCAGACCAAAGCTTTAACCAGCTGGTATAAAGCAAGGCGCCTGGCTTTCAATGAGCTAGTGCAGTTCATCTTAGTAGATAACCTACTGGAGTCTGTGGGACCAGAGGTTAGAGTCTTCCTGCAGGATCGTGTCTTAACCACTACACTGGAGGCAGCCAGGTTCGTTGATACCTTCGAAACCAACCGCTCCTTGTCCGAGCGGTCCCATGAGGATGAAGTGCCAGCCGGAAGGAGAACGTCTACGTCAGCCAACTAAGTCACCTGGTGAGCCACGCTACTCAAATTATAGTCAACCTGGTGAGTGACAAACCACTCAACATGGTATAACTCGACAACAGTATTCAGAGTGACACCAGCCAGAGCGACACCAGTTACATGAGCAGGGAGCTAAAGTCAAGCCTGTCGTCTGCTATTTGTGCAACCATTAGGTCATATCCGCCCAAACTGCCCAAATAATCTCCAACCATTAGGGAAAATCTATGATGTCCCTAGTAACATGACCCTGAAAGAAGTAGAGAAAGGGATGGCCCCTTATTATTGCCAGAGTCATATTTCACTTCAGGAAGACTCAAAGAAAACTGAAGTCAGAACCTTTAGGGATATTGGAGCATATTGCTCACTTATAAGAGAGGGAGTACTTCCCCTTTCTGAACACACTTCATCACAATCCTCTGTTTTGCTTGAAGCCTTCAGAGGAGCGATCTTTTCTGTCCCCTTGCATAGATATTACACTGGATATTTGACTGTAGGTGTATCCGAAGGATTTCCTATGAAAGATGCTATGTTATTACTGGGAAATAACATTACCACTTCTAGTGTATGTCCTGAACCCATAATGATTAATTCTTCTCCGGTGTTGGCCATAACTCGGGCAACATCCCAAGGGTTGTCTGGCGAGAATGCTGACCTATCTTTGGACGACTCTGATCTCGGAATAGCCAATTTGTTTTACGATGAAAACTTGCCAGAGCCTCGTAAATTAAGTGAACAGACCCAGATCAAGCCTTCCTATTCCAGGGTTGCATGATTGCCAGATATCTCTGTTTCCATGCCCGAGGGACTGTCCTTCTGAGAGGAACAACGAAAGGACCCTTCTTTGGATTTCGCTTTTCAGGCAGCCATGGGTAAATCCTTTTTGGATCATCCGGTCAAATATAAACTTAAAAACGACTATTTGATCTGCACTGAGACAGGTAAGGAGATAGAGGGCCGGCAATTGTCTGACAGGTTAGTGGTTCCAACAAAGATTAGACCTCAGATATTGAATATAGCTCATAATACTTCATTAGGAGGTCACTTAGGAATTGCTAAAACATTATATAGAATCACAAAAGAATTCTATTGGCCAAAATTAAGGCAGGATGTGAAGAATCATATCCGGTGTTGCCGAGAATGTCAGCAAGTAGGGAAACCTGGACATTCCATTAAACCTGCACCTCTCCAACCTATACCTGCTGATGGAGAACCTTTTGCAGAATTAATTATAGATTGTGTAGGTCCACTACTTAAGTCTAAATCTGGAAATCAGTACTTATTTACCATTACGGATAGAGTGACTAGATATCCAGAAGTAATTTCCATGCACAGTATTAATACTAAAGCCATTCTCAAGGCTTTAACCAAATTTATTTCTTGTTTTGGCATTCCTAAATCTATTCAAAGTGATCAAGGTACTAACTTCACTGCCAAAGCATTTAGGGAAGCATTAACTAGTTTAGGGAAAATCCACAACTTATCCACTGCCTATCATCCTCAGTCCCAAGGCGCCCTAGAAAGATTCCATCAGATGTTAAAAACCATGATGAGAACTTTTTGTATGCATTTTCCTACAGACTGGGATGAATCACTACATTTGTTGCTGTTTTCAATAAGGGAAACTGTGCAAGAGTCTACCAGGTATAGTCCGTTTGAGCTGATCTTTGGGCATAATGTATGAGGTCCTCTTCGGATGCTCAAAGAAGGATGGATGAGAGAAGACGTTAATTCAACACTCTACAACCCGTCTTCAAGGTTGCAGGTGGCACGTTAGTTAGCCAAGGCTAACTTAAAGGCAGCTCAAAACAAGAAAAAGCAGAGGTATGACAGAAATGCACAATTTTGCTCCTTCCATCCAGGAGACGAGGTGTTGGTACAGGAACCTGTACCTGGCCACACCTTGAAAGTTAGATTTACGGGACCTATGCAAATTGTAAGTAAATTTTCTGATGTAAATTATGTGGTGTCTTCCCTTGATAAAACCTCAAAAACTAAAACTTACCACATTAATCAAATTAAAGCTTTTTATACACCAGATAAAGTTCCAGTAATGACTGTCCTCTGCCTCTGAGGATGACTCTGACTTTTTGCACTCTATTTCTGAAATTAATGGCAAGCTTCCAAACTCTGTCCTTCTCAAGGACCCTAGCCTTTTAATGGTGGGGCTATCTAAAATTCAAGTAACAAGTTTACCTGCGTTTCTACGATCTTACTCTGCCTTCTTAATTCCAGGAGGTCGTTATCAATATGCAGTTACCCTTTTTGGGATGAAAAATTCTCCCCCTTCATTCCAGAAACTTATCCATCAGGCTATTAAAGGACTTGAAGGAACGGCAGCTTACCTATATGACATAGTTGTGGTGTCTGATACTTGGGATCAGCACCTGTTTAGGCTTAAGGCTCTCTTTGAGACCTTCCAGATTTCCCACTTAACTGTTAATTTATCTAAGTCTTCCTTCGGCAAGGCTACTGTTAATTTTCTGGGCCATAAAGTAGGTAGTGGCAAAGTTGCCCCTAAATTTGCTAAAGTTCTTGCCATTAAAGTTTATAGAGTTCCTCATGATAGGAAATCTCTTCAACGTTTCCTAGATAAGAGATAAGATAAGATTTCGTTTGGACTTTTAACCCCGGAGGGTTAGCCACCCAGGATAAACCAAGAAAGTCAGTGCATCATCAAGACTTATTTCCAATGGGGTCCTCAATCTTGTCCCCCAGGATGCGACCCACACCAGTCGATAAACACCCATGTGCCTATTTGCTGCTAGGTGAACAGGACGACAGGTGTAACGAAACGTGTCGAAATGTTTTCACCCGTCGGGAATCGAACCCGGGCCCTTCATGTGTGAAGCGGGAGCTTTAGCCACCAGGCCACCGGGCATGATAGGATTTTACAGAAGATTCTGTAAAAAAAATTCCGATATTGTAGCCCCGCTTACCTCTCTTATCAGTCACAAAGTTCCCTTTAATTGGACCCCAGAATGTCAAAATGCTATTACGAAAGCAAAAAGATTATTGTGTACTGCATCCATTCTTTTGTCTCCAGACTTCTCCAAACCTTTCTCATTACAGGTTGATGCTTGCGAGTCTGTGGTTGGGGTAGTACTGTTGTAAAACGGGGATGAGGGGTTGCAACTTGTGGCCTTCTTCTCTGCCAAGTTCCAGCTGCACCAGAGAGCCTACTCATCAATTGAAAAAGAAGCCCATGCGCTGGTACTGGCCTTGGAGCACTTTGATATATATGTGTGGGCCAGACTTCGCAGGTGGTCACAGTCTGCACTGACCACAACCCTCTAATTTATATGAAGAATCACAACACAAGAATTATGAGGTGGTCGCTCAAGCTGCAACCACATAATATCAAGGTAAAACATATCCCTTGTAAAGAAAATAAGTTGGCAGACTCATTATCCAGAGTCCAAATTTTGTATGTATTAGGTTAGGATGTATTAGGGACCTGTGGTAACCGGTTTCTAGCTCTTTTTTCCCCCCTTTTATATATGTTGTGGGTTTTTTCTAGTGAGGGGCTGTCCTGCTTCTGTCCGAAGGTATCTGAGCTCTATCTAAGAGTTGGATGGTCGAGAGGAAAGGCAGTCCCATTAAATGATGGCACGGTTACCAATGGGAGGTGGAAGCCTATTCCAGAGCCCTCTCAGAATGGGGTTGTGGCATGCAAAGAGTACGTAACCTTTATTAAGCGTATATACACACCCTCATTGAAAAGCTATCTCCCCAACCAGTGAACCAGTACTAGGGTCGAACAATGGGGCCCTATCGTTCGATCAGCACCCAGGTTCAGCCAATGAGAAGGTGGATCTGGCAATCGTAGACGTGTTGTGGGCACCACCCACCTATCTACCCCCTGTCATTTCCATACTAGAGATGGTTGAGCACGGTTGTCCATTCTGTCTCCAGGCTGTGTCTTGGTCTTGCCTTAACCGTGTTGTACACATACATTTCCAACTGTATATTGTGTATGTATATGTAAATATCCACATTGCTCTTGGTGAAGGAAAATATATTTCAAAGTCATTCAGCTGTGTTTGTTCTGCTCCTTGCTCCCCTTTACACCCAGGATAACAGGTCTTATTGTCCCTGGGTTGTAATAGATACCTAACTGTTGTACATGTGTCTTACTAACCTGTCGGTACTTTATACCATTTTAACATTTACTCGAGCATACAGAACACTGGGTACAGTCTAAACTATTAAGAACACAATACACACTGCAGGGAGCTAGGCCTAAAAAATAATGAGTAAATACTTTGACTCTGGAGGAGTTGTATTACCTTGCACATCATTTGGGTACTGGATATCGGTGCTGAGGTTAGATAAGGTTAGTCAGGAAACAGGACAAGTGTTTCCTGATGCGGATCTTAGATACATGATGACCCGCAGCTGCAGCTTTTGGTCATCTGTCTGAGACCTACAGCTGGCTTACCGGTCCAACCCATTAAAAAAATAGGCACCCCTAAGCTTTCGTATCTGATTGCAAGTTAAGACTGCGGGACACTGCGGCTGGGGGACACTGCGACTGGGGGACACTGCGTCTGGAAGACACTGCATCTGGGGAACACTGTGACTGGGGCACACTGTGACTTGGGGACACTGCAACTGGGAGACACTGCACCTGGAGGACACTGCAGCTAGGGGACACTGCAGCTGGGGGACACTGCGACTGGGGGACACTGCAACTGGGGACACTGCAACTGGGGACACTGTGACTGGGGGACACTGCAACTGGGGACACTGTGACTGGGAGACACTGAGCCTGGGGGACACTGCACCTGAAAGACACTGCAGCTGTGGGACACTGCGCCTGGGGGACACTGCGACTGTGAGACACTGTGCCTTGGGGACACTGCACCTGGGGGACACTGCGGCTGGGGGACACTGCGACTGGGGGACACTGCGACAGGGGACATTGCGACTGGGGGACACTGCGGCTGGGGGACACTGCAACTGGGGGACACTGCGACTGGGGGACACTGCGGCTGGGGGACACTGCGACAGGGGGACACTGCGACTGGGGACACTGCGACTGGGGGACACTGTGGCTGGTGGACACTGCAATTGGGGGACACTGCGACTGAGGGACACTGCGACTGGGGACACTGCGCCTGGGGGACATTGCACCTTGAGGACACTGTGATTTGGGGACACTGTGCCTGGGGGACACTGCAACTGGGAGAGACTGCGAGTGGGGACACTGTGACTGAGGGAAACTGCGACTGGGGGACACTGCGACTGGGGAACATTGTGACTGGAGGACACTGCGACTGGAGGACACTGCTACTGGGAGACACTGCACCTGGAGGACACTGCGACTGGGGGATACTGTGCCTGGGGGACACTGCAACTGGGAGAGACTGCGAGTGGGGACACTGTGACTGAGAGAAACTGCGACTGGGGGACACTGCGACTGGGGAACATTGTGACTGGAGGACACTGCGACTGGAGGACACTGCGACTGGGGGACACTGTGCCTGGGGAACACTGCA
Organism: Cherax quadricarinatus; assembly: GCF_026875155.1. Classification (NCBI taxonomy): domain Eukaryota; kingdom Metazoa; phylum Arthropoda; class Malacostraca; order Decapoda; family Parastacidae; genus Cherax; species Cherax quadricarinatus. The sequence continues at coordinate 52,992,961 of NC_069415.1, forward strand.
ACTGGGGACACTTCTACTGGGGACACTGCACCTGGGGGACACTGCACCTGAAAGACACTGCAGCTGTGGGACACTGTGCCTGGGGGACACTGCGACTGGGAGACACTGTGCCTTGGGGACACTGCACCTGGGGGACACTGCGGCTGGGGGACACTGCGACTGGGGGACACTGCGACAGGGGACATTGCGACTGGGGGACACTGCGGCTGGGGGACACTGCGACTGGGGGACACTGCGACTGGGGGACACTGTGACTGGGGGACACTGCGACTGGGGGACACTGCGACTGGGGGACACTGCGACTGGGGGACACTGTGACTGGAGGACACTGTGACTGGGGGACACTGTGACTGGGGGACACTGCGACTGGGGGACACTGCGACTGGGGGACACTGTGACTGGGGGACACTGTGACTGGGGGACACTGTGACTGGGGGACACTGCGCTGGGGGACACTGCGACTGGGGGACACTGTGACTGGGGACACTGTGACTGGGGGACACTGTGACTGGGGGACACTGTGACTGGGGGACACTGCGACTGGGGGACACTGGGACTGGGGGACACTGCGACTGGGGGACTCTGCGACTGGGGGACACTGCGACTGGGGGACACTGTGACTGGGGGACACTGCGACTGGGGGACACTGCGACTGGGGGACACTGCGACTAGGGGGCACTGCGACTGGGGGACACTGCGACTGGGGGACACTGCGACTGGGAGACACTGCGACTGCGGGACACTGCGACTGGGGGACACTGCGACTGGGGGACACTGTGACTGGGGAACACTGCAACTGGGGACACTTCTACTGGGGACACTGCACCAGGGGGACGCTGCACCTGGAGGACACTGCAACCGGGGGACACTGCACCTGGGGGACACTGCAACTGGGGGACACTGTGCCTGGGGGACACTGCTACTGGGGACACTGCACCTGGGGGACACTGCACCTGGAGGACACTGCGACAGGGGGACACTGTGCCTGGGGGTCACTGTGCCTGTGGGACACTGCACCTGGAGGACACTGCGACTGGGAACACTGCGACTGGGGGACACTGCGACTGGGGGACACTGCGACTGGGGGACACTGTGACTGGGGACACTGCGCCTGGGGGACACTGCACCTGGAGGACACTGCGACTGGGGACCACTGCGACTGGGGGACACTGCGACTGGGGGACACTGCGGCTGGGGGACACTGCAATGGGGGACACAGCAACTGGGGACACTGCTCCTGGGGGACACTGCACCTGGAGGACACGGCGAGGGGGGGACACTGTGCCTGGGAGACACTGCGACTGGGGGACACTGCGACTGGGGGACAGTGCGATGGGGGACACTGCGACTGGGGGACACTGCGACTGGGGGACACTGCGACTGGGGACACTACGACTGGGGGACACTGCGACTGGGGGACACTGTGACTGGGGGACACTGCGACTGGGGGACACTGCGACTGGGGGACACTGCGACTGGGGGACACTGCAACTGGGGACACTGCAACTGGGGGACACTGCGACTGGGGGACACTGCGACTGGGGGACACTACGACGTGGGGGACACTGCGACTGGGGGACACTGCGACTGGGGGACACTGCGACTGGGGGACACTGTGACTGGGGACACTGCGACTGGGGGACACTGCGACTGGGGGACACTGTGACTGGGGGACACTGCGACTGGGGGACGCTGTTACTGGGGACACTGCGACTGAGGGACACTGCGACTGGGGGACACTGCGACTGGGGGACACTGCGACTGGGGGACACTGCGAACTGGGGGACACTGCGACTGGGGGACACTGGCGACTGGGGGACACTGTGACTGGGGGACACTGTGGACTAGGGGACACTGTGGACTGGGGGACACTGCGACTGGGGGGACACTGCGACTAGGGGACACTGCGACTGGGGGACACTGCGACTGGGGGACACTGTGACTGGGGGACACTGTGACTGGGGGACACTGTGACTGGGGGACACTGTTACTGGGGGACACTGTGACTGGGGGACACTGTGACTGGGGGACACTGTGACTGGGGGACACTGTGACTTGGGGACACTGTGACTGGGGGACACTGTGACTGGGGGACACTGTGACTGGGGGACACTGTGACTTGGGGACACTGTGACTGGGGACACTGTGACTGGGGGACACTGCGACTGGGTGACACTGCGACTGGGGGACACTGCGACTGGGGGACACTGTGACTGGGGGACACTGTGACTGGGGGACACTGTGACTGGGGACACTGTGACTGGGGGACACTGTGACTGGGGGACACTGCGACTGGGGACACTGCGACTGGGGGACACTGCGACTGGGGATACACTGCGACTGGGGGGACACTGCGACTGGGGGACACTGTGACTGGGGACACTGTGACTGGGGGACACTGCGACTGGGTGGACACTGCGACTGGGGGACACTGTGACTGGGGGACACTGCGACTGGGGACACTGCGACTGGGGGACACTGCGACTGGTGGGACACTGTGACTGGAGGACACTGTGACTGGGGGACACTGTGACTGGGGGACACTGCGATGGGGGACACTGCGACTGGGGGACACTGTGACTGGGGGACACTGTGACTGGGGGACACTGTGACTGGGGGACACTGCGACTGGGGACACTGCGACTGGGGGACACTGTGACTGGGGGACACTGTGACTGGGGGACACTGTGACTGGGGGACACTGTGACTGGGGGACACTGCGACTGGGGGACACTGCGACTGGGGGACACTGCGACTGGGGGACTCTGCGACTGGGGGACACTGCGACTGGGGGACACTGTGACTGGGAGACACTGCGACTGGGGGACACTGCGACTGGGGGACACTGCGACTAGGGGGCACTGCGACTGGGGGACACTGCGACTGGGGGACACTGCGACTGGGAGACACTGCGACTGCGGGACACTGCGACTGGGGGACACTGCGACTGGGGGACACTGTGACTGGGGAACACTGCAACTGGGGACACTTCTACTGGGACACTGCACCAGGGGACGCTGCACCTGGAGGGACACTGCAACGGGGGACACTGCACCTGGGGGACACTGCAACTGGGGGACCTGTGCCTGGGGACACTGCTACTGGGACACTGCACCTGGGGGACACTGCACCTGGAGGACACTGCGACAGGGGGACACTGTGCCTGGGGGTCACTGCGCCTGTGGGACACTGCACCTGGAGGACACTGCGACTGGGAACACTGCGACTGGGGGACACTGCGACTGGGGGACACTGCGACTGGGGGACACTGTGACTGGGGACACTGCGCCTGGGGGACACTGCACCTGGAGGACACTGCGACTGGGGACCACTGCGACTGGGGGACACTGCGACTGGGGGACACTGCGACTGGGGACACTGCGACTGGGGGACACTGCGGCTGGGGGACACTGCAATTGGGGGACACAGCAACTGGGGACACTGCTCCTGGGGGACACTGCACCTGGAGGACACGGCGACGGGGGGACACTGTGCCTGGGAGACACTGCGACTGGGGACACTGCGACTGGGGGACAGTGCGACTGGGGGACACTGCGACTGGGGGACACTGCGACTGGGGGACACTGCGACTGGGGGACACTACGACTGGGGGACACTGCGACTGGGGGACACTGTGACTGGGGGACACTGCGACTGGGGGACACTGCGACTGGGGGACACTGCGACTGGGGGACACTGCGACTGGGGGACACTGCAACTGGGGGACACTGCGACTGGGGGACACTGCGACTGGGGGACACTACGACTGGGGGACACTGCGACTGGGGGACACTGCGACTGGGGGACACTGCGACTGGGGGACACTGTGACTGGGGACACTGCGACTGGGGGACAACTGCGACTGGGGGACACTGTGACTGGGGACACTGCGACTGGGGGACGCTGTTACTGGGGGACACTGCGACTGAGGGGACACTGCGACTGGGGGACACTGCGACTGGGGGAACACTGCGACTGGGGGACACTGCGACTGGGGACACTGCGACTGGGGGACACTGCGACTGGGGACACTGTGACTGGGGGACACTGTGACTGAGGGACACTGTGACTGGGGGACACTGTGACTGGGGGACACTGTGACTGGGGGACACTGCGACTGGGGGACACTGCGACTAGGGGTACACTGCGACTGGGGGACACTGCGACTGGGGGACACTGTGACTGGGGGACACTGTGACTGGGGGACACTGTGACTGGGGGACACTGCGACTGGGGGACACTGCGACTGGGGGACACTGCGACTGGGGGACACTGCGACTGGGGGACACTGCGACTGGGGGACACTGTGACTGTGGGACACTGTGACTGGGGACACTGTGACTGGGGGACACTGTTACTGGGGGACACTGTGACTGGGGGACACTGTGGACTGGGGGACACTGTGACTGGGGGACACTGTGACTGGGGGACACTGTGACTGGGGGACACTGTGACTGGGGGACACTGCGACTGGGTGACACTGCGACTGGGGGACACTGCGACTGGGGGACACTGTGACTGGGGGACACTGTGACTGGGGGACACTGTGACTGGGGGACACTGTGACTGGGGGACACTGTGACTGGGGGACACTGCGACTGGGGACACTGCGACTGGGGGACACTGCGACTGGGGGACACTGCGACTGGGATACACTGCGACTGGGGGACACTGCGACTGGGGGACACTGTGACTGGGGGACACTGTGACTGGGGGACACTGTGACTGGGGGACACTGTGACTGGGGGACACTGTGACTGGGGGACACTGTGACTGGGGGACACTGTGACTGGGGGACACTGTGACTGGGGGACACTGTGACTTGGGGACACTGTGACTGGGGGACACTGTGACTTGGGGACACTGTGACTGGGGGACACTGTGACTGGGGGACACTGTGACTGGGGGACACTGTGACTGGGGACACTGCGACTGGGGGACACTATGACTGCATAGCAAAGACAATATTTTCCTTAGTATATAAAACAGATAAATAGTGTTTTCCAGTGACCATTTTTGCTCAAATTTGACATTATAGTCAGACAACAAATTTGACATTATAGTCAGACAACAAATTTGACATTATAGTGAGACAACAAATTTGACATTATAGTCAGAACAACAAATTGACATTATAGTCAGACAACAAATTTGACATTATAGTGAGACAACAAATTTGACATTATAGTCAGACAACAAATTTGACATTATAGTGAGACAACAAATTTGACATTATAGTCAGACAACAAATTTGACACTATAGTCAGACAACAAATTTGACATTATAGTCAGACAACAAATTTGACATTATAGTGAGACAACAAATTTGACATTATAGTCAGACAACAAATTTGACATTATAGTCAGACAACAAATTTGACATTATAGTCAGACAACAAATTTGACATTATAGTGAGACAACAAATTTGACATTATAGTCAGACAACAAATTTAACATTATAGTCAGACAACAAATTTAACATTATAGTCAGACAACAAATTCAACATTATAGTCAGACAACAAATTTAACATTATAGTCAGACAACAAATTTAACATTATAGTCAGACAACAAATTTAACATTATAGTCAGACAACAAATTTAACATTATATTGTCCATATCAAATAATTATAACAATAATTACATCATTATGCAAGTCACCTGAATAACAATGTTGATCTTGTTCTTATTTATATAATAATATACTATTAAAACATTATATATTGATTCCTACCTTCAGACAAGAGACTCAGAGTAAGTGAAAGTTTGTACCATTATAATTCTTCTCTTGTTGTGGTTGTAAAACAAAATTATCAATAAAACGTTCAGTGTTGAGATTCTTGTTGTTTTTCAGATTTATGGATATAACTGTAATAACAGTTGTTGTGGTGCCACCACCATTGTTCCTGATGGATGGTGTTGTTACCTCAACCTACATAATTAACTGTCAAGCAAATGATTTAAAAAAACGAAAAGTTAGGTAAAGAAATGAACGGTGGAAGACTAGAAGGAATTTGAGGTAGTCAGTCCCTCAGCCTTGAATCGACATGTTCAGTCCATCAGACTTGATAAAAGTATAGTATATGTATGGAGGAGTGACTTATGTACTGCAGACAGGTGAATTGAAGCAGCAGGAGGCGGGGTCACCAGTGGGGAGTTCCAGTAGTGTAAGTAGATTATGTCTGTAGGTTAGTTAAATGTTGAAGAATTGAGTGTATGAAGATCCAAAGATGTTGTTGTGTCTGACAGACGTGATGTAAATGATCTAGAAAACCGGCAATTAGAAGATTGTTGAGAAAGTCTCTAATTTTTTCTACGGCATCTGCCACTGGCACCTTAACATTGTGAGAATGTTCCTCGTTACTCTGACAGTAGAATGTTCCTCGTTACTCTGACAGCAGAATGTTCCTCATTACTCTGACAGTAGAATGTTCCTCATTACTCTGACAGTAGAATGTTCCTCGTTACTCTGACAGTAGAATGTTCCTCGTTACTCTGACAGCAGAATGTTCCTCATTACTCTGACAGTAGAATGTTCCTCATTACTCTGACAGTAGAATGTTCCTCATTACTCTGACAGCAGAATGTTCCTCATTACTCTGACAGCAGAATGTTCCTCATTACTCTGACAGTAGAATGTTCCTCGTTACTCTGACAGCAGAATGTTCCTCATTACTCTGACAGCAGAATGTTCCTCATTACTCTGACAGTAGAATGTTCCTCATTACTCTGACAGTAGAATGTTCCTCATTACTCTGACAGTAGAATGTTCCTCATTACTCTGACAGCAGAATGTTCCTCATTACTCTGACAGTAGAATGTTCCTCATTACTCTGACAGTAGAATGTTCCTCATTACTCTGACAGCAGAATGTTCCTCATTACTCTGACAGTAGAATGTTCCTCATTACTCTTACAGTAGAATGTTCCTCATTACTCTGACAGTAGAATGTTCGTCATTACTCTGGCAGTAGAATGTTCCTCATTACTCTGGCAGCAGAATGTTCCTCATTACTCTGACAGTAGAATGTTCCTCATTACTCTGACAGTAGAATGTTCCTCATTACTCTGACAGTAGAATGTTCCTCATTACTCTGACAGTAGAATGTTCCTCATTACTCTGACAGTAGAATGTTCCTCATTACTCTGACAGTAGAATGTTCCTCATTACTCTGACAGTAGAATGTTCCTCATTACTCTGACAGTAGAATGTTCCTCATTACTCTGACAGCAGAATGTTCCTCATTACTCTGACAGTAGAATGTTCCTCATTACTCTGACAGTAGAATGTTCCTCATTACTCTGACAGTAGAATGTTCATTACTCTGACAGTAGAATGTTCCTCATTACTCTGACTGTAGAATGTTCCTCATTAATCTGACAGTAAAATGTTCCTCATTACTCTGACAGTAGAATGTTCCACATTACTCTGACAGTAGAATGTTCCTCATTACTCTGACAGTAGAATGTTCCACATTACTCTGACAGTAGAATGTTCCACATTACTCTGACAGTAGAATGTTCATCATTACTCTGACAGTAGAATGTTCCACATTACTCTGACAGTAGAATGTTCCTCATTACTCTGACAGTAGAATGTTCCACATTACTCTGACAGTAGAATGTTCCTCATTACTCTGACAGTAGAATGTTCCACATTACTCTGACAGTAGAATGTTCCACATTACTCTGACAGTAGAATGTTCCTCATTACTCTGACAGTAGAATGTACCTCATTACTCTGACAGTAGAATGTTCCTCATTACTCTGACAGTAGAATGTTCCACATTACTCTGACAGTAGAATGTTCATCATTACTCTGACAGTAGAATGTTCCACATTACTCTGACAGTAGAATGTTCCTCATTGCTCTGACAGTAGAATGTTCCTCATTACTCTGACAGTAGAATGTTCCTCATTACTCTGACAGTAGAATGTTCATCATTACTCTGACAGTAGAATGTTCCTCATTACTCTGACAGTAGAATGTTCCTCATTACTCTGACAGTAGAATGTTCCTCATTACTCTGACAGTAGAATGTTCCACATTACTCTGACAGTAGAATGTTCCACATTACTCTGACAGTAGAATGTTCCACATTACTCTGACAGTAGAATGTTCCACATTACTCTGACAGTAGAATGTTCCACATTACTCTGACAGTAGAATGTTCCACATTACTCTGACAGTAGAATGTTCCACATTACTCTGACAGAATGTTCCACATTACTCTGACAGTAGAATGTTCCACATTACTCTGACAGTAGAATGTTCCTCATTACTCTGACAGTAGAATGTTCCACATTACTCTGACAGTAGAATGTTCCACATTACTCTGACAGTAGAATGTTCCACATTACTCTGACAGTAGAATGTTCCACATTACTCTGACAGTAGAATGTTCCACATACAGAACGGTAGAAAATATTTTTGTTTGAGTCCTTCAACATCGTCTTTCACACTCTGCATTATTCACCTTCAATGTTTTATCTTTTTTCCTGTAAAAAATAATTAGATATAGCAACATTTTTTTGTGGATTTAAAGAGAGGAACAGATGACAGAAGTGCGTCCCAGTGGACACTTGAAGTGTGGACGATGGTAGAAGTGCGTCCCAGTGGACACTGGAAGTGTGGACGATGGTAGAAGTGCGTCCCAGTGGACACTGGAAGTGTGGACGATGGTAGAGGTACATGACAAGGCCATCTTAAAGTTGACCGTCAAATATACCAAATTCTGGATTACCTAAAAAAATCTGTAAATTTGTTGGCGTCTCAGATTCTAAAGTTGCTGAAATAACACACAAACTTAGTGAATATATCTAAACTGGTAAGATATATCAAGGAAAACGCTCTATTTTCATTTAATTCCTTAATTCGGAGCTCATTTTACCAAAAAAAAAAAAAAAAAAAAAAAATAGTCGTAATAAGAGTATTCAGTACATAATATGAAGACTCGACCACACAATAATCCAGGTGTTGGAAGTTAAAATATTGTACAGCCGCATAATTGTAGTTTACGAGATTGTTCATTCACTTTTATCCATAAAACAATTCAAGTTTAGCCACTTCAGAGCTGCCGGGTGTCATCTCTCTCCCTAGACTAAACACCGGAGGAAATAAATATTCTTCCCCTCCAGCTCCCACCACTATTACCGTCCTGCTAGTGTTGCAAAATATACAGAGTATAGGAAGGTGTCACTGCAACCCCTGGTGGCCAGCACAGAACTTCAACCCCTGGTGGCCAGCACAGAACTTCAACCCCTGGTGGTCAGCACAGAACTTCAACACCTGGTGGCCAGCACAGAACTTCAACCCCTGGTGGTCAGCACAGAACTTCAACCCCTGGTGGTCAGCACAGAACTTCAACACCTGGTGGTCAGCACAGAACTTCAACCCCTGGTGGCCAGCACAGAACTTCAACACCTGGTGGCCAGCACAGAACTTCAACCCCTGGTGGCCAGCACAGAACTTCAACACCTGGTGGCCAGCACAGAACTTCAATCCCTGGTGGTCAGCACAGAACTTCAACCCCTGGTGGTCAGCACAGAACTTCAACCCTTGGTGGTCAGCACAGAACTTCAACCCCTGGTGGTCAGCACAGAACTTCAACCCCTGGTGGTCAGCACAGAACTTCAACCCCTGGTGGTCAGCACAGAACTTCAACCCCTGGTGGCCAGCACAGAACTTCAACCCCTGGTGACCAGCACAGAACTTCAACACCTGGTGGTCAGCACAGAACTTCAACCCCTGGTGACCAGCACAGAACTTCAACCCCTGGTGACCAGCACAGAACTTCAACACCTGGTGGTCAGCACAGAACTTCAACCCCTGGTGGCCAGCACAGAACTTCAACCCCTGGTGACCAGCACAGAACTTCAACACCTGGTGGTCAGCACAGAACTTCAACCCCTGGTGGCCAGCACAGAACTTCAACCCCTGGTGACCAGCACAGAACTTCAACCCTGGTGGCCAGCACAGAACTTCAACCCTGGTGGCCAGCACAGAACTTCAACCCTGGTGGCCAGCACAGACTCACCCCTTGGCCACACGAACTTCAAACCTGGTGGCCAGCACAGACTTCACACCCCTGGTGAGCAGCACAGAACTTCAACCTGGTGGAGCACAAAAACTTCACCCTGTGGCAGCACAGAACTTTCAACCTTGTGCATGCACAGAACTACCCTGGTGCCAGCACAGAATTCAACCGTTGCCATGCTAGAACTTCACCCCTGGTTGCCAGCATCAAATTTAAACCTCTGTGGCCACACAGATTTTTCAACCCTGGTCGCAGCGCAGACTTCAACCCTGTGGCCAGCACAGAACTTCAACCTGGTGGTAGCACTGAACTTCAACCCCATGGTGCACATACAGACTTCAAACCTGGTGGCCACAAGAAACTTCAACCCTGGTGCCAGCACAGAACTTCAACCTGTGCCAGCACAGAACTTCAACCCTGGTGTCCAAAAGAACTTCAACCCCTGGTGGCCAGCACAGAACTCAACCCCGGTCCTCAGGCCAGAACTTAACCTGTGCCAGAAGAACTTCAACCCCTGGTGGCCAGCACAGATCCCTGGCACACGATTATGGAATCTGAAAATCCACTCATCTTCACCACACATCCACAGAGTAACAAAGGATTTTGTGAAAAAGCTTCCTTGAAGCACAAGTTACTTTATAATCTGTTATTCAATACAGCATTTTTCATTTTCCAAATTAAGTTTATTTATTTTCTTTGGTTGACAGCATCCCAAAATTTTTAAACCTTCAGAGGTAATTTCACAGATTTTTCTAATTTCTAGATTATCTATATTGTGGAAAATTAAATTTACCTGGATGTAACTCATAAGATACATACCAGTAAATGGTAACAAAGATAATTATTCTTTATCAAGGTTACAGAGTCAAGTAGGAATTTTAGGACACCTAGGTCGCAAAAAATGTCCCCCTTCGATACCTACCATAATCTATTTCTCCACAAGTCACTCAGGACCTATATTAATTTCAAATGAAATATACATCACCAAGAATTCTGTTAAACATTAATATAAATATGTGGATTGTATATTAAAATTAATAAATGATTACATATGCACATTTACGTAACAGAAGGAGAATTTATAATCATAAGACTCACCAGTTGTCTGGAAATTACTGTGTGTCATACCCCCCTGCCTAAATATGAAGAAAATACTGGCCAGAATCTCAACATAAATAGACAACAACTTAGCTGGGGTTCCTAAGCTGTCCTGTCCATCTGCTTAATTCTCTCGTTATGCAGGACTGCAAATCCAACAATTTCGGTTCCTATTTGGGAAGTTTCAAACACAATTTAACTTCCAGAGCGACGAAATTTATGTACATTTCATTGGCGTGCCTGTACCACATTAAAAAACAGTGGCGTCTTTCCTCTGCTCATCAGCACAGGCGCAGAGCTTCCCTGTCGGTTCACATCTTTAAAATACACTTAAGAGCAATAGTAATGTATTAATCAGGTATATTTACATTATAAAAAATACACAGCATAATTTTGGGAAATTACTTTCCAGACTGCGGCCGGGCAGAGGTCATTGCTAAACGACTCAAATTACTCCTTCCTTTAGGGGACGATTTCAGCCAGTTCTGGCTTGAGTGTCTGTTCTCCTAGTAGGTCTTACTACAATTTCATTTTCCAGCATCACTTCTTCAATGTTACCTTCAATATCGCTCGTGTCACTTTCCCTTAGATTTTCATTTACGTTTGATTGAATACCATTTAATTCCAAGGGAATCAATTTATTAATTGTACATAAACTTTCCAGGCCACAACACAACACTTTGACATTCCAGACAACACCTTGTGCATCTGGCCAAAATGTTTGATGTTCAGTATCAATTAACACAATGTCACCTGATTGAATGTTCTGTCGATTTACTGCCTCTGTCGCACCATAAAAGTGTTCATGTAGTGTAAGAAGATATTCCTTAGGCCACACATTAGACCAATGATCAATTACCTTATTTAACATTTTATATTTATCACACAACACTGCTGCATCTTTGTAATCTTCATCACTTTCTTCAGGATTATTTCTATAGACAGGGGCAGCTTCCAATTTCCTTCCACATATTAGGTGAGAAGGTGTTAATACATCTGCATCAGGTGTATCACTCATGTACGAGAGAGGCCTATTATTTATCTGATTCTCCGCCTCCACTAACACTGCACGAAGTTCCTCCAAATTAATTCTCTTCCGGTGTAGTACTTTACGGAGAAACGTCTTCACTGTGCCTATCAGTCTTTCGTACAGCCCCCCCCCCTGCCAAGGGGCTCTAGGAGTAATAAATTTCCAGGTACACCCTCGTTGGGTTAACAGAGATTGAACATCATTACTCTTATTTAATTCTATCAAGTGTTGAGCACCTGCTACAAAATTTGTGGCATTATCCGAAATCATCAATCTCGGACAGGATCTCCTAGCTGCAAATTTTCGATACAGCTGTATGAACTGTTCTGCAGACAAGTCCTGAGCCACTTTTAAATGAACTGCCCTAGTAGCAGTACAGGTGAACAAACAAACATACACTTTCAGTGGAACACCATCTGAAGTACCTGTTAAAATGATTGGACCAATATAGTTTACACCTGTTACATCAAATGGTTTCACTAATTGTACATGCTCCTTTGGCAATGGTGAAGGACCTGGGTACATACAGGATCTGGCATCCACATGGCGACATATTACACAAGATTTAATCACCCTTTTTACACTTTGCCGTCCTTGTGGAATCCAGAAAGTTTCCCTAATACAATTTAAGGTATCTTGTACCCCACAATGCATTACATTTTTAGGGGCATTTAAAGCAATTAAATTTGTTAGATGATAAGTTTTGGTCAGTAAGATAGGGTGTTTAGCATAATCACCCAATTCAGCATTTTGTAACCTACCTCTGCACCTAATTACATTGTTCTCTAAATACAGCCCCAATTTCTCTATTATGGAACCTTTCACAATTTTTCTTTCCATCATCAATTTAATCTCGTCTCTATAGATTTCTTCTTGTACCCTCTTTATCCAATATTCAAGAGGATGTGAAAACTTATATGAGATATTCATCTTGTTTAGAAATTTAAACACCAACTTAGTTACATTGATTAGTTTGGGCAAAGAAGAATACCTATTTATATCAATGGCTAAGGAAGGACAAACTATTGGAGTAGTGGTCACAGTAATTTCAACAGGAGAAATATATGCCTTTTGTACAGGCCAATTAGCTTTATTTACCAACCAGCTCAGTCTTTTAAACCATGATAAAGCATTTACGAATTTAGCATAAGGTAAACCTCGAGACAAGAAATCAGCTGGATTCTTGCCACCAGGTATATGATTAAATGTTAACATATGCTGACCCAAACTATTATGCTTCTCTTGCATCTGATTAATTTCAGTGACTGTTTTGTATGTACACAATTTTACTGTTTCTATTACGAATCCATTGTAAGGATACCTCATTATAAGACCAAATTACAGTGTCGCTAATATTTATCTCCTGCAACTTATTTCTTATATAATAAGCTAATTTGACACCTACATAAATGGCTGTTAATTCCAACTGAGGTAAAGTATGTGATCTAATTGGAGACACTTTAGCCTTAGACATAACAAGAGAAATAACACTATTACTTTGAAGGTAAGCAACTGCTCCATATGCCAATTTTGAAGCATCACAAAAAATGTGGAGTATATTTTTCCCATCTGGATTGGCCACCTGGCATGGTAACTCCAACATTGGAATTTTTTCATAATCACCAATTAATTCATCCCACCTGTTAATGAATTCCTCAGGTAGAATTTCATCCCAAGCACATTTAAGTTTCCATGCTTCTTGAATTAATAATTTCCCTCTTATAGTAAGGGGTGACACTAAACCATGTGGATCAAAACATTTGGAAACTTCAGCAAGCAAGACTCTCTTAGTTAATTTATTTGGCATACTGTAATTATTAGGTTTTAACATTAACAAATCTCTCTCAGTATCCCAAGTTAAACCCAATACATTACTACATTTTGGTACTTCATCTCCAGGGTAATCTTTACTTATTTTGTCCTTTAATTTGGACGAATTACTATTCCATTCCCTCAGAGGCATATTTGCCCTTTTCATTATTTTATTAGCCTCTCCATAAGTCATTAACAGTTCCTCTTCAGTTGACGTCACACCCAGGAAATTGTCCACATAAAATTGTTTGCTCATTACTTTACTCAATGGACTTCCCATATGTTTAAGGTGTGCATTTATCATTGCTTGAAGTAGGAACAGACTGGATGTAGCACCAAATAATACACTCCTAAAATGAAAGGTTTTTCAGAGGGCTAAGTGGGTCACTAGGATTCTCAGGCCATAAAAAGCGGGTACAATCCCGGTCAGCCTTTTGTAAACCCACTCTTAGGAAAGCTTTACTTATGTCAGCCATAAAGGCATAATTCTTCACCCTGAAATTTAATAAGATATCTCCTAATTTTTCCATCAACGACGGACCTGTCATCAAACAGTCATTTAAACTAGATACATTTTTGTTACTCTTGGCACTACAATTAAACACAATCATCAGAGGAGTGGTCTTAGAATCCTTCTTCACTCCGTGATGTGGCAAATAGTGACCATAAATTTTGGCTTGCTCAGGAGGTACCTCTTCTATAAATTTATTAATTAATTATTCAGTAATTATATCATTATAAGCAGTCAACAATTCTGGTGTCTTACTCAGTTCGCAGAGCTGAGCCTATAATTGTCCATATGCCATTTTGTAATTAGTGGACAATTCTGGATGTTTCAGTCTCCACGTAGGTCGTACCCAGTATTGTCCAGATTCAAATTTTACATCTCTCAGGTATTGCTCCTGAGTAAAAGAATCGTCTGGATTTTCTTCATTTACATTTATTCCAATGCTGTCAAATTCCCACAATTTATGCACTGGCTCAACACCATCCTCTATGGAAGAATTATACTGGGGTACGATTTCATGAGTAAGACACACAGTTATGGTATTTGTAGTTTACTCTAGTCATGAATTATTATTACGAGGAATCCTACCATGCATTACATGGCCTCCTGCAGTCTTTAAAAGGGTGACACCACATTTCTTTACAATACCCTTTACAAAGGAGGCATAATAGTCACTACCTATCAAAATATTTATTGGGCCTACAGAATCATCATTTACAACAGAAGGTGCTAAATTTACATTATGTGAAAGTCTTTCTGTAGCCTTACTAAGCACTACTGTAGATATTTTCTCTGGGAGTCTATCTACAATTACTGCATTAACACGTTTTTTTTCATTGCCCAAACTGACAGTTACATAAACAGTGTCATACAATTGAGCCCTTTTATCTGGGGAAAAAAACGGATAATTTTAGAGTTGTAGGATCTCCCATTTGTACTTTCATACCATCAAGATATTTACGTTTTATGAAAGTAAGCTGTGATCCCTGGTCTAATAATGCAGTTACATTTTTTGATTTATGCCTTTTATCATCATTTTTTACCTGTAACACAGGTAAGGCTACTTCAGCAAAACCATCATTATTAACATTAGCAGCAATTTTTACATAAGCCACTGTTGTGTCAGGATTGTCAACATTATCATTATTATCAACATTATCATATAGACCCTTACACATGACTATATGGTGTCTTCCTTTGTGACATTGATAACAGTTGTTTAATTTGGCATAACAATCCTTTACATTGTGATTACCTAGACATCTGATACATCTGTCAAGTTCCTCCAATCTTACAACTTTATCATTCCATGAATTGTATGCATTGCAATTCTTAGAAAAATGAGTACCCTTGCAGAAAAGACAATCTCTCTTTACTTTGGATGGTTTCTTATTAACTGGGCTACTCTTAGGAGGGTACTTATTCTTCTTACCTTGTGGAGAATCATTATTTCTGATTCCTGCTACTTGATATGTACCTATGCAACTCTTTTTAGGAAATAAATTTTGATTTTTAACATTGGGATAATTTTTCCCTTTGTGAAACTTGACAGATACCTCAGAGTTATTGTGTTGCATCTTTAAGATGAGTTGATTTGCTGGTCTGCAACTGAACAATTAATTCTTGTAGACCTAGTCTTATTTCCTCCAGACCAAAATAACCTTTGTGATACTTGTTCGAGATCCATTCAAGTGTTTTACAGCTTAATTTATTCTATTCCATGGCACTCAATAACCAGTCTGATTCCTTCAGATTATATTTATTACTTAAAGTTTTGATAGTGCTCTCCAGTTTAACTCTAAACTGCTGTAAACCTTTGTAAGTGTGATCTGGAGATTTTAAATTAACAATGATATTCACTAGATCCAACCTTCTTTGTTCTATATTACCATAAGTGACTTTCAACAAGTCAACTGCTTTCTTGTAAGAGTCATCTATATTGGGAAAGGCTTGTATGAGTATGTGTGCATCTCCTCTTACCTGTCGTTTGAGGTAAAGTAATTTAATAACACATGCTAGGTCACTCCTATCATGCACAGCTGCTTTAAAAATTGACCAAAATTCCTCCCAATTTTCTCCAGGATTAAATACAGGTAAACATAATTCTGGGAGTTTTGGCAAAGACATCTTATTTGTTGGAATAGATTGATTAACTGCCTGGTTTACACCTTTTAATTTATTTTTTTACAAGAATCTTTTCTTTTAATTCATAATACTGGTTAATCATAAGATTTATTTCTGTCTCATCAGCACAATTTACTAACAAATCTCCTTCATATTTGTTATAATATAATTTGTATGAATCATATTTATTCTCTAAAGCATCTAAATACAATTTTAAATCATCAGTATTCACAGTTTCTTGATTCATTAATTCTAAACATCTATTGTATGCCTTTGTTACATGACCCTTTCTAGCCTGCAATGATGATTTTTTTGCTTTAAATTCCATGTGTTTGTCATCTACATTACTTTCCTCATTTTCACCCATGATGCAATATATTAAATTCAACTTAATTAATAACACTGATTATGTACTTAATTATGCACTTTATAAAGGTAAATACTACAACTTACCTTGAATAAATCCTAGCTACTTGGGCTTAGCAATTACATGTAAGGAAATTATAATATAAACTTTAAATATACATTAATAATTTTAGCTACACTTGAGCTTAGTAATTACACAGGTAAGGAAATTATAATATAAATTTTAAATGCATTAATATGAATTCTAGCTACACTTGAGCTTAGCAATTACTCATGTAAGGAAATTATAGTATAAATTTTAAATACACATTAATATAAATCTTAGCCAGACTTGACTTATCCTTGCCAGACTTGGCTTAGCAAATTTAGTATTGTATTAATTATAATCCACTACACATTAAGTAAATTTGTGGACCTAACATCCACCTCCTGTCATTTCACATATAATTATTATATAATTCACTAATTAATGACTTCACTAATTACATCCAGTTCAATCAAGGACCAACAGGTAACTATTGTGGAAAATTAAATTTACCTGGATGTAACTCATAAGATACATACCAGTAAATGGTAACAAAGATAATTATTCTTTATCAAGGTTACAGAGTCAAGTAGGAATTTTAGGACACTTAGGTCACAAAAAATGTCCCCCTTCGATACCTACCATAATCTATATCTCCACAAGTCACTCAGAACCTATATTAATTTCAAATGAAATATACATCACCAGGAATTCTGGTAAACATTAATATAAATATGTGGACTGTATATTAAAATTAATAAATGATTACATACACATTTAGGCAACAAAAGGAGAATTTATAATCATAAGACTCACCGATTTGTCTGGAAATTACTGTGTCATAACCCCCTGCCTAAATATGAAGAAAATACTGGCCAGAATCTCAACATAAATAGACAACAACTTAGCTGGGGTTCCTAAGCTGTCCTGTCCATCTGCTTAATTCTCTCGTTATGCAGGACTGCAAATCCAACAATTTTGGTTCCTATTTCGGAAGTTTCAAACACAATTTAACTTCCAGAGTGACAAAATTTATGCACATTTCATTGGCGTGCCTGTACCACATTAAAAAACAATGGCATCTTTCCCCTGCTCATCAGCACAGGCGCAGAGCTTCCCTGTCGGTTCACATCTTTAAAATACACTTTAGAGCAATAGTAATGTATTAATCAGGTATATTTACATTATAAAAAATATACAGCATAATTTTGGAAAATTATTTTCCACATATATTGTTAGTGAAAACATTAACTCCAGTTGTGGGTAGTGTCTTCTTCTTATATTAAAATTAATTTTGATCTCATTGATAAACTTCTTGGTTTTAAGAAGCTACAGAGTTGACCACAATTATTTGTCTTTCACTTTCACTTCCCTGATGTACTCACCAAGTTATGGTTGCAGGGGCCGAGCCACAGCTCCTGGACCAGCCTCTTCATTAGCCACTACTCAGTCACTCTTCCCGCTCCATGATCTTTATCATACCTAATCTTAAAGCTGTATGGATCCTGCCTCCACTATATCATTTCCCAGACTATTCCACTTCCTGAAAACTCTTTGACTGAAGAAATACTTCCTAACATCCCTATGATTCATCTGAGTCTTCAACTTCCAACTGTGACCCCTTATTGCTGTATCCCATCTCTGGAACATCCTGTCTCTGTCCACCTTGTCGATTCCTCTCAGTTTTTTATATGTCATTATCATATCCCCTCTATCTCTCCTGTCTTACAGTGTCGTCAGGTAGATTTCCCTTAACCCTCCAGGACTAGTCTTGTTGCAAACTGTTTCACTTTCTCTAGTTTCCTTACATGCTTGGCTAGGGGTGGGATCCGGATTGGTGCTGCATACTCCAATATGGACCTAACGTACACGGTGTACAGGGTCCTGAACAATTCCTTATTAAGATGTTGGAATGCTGTTCTTGGGTTTTCTAGGCACCCGTATGCTGCAGCATTTATTTGATTGATGTGCGCCTCAGGAGATGTGCCTGGTGTTATACTCTCCCCAAGATCCTTTTCCTTGAGTGAGGTTTGTAGTCTCTGGCCCCCCTAGACTGTACCCCATCTGCGGTCTTCTTTGCCGTTCACCAATCTTCATGACTTTGCACTTTGTGTGGTTGAACTCCAGTAACCAGTTGCTGGAAAGGCCTGCAGCCTGTCCAGATCCCTTTGTAGTTCTGCCTGGTCCTTGTCCGATTGAATTCTTCTCATCAACTTCACATCATCTGCAAACAGGGACACTTCGGAATCTATTTCTTCCATCATGTCATTCACAAATACCAGAAACAGTACTGGTCCTAAGACTGACCCCTGTGGCATCCCGCTCGTTACAGGCACCCGACACCTCGCCATGTACCATGACTCGCTGTTGTCTTCCTGAGAGGTATTCCCTGATCGATTGTAGTGCCTTCTCTGTTATCCCTGAATGGTCCTCCAGCTTTTGCACTAATCTCTTGTGTGGAACTGAGTCAAACGACTTCTTACAGTCCAAGAAAATGCAATCTGCCCACCCCTTTCTCTCTCCTGTCTTACTGCTATCACCCTTTCATAGAACTCTAGTAGGTTTGTGATGCAGGATTTCCCATCCCATGCTGGCTGTCGTTGAAACGCTCGTTTCTTTCTAGGTGCTCCACCTGTCTTCTGATAATCTTCTCCATGACTTTGCATGCTATACATGTTAGTGACACTGGTCTGTAGTTTAATGCTTCGTGTCTATTTCCTTTCTTAAAAATTGGGACTACATTTGCTGTCTTCCATACCTCAGGTAGTCGCCCTGTTTCGATTGATGTGTTGAAGATTGTTGTTAGTGGTACACAGCACCTCTGCTCCCTCTCTCAGAACCCATGGAGAGATGTTGTTCAGCCCCAACACCTTTGAGGTATCTAGCTCGCTTAGCAGCCTCTTCACTTCTTCCTCGGCTGTATGTATATGTCCCACACTTGATGGTGTACCCTGCCTCTCTGTCTTTCTGGAGTCCCTTCTGTCTCCTCTGTGAACACTTTGAATCTCATGTTGAGCTCCTCACATCGTGGTCGTTCCTTGTGATCTCCCCTCCTTCCTTCCTCACCCTGATTACCTGGTCCTAGGCTGTTTTTTTCATCCTGATGTGGCTGTACAACAGCTTCGGGTCAGATTTGGCTTTTGCTGCTATGTCATTTTTGTATTGTCGTTGGGCCTCCTTTCTTACCTGTGCATATTCATATCTGGTTTTACGACTACTCTCCTTATTTTCCAGGGTCCTTTGCCTTCAATACTTTTTCCATTATCTAGCACACTTGGTTTTGGCCTTCCTACACCTTTGAGTGAACCACGGGCTCATCCTGGCTTTCTCGTTATTTCTGTTACCCTTGGATACAAACCTTTCCTCAGCTTCCTTGCACATTGTTGTCACATATTCCATCATCTCGTTAACTGATTTCCCTGCCAGTTCTCTGTCCCAGTGAACCCCGTGCAGGAAATTTTTCATGCCTGCATAGTTCCCTTTCTTGTAGTTTGGCTTCATTCGTCCTGCCTTTCCTGCTTCCCTCTCCACTTTGAATCCCAGAACCATGTGATCTCTGGCCCCGAGGGGTCTTTCATATGTGATGTCCTCAATATCTGCACTACTCAAGGTGAATACTAGGTCCAGTCTCGCCGGTTCATCCTCTCGTCTCTCTCTGATAGTGTCCCTTATGTGTTGGTACACGAGGCTTTCCAGTACCTCCTCCATCGTCTTAGCCCTCCCCGTTTCTGGGCCCCCATGTGGCTCCAGGTTCTCCCAGTCGATTTCCTTGTGGTTGAAGTCACCTATAATCAGCTGCTTTGCCCTGCTCGCGTGAGCCCTTCTAGCCACTTCAGCCAGTGTGTCAACCATCGCTCTATTACTCTAGTCTTACTCTTGCCTTGGCCTCCTGCTGTTTTGTGGTGGGTTATACATCACTGCAATTACCACCATGGGACCTCCAGACTGAAGTGTTCCTATTATGTAAACTCTTGCTTTTCCTCTGTCTCCTCTCTCCTGCTCATTAAAATCCCATCAGTTTTTGATGAGCAGTGCCACTCCTCCACCCCCTCTGTCTTTCCTCAGGATCTGATATCCCGTTCGAAAGATGGCATCTATTATCATTCCTGTGAGTTTGGTATCTGCGAGAGCTATGATGTCCGGTGGTAGAGTTACTGTTCAGTCGAGGAATTTTGGCACTTTCGTCTTTTAGTTATAACACTACAGTAATTTTCTCATAGAAATCTGAGATTCTAAGAGGCATGATGAAGGATCTAGAAAACACATTTCTTGTTAATCAGGTTCTTAAAACAAATTAACTTACTAGGCGCAACCTTTGCTTGGCTGGGACTCACTGCAAGCCACACATAACCTGTTATCTCGATGTTTCCAGGAACAACAACGAGTTCCAACCATTACACAGGACACCAGCGATGTCATACGGGGCAAGCAAATTGTGTGCTGGGCACGTGGCAGTGAGGGACATTTTAAAAGTAGATGCTAGAGGTTTTTTCGTTTCTCACGGTAGAAGAAAAACTTTGTAAGGTGTTGGGATTCGTGAGAGAATTAGGATCTATGTTATGTTGTTCATGTTAATCGTCTTTTGTTTGATGTTGATAGGGAACTCAGAGAGTAGAGTTGTTATTGTTACTCTGGCTTTCATTATCCCCTACAACCATAACAGTGGCAATGAAGATGGGATTATCAGAGCCAAGGGTAGTGAGCCAATGTGTGCTGAAGTCGTGGAGTTACTGGCAGCCCGGGACGTTGCATAAGAGTAGTGATTATTGCAAGAACTTACAGTAGCACCAACAAGTGGGTGAACCATGGCGGCGTCACAGTCACAGGTGAGGCTGGAGCCGTTTAACCCACTTTAAGATCTCTTGGAGCTCTGGCTAAGTTTTTTGGAAGCCAGTTTCACTCATTCGGGAATTACAGAGCAAGATAAAAAGAGGAAATTCTTTGATTGTTTCCCTGGGATGAGAAACTTAAGAGTTCTGGGTAATGGGTGTGCAACAGATTTTTCATACACAAAGAGTTATGATGACTTGGTAGCGGTCCTGAAAAGTTATTATGCTGTGAAACCAGCCTATCACTGCAGTTTGTTGGCATTTCAAAAAAGGAAGAAACGGCAGGATAAGTCCTTGCATGAACATATGTGGATATAAAGACTTTGAGAGTGAAGAGTATCTTTGGGGGCCAATTTGACTCCCGAGTTAGGGATCAGTTATTCATGGCAGAGGTTCATGAAATATATTTCGCTAACTAATTTGCAGAAAATCTGGACTTGCAAAGTATTCAATCTGCTAAAATTTTTGAACTTTGAACAAGTATTTGTTAGTGAAAAACACATTGTTCCTGAGGTACAAGTAATTAATGCTGTCAGATGTACACATTGTGGTGTTCAGCATAGTAGTGTTAACTGTGAATTAAAGAGTTTTCGTGCCACTTTCGTCATAAAAAGAGTCACTTGAAAAGTGTCACTTGAAAAGAGTCACTTGAAAAGTGTCACTTGAAAAGAGTCACTTGAAAAGAGTCACTTGAAAAGAGTCACTTGAAAAGAGTCACTTGAAAAGAGTCACTTGAAAAGTGTCACTTGAAAAGTGTGTGTAAGGAGGAAGCATCTAAAGTGTGTCTTAAGGATGTATCAAAATTACATAGAAACAAAAAGAGAACAGTAAAGAAAGAGCAGACACCAAGATATCGTAGAACAAAGATGGTTAAGGCGCTTCAAGGAGAAAACACTTCAATAGACGAGGGAATAATGAGTTTATGTTGTGTGGAGGATAAAGTGTTCTCCACGAAGGCTGAACAATGTGCTTTGTTTAACTAATCAGAAACAGGTTCCTTTTGAGCTTGACGGTGGGGCGTCCATCTCGACATTATCCAAGGACTGGGTCCAGGTATTAAAAGGGCACACTGAACCATGTTCTAGGAAGGTAACTACATATGATAATTGAAAAAAAAAAAACTTTTGGGAAAGGTTGTTTTACTAGTATGCTGTAATAACTTGAGGTATTACAAGTATTCTATATAGTGAAGTCAAATTATAGTAACTTGTATGGAAAATACCTTATGGAAAAGGTAGGGATTTACCCTGCTGGATTAGATTAATCTACCATAATTAACAAACTAAAGAATATTGAAGAAATATTAGATAATCTTAAAGTAGATTGTAGTAAATCTATCTCCAGCATGGTGGCCACAATTCATGTGAAAAATGATGCTGTCCCTAAGTTTGTGAAACCGAGGCCAGTACCAGTTTTTCACTAAGAAATGATCGAAGCAGATTTAGAAAAATTAGTAAAGAAAGGGATTATTGAGCCTATTTTCCACAGTGAATGGTCTGTACCTATTGTACCTATATTAAACGCTGACTCTAAGTCTGAGAATATATGTGGGGACTTTAAATATATAAATCAACAGATTCATTGTGAGAGATATCCTTTACCCAGGAGTGAAGAATTAGTGTCTGTTGTAGATAAAGCCAAGATATTTACAAAATTAGATTTAAAAGATGTTTATTTATATATCCCTGTGGATGAGAGGAGCCAACACATTTTAGTAATTAATACCCACATGGGACTTTTTGAATATAAGGGATTACCTTTAGGAATTTCCTCATCTCCTGTTAACTTCCCAAAAAATATTTCCCAATTGCTCCTTAGAATGAAAGGTGCAGCATCCTATTTGGATGATATAATATATAGTGGCACAGAAGCTGAGCATGATGCTAGACTCAGGCAGATGTTGAATATTTTACAAGAGCATAATGTAGTACTGAATAAGAATAAATCGGTGTTGAATATTTGGGGTATGAGATTTCAAGGGAAGGTATTAAACCTTCTCCTAAGAAGATTGAAGTTATTATAAGTTTACCATCCCCTAAGTCCGTAGAGGAAGTTCAGTCCTTTGTGAGGATGGTGACATATTACTGTAAATTCATTAGAAATTTCTCTTTAATTTTGGCATCATTGTATAAGTTACTGAAAAAAAAGTAGCTACGTTTGAGTTGTCTTGAGTGGAAGAGGAGGTTGTTGTTCAAAGGATTAAAAAAGGCTTAGAGTCTTCAGCCTTTTTGACTGATTTTACAGGAAAACATCCATTAATAATTGAGGTTTATGCTTCCTGTGTAGGTGTTGGATGTGTTGATCCAGGAAGTAAATGGTCAGGAAAAACCTGTTTATTTTGTTAGTAAGAAACTTTCTCGAGCAGAACAGAATTATTCTCAGCTTGATAAAGAAGGTTTAGCTTTAGTGTTTATTGTTAAGAAATTCAGATATTTCTTGTCAGGGAGAAAGTTTGTCACTCGCGCAGATCATAAACCATTTCCAGGTTTATTTGGAAAGGAAAACATAGGCCAGTAAATGCAAATTACATAATTCAGCGTTGGCCTCTATTATTAGCTAAGTATTATTATGATTTGTCATTCAAAGCTGGCAATGAAAATGTTATTGTAGATGCATTAAGTAGATTACCTGTTGAAGATCACAGTTTAGAGTCAAAATTTCTAAAATATATCATTTAAAAACATCAAAGAGCATACTGAGAAAGATGACGTGTTATCCCAAGTAGTAAATAATGTTAAATAATTCCGCCAAATCAGATCTGACTATTCAAGATCATGTGTTGTTGTCTAAGAACTGAGCGGTAGTGCTGGTAGAATTAAGATGTAAGATATTAGAGTATTTACATATGGGTCATAATGGTAGCAATGCTATGAAAGCAGAAGCAAGGAAGTGTGTCTGGTGGCCAAAGATGGACCAAGATATTGACGAACTGACAAAGAATTGTCCGATTTGTTTTAAGAATTTTCAGCCAATTTCATTTCCTGTACTATCATGGCCCAGCACTGGGACACCATGGTCTAGAGTGCATGTAGACTATGCAGGTCCAGTTGAGAGCAAATATTTACTGGTAACTGTGGATTCCTTTTTAAAATTCTTAGATATGCGAGTAACTAGTACCATAACATCCACGGTTACTGCTCAGTTGCTAAGGAAATCCTTTTGTAATTTTGGGTTACCAGACAGAGTTGTGTCAAATAATGCTGCGTACTTTGCATCACAAGAGCTGGAAGCCACCTTCATTAAGAACAGTACTGAACTCCAGCACCATACATCATCAAATGGTCTGGCAGAGACGGCAGGCAGTATGGACATTGAAGGAAAGTTCATACAGATTTACAAAATGATCTCTCAATACCAGACTATGTAGATTCTTATGTAATCTTAGGAAAACTGTTCATTCATCCACCGGTAAGACACCAACAGAAATTGTTTCTAACAGGAACATTAAAGTTCCAACAGCGGCTGTCAAACGTCATGTTAAGGAAGACAAATCATTGTCTAACACGGCTACTGGTGACCTTCAGGGAGAAAAGAAGCAGTTTCAAGTTGATGATGCTGTGTGTGACAGAAATTTTGGGAAAGGTGAACCTTAGGTAGAAGAAAACATTGTGGATGTATTAGGATTAAGAATTATAAAGTGCTTTAATAACATGATATGGAAAAGGCATACAGATCAACTTCTGCCAAGGTTGTGATGAATGGTTTTGAAAAGCGACAGGTTGAAGATTAAGACACTTATAAACATATGGGAATCTTTATTTAGGAAAACGTTTCGCCACACAGTGGCTTCATCAGTCCAATACAAAGCAGAAAGGTGTAAGGAGAGGAGGAGTTTGAGGTAATCAGTCCCGACTCCAGGATGAGGGACTGATTACCTCAAACTCTTCCTTTCAGCTTTGTGTTGGACTGATGAAGCCACTGTGTGGCGAAACGTTTCCTAAATAAAGATTCCCATATGTTGCATAAGTGTCTCAATCTTCATGCCAAGGTCTAGGAATGATGGACAGCAAACACTGATTCCAACAGTACCAGAAGTTGTAAGGAGTGAAATTGAATTCTTGGTTAGTATAGAGACAGGGCACCTTTATGGTCAGAGGAACTGCCTACAATAGATAATACTGGTAATAAACTTAAGGATCAGGTTAGTATGCAGGAAGACCCTCCTGGGAGGTTTAATGACAACAGTGAAATGAGAGTTTGTACCTCAGGACACTGCCAAGCGTCCATATCTCAGATGTTCCAGAAGAGTGGTCAGACCTCCGGATAGGTTAGATTTAAGAACATAAGAACATAAGAACGAAGGAACACTGCAGAAGGCCTACTGGCCCATGCGAGGCAGGTCCAAGTCTCCTACCGGCTTAAGCCAATGCACCCAACCTAGTCAGGTCAGGTCACATTGACTTAAGGGAGGAACACGGCAACCGACCTGGTAGCACAAGCTATCAGGTCTAACTCACACCCACCCACATCCACTCATGTATTTATCCAACCTATTTTTAAAGCTACACAACGTTCTGGCCTCTATAACGGTACTTGGGAGTTTGTTCCACTCATCCACAACTCTATTACCAAACCAGTACCAGATTTATAAGCTAATCTCGTATTGGAATACAACTTGTTTTGATGAAATAATGTAATTTTAAATGGATGGAATGTTAGGTGTTGGGAGCAGTGAAGACTTCAGAAAGTAAGAACTTAAGAAAGAAGGAACACTGCAGCAGGCCTACTGGCCAGTTCACCCACCGACTTAAGCCAATGCCTTAAGGTAGTCAGGTCAGGTCCCACTCACTAAGGAAGGAGCACAGCAACTGACCTACTAGCACAAGTTGGTCAGGTCCAACTCACACCAACCCACACCCATTCATGTATTTATCTAACCTATTTATAAAACTACACAACGTCTTAGCTTCTATGACGGTACTCGGGAGTTTGTTCCACTCATCCACAACTCTGTTACCAAACCAGTGCTTTCCTATATCCTTCCTAAATCCGAATTTTTCCAACTTAAATCCATTGCTGCGAGTCCTGTTTAAGCTAGATATTTTAACACGCTATTTACATCCCCTTTATTAATTCCTGTTTTCCAGTTATACACTTCAATCATATCCCCCTTAATTCTACGTCTTTCTAGAGAGTGCAGATTCAGGGCCCTCAGTCTATCCTCATAGGGAAGATTTCTGATACATGGGATCCTTTGTCATCCTCCTTTGTATGTTTTCCTGTGCATTTATATCCATTCTGTAATACGGTGACCAGAACTGTACAGCATAATCTAAATGAGGCCTAACCAAGGATGTACAGAGTTGAAGAACAACCTGAGGACTTCTATTATTTATACTTCTTGATATGAAGCCACAATTTATTACGAACACGAATGTGTTCGTTTCAGATTACTGCTAACCAGAACTCCTGAATCTTTTTCGCATTCAGTAATATTAAGATCAACATTATTTAATTTATATGAAGCATGGTTATTATCCTGTCCAAAATTTAGATTTTTGCATTTGTCAATATTAAACTGCATCTGCCACTTCTCCGACCATTGCATCAATCTGTTTAAATCATCCTGGAGTGCATTAATGTCCTCATTAGAATGAATTGAACGGCCTATTTTGGTGTCGTCAGCAAATTTGCTTATATTGCTATTTATTCCTCATCTATGTCGTTTATGTAAATTGTGAACAACAACGGGCCCAACACTGACCCCTGAGGAACATCGCTTGTGACGTGCCCCCATTCTGATTTCCCCCCATTTATGCAAACTCTCTGCTGCCTATTTGTCAACCATGCCTCTACCCAGGAAAAAATTTTCCTCCTGTTCCATGTGCCTTAAGTTTCCTCTCTAACCTCTGATGTGGAACTCTATCGAAAGCCTTACTGAAGTCCATATACACAATATTATATTAAATACCATGATCTACCTCCCCAAAAACCTTAGTGAAAAAAGTCAGTAAATTCGTAAGGCTGGAACGCCCCTTTGTAAAACCGTGTTGAGATTCATTAATCAATTTATGCCTATCAAGATGGCTACGAATTGACTAGGAAATTATTGATTCCATAAATTTACCAACTATGGAGGTAAGGTTTATTGGTCTTCAGTTCGAAGCTAAGGACCTGTCACCTGCCTTGTCTTGCACTATGCCAGTTTGTAGTGATATACTAAAAAGATTAGCCAAAGGTATGCTAAGTTCCTCTTTACATTCCTTTAACATCCTTGCAAACAGTTCATCAGGACCTGGGGATTTGTTAGGTTTTAATTTCTCTATTTGTCTGAGGACCATGTCACTAATTACCCTAATCGTGCATAGTTTATTATCGTCCTGTTCTACATAATTTATAATTTCTGGAATTTCGCTAGGAAAGTAGGAAGTAGGTATTGAAAATTTCACACATTTCCTTATCACTGTCAGTGATCTGACCTGAGTTACTCTTAAGTGGGAGTATCTTGTCCCTAATCTTACTTCTGTATACCTGAAAGAACCCTTTTGGGTTAGTCTTTGAATCCCTTGCGACTTTAGCCTCATAATCCCTTTTTGCTTTATTCCCTTTTTTTTATTTCTCTCTTTAACTGAATATATTAATTTCTTAACTGCCCATCTTCTCTTTTGATACGCCTATATATGCCTCTCTTTTGACTAATGAGATGTTATAATCTATTGTTAAACCATTTGGGATCATTTTTGTTAGATCTAATTTACCTACTTGGAACAAAAGTTGTCTGGGCAGCCAGCAATATGCTCTGAAACACGTCATATTGGCAACCAACACCAGCTACCTGACCCATAGTCAGGTCATCCCAATTTAGCCCACCCAGGTAATTTCTCAGTCCCATGAAGTCAGCCAAGTGGAAGTCTGGGACAATGACTTGATTGTGGTAAGAGTTCAAAAAGAAGAATCTGCACTAAACTGACAGCAAATAGTGGTACCAGGACAAGCAGATTTGCCGCTCTCACCAGGAAGTCTTGGGATGTACCCAAAGTATGTACTGTAGTCACAGGTTGAAATAATTAGGTAATATGTTCAGTATGGATTCGAAGAATAGTATACATGTATAACATCTGGGCATCTTGTAGATGTTTTACCATCTAGTGACTTTATCAATACATACATGGGCATAATATGAAAACTGTAGAAATATATAGAGAAGACACTGGAAGATGAGATATGCTCAGCCTAGGAGCAGGTGATGAACACTACGGCGCTCATCACCTGCACTAGGATCATCTTCCACTCTCTACTGTACACATTTCTACAATTTTCATATTATGTCCATGTACTGATAAAGCCACTGGTTGGCGAAACGTCTACAAGATAACCAGATGTTCCGCATGTGTCCAGTGCCGGAATTACAAGCTTGGCAGGCTGAAGCCTTGGGCCTCAAAATCTAGGAGGCCTTCAGCCAAGGTGCATAATATTTTTGACACTATCATAGGCCTTTCTTACACATGCTGTCATAAACCACTGTAGTTTCTGAACAACCCTTCAGGAATGTTTCTTGCTCTCCATTTCAGAATAATACTCTCTTAAGCCAATAACTCGACACTAGCATTGATTTCTGTATTGATTTTGTCTTTCGTGGCAGCAGTGAGATAGATAAGTTGACAGAGGCCCTGAGTCATTGGTACTCTTGTGTTAATAAGAAAAGTGATACCAGGTTTCAAGCTAACACTCTTTGGCAGAAAATAGAGCTGGAATTAGTGTTTATGCTGCATTTTTGGACCCGTGTGCTGGGTCATTTTCACAAGGTCAGCAAAGCCATTCAGAAACCAAAACTGTCAGTGAGCACTTGTGCATGTTTGTACAGTTCACTTCAGGATTTTTTAAGCAAAATTAAAGATTTTGATGAACTTGAGCAACAAGCAGAAGTTACCTTGCCGTATGTTAACTACATAACTGTCACAAGGAGATAAAGAGTGAGGAAACGGCCAGGAAATGAGGGAAGAGCAGCTGGTCCTGATGCCTGAGATGAACTCTCTACAAGAGGTGAGTTGAGGATAAAATCCTTTATCCTTTATTCACTTGAAGCCAGTTTAAGAAGAGCTACTGTGTACATTGATGCTTCACAAATGTTTTCCTTTTTTGCTAATCTGATAGCATATGAACATGAAATTCCGCAAGTTGTTGAATTGTTAATGGCAGTATGGCCAGATGTTCACCTGAAACTTACTGATGAACTTTTGTACGTGGGACAAAGTCATAGGCCTACAGAACAGCAGTCACTGTCATATAGACCTTCATAAAATTGTATATGCATAAGGGTTACTAACTCCTCGGGAAAGATGTCTTTTTCAAGCCTCAAGAGAACTAAAAATGAATTAAGGATAAACTTTTGGATAATTTTGCTATGAGGAAAGTAAGAAAAAACTTTTTTATTCTTAGTGTATTTGATGAAAGTAATTTCTCTTTTTCTTAATATATATTTTAAAGAATATAAAAGTATACTTAAAATTTCGTTTTCCTAAACATTCCTGTTTTATCCACAAAATGTTTACAAAGTTCTCTTATTGCAAAAGTTTTCACAGTGTTAATTTTTAACATTTGTGCTTTTATCAATAACTACGATATTTAACAATAACATCTTATATCTTTCAGAGGAGGAATTGTGAATTGTGGAATTTAAACACACGTCATCATCCTCAGCCACACTGAGGATGATTCTGAGGGACTGGCAGGGACCTGACTAGTGGTGATGGTGAGGGACTGGCAGGGACCTGACTAGTGGTGATGGTGAGGGACTGGCAGGGACCTGACTAGTGGTGATGGTGAGGGACTGGGAGTGACCTGATGTTGCAACCCCTGAATCGGTTGCAATGATTATTATGTATATATATAATGTATATTACCTTTTCATTTAATTTTATATTGCTTATATTTGCGATAATAGCTAAATCGTAAATGTATTGCTTTATATTGTTATTTGACGTAGCTTCCTTTGTTAGGTAGGATGTAACATATTATGTGCTCAGTTCAAGTCTTGATTGTCTAACTACTGTAAGGTGGCCCGGTGGACTGGTGGCTAAAGCTCCCGCTTTACACACGGAGGGCCCGGGTTCGATTCCCGGCGGGTGGAAATTCCGACACGTTTCCTTACACCTATTGTCCTGTTCACCTAGCAGCAAATAGGTACCTGGGTGTTAGTCGACTGGCGTGGGTCGCATCCTGGGGGACAAGATTAAGGACCCCAATGGAAATAAGTTAGACAGTCCTCGATGACAAACTGACTTTCTTGGGTTATCCTGGGTGGCTAACCCTCCGGGGTTAAAAATCCGAACGAAATCTTATCTTATCTTATCGCTCTTTGCTCGTTATTCTGCCGGCTTCTTGTTGGGCAGCGACAGCAACCCACGGAGCTATCACGTGATCGAGGGGGGGTGTCCTCACCTCGCCTGAAGTATTCAGTCTGCTCTAGACTCTCTTGGTGGTTGAACAGATTGTCTGTCTCATTATTCTTGTTAGTTCTGTAGAACTCTGTTCACAGAACATTGTATAGACTTAGTGATTTTCGACGTTGTATTGAGGTTGTGTGTCGCATAGACACTCTAAACAACTCAGGTCCTGAACTATAGCTTATGACCTAATTTGTACTGGTTTCTGTGTATTATCACAGTCGGGGATTTTCTTATGCTGAACTTAGATTCAGTAGTATGGGAGTTTTGTAACTTTTGTGGAGGATCTGCTGATGGTCCCTACTTAGTGTCGTTATATTATCTCCTTGTTCCTGATTCTGTGTCGCAGTTGCTTGTTGTATTGCTATTGGGTTTTAGCATTCTTTTTGTTGTTCAAGCAGACTGTTCTGGTTGCCAGTCGGTCAAGAAGTTAGTTTATTTGAAGACTTTGTCAGTCACTTGTTTAAGTCTAGTCGAGTCTTGAGACAAAGCGAACTACTTAGAGCACTTACACACATACACAAACTTACTTGTACATATTTGTAATATCTTATTAAATGTTAATGTACCAGACGGTACTTAAGAATTATAAATGTGATATGTGCTTTCAGCACAATAATATTGTACTTGAGAGAAGTGATATTATTTTGATTACTGTGATTAATTTAATTTAATTTAATTTGATAATATACCTCTAGACTTAATAAATTTATTAAATTTTAATTTCTCTAGTTAGTAGCCTACCAGTTGTAATCCTGAAGCACTATTGAATCATACTGAATTCTAATG
This sequence comes from Cherax quadricarinatus, assembly GCF_026875155.1. Lineage (NCBI taxonomy): Eukaryota > Metazoa > Arthropoda > Malacostraca > Decapoda > Parastacidae > Cherax > Cherax quadricarinatus. The sequence continues at coordinate 53,024,965 of NC_069415.1, forward strand.
GATAATTGGACAAGGATACTGACTACTTGTTACGAAAACCCAGTAACAGGCTGGATGCTAGAAGGGCAGTCCTTTCTAGTATTCACTGGAGATCTCTAAGCTTTTAGAATCGCGTTTTTTGTAACAAATGGGGGCCTGTCCGGGATGCTCTTGATCCAAGGTGTTGGAGAAATTGTCTAGTTTGACATACTAGTAACTATGGTCAAACGCTTTGAGTACTTTCCTAATCTGAAGACTTTGAGTTTAGTCTTGTACAACATACCAGGTAGATGTATGTACCTGACTGAGTCTCTTGATCCAAGGAGATGGAAATACTGTTTATGAGTTCTAACTCTAAGACCAACAACACTAAAATTCCTATTAGAATTATAAATTCCCATAATCACTCTCTCGTAGTACATTTATTTTCATGATGTATGCCAAAGTGAAACAATTAATTGATACTCTGACTTTGTCTGAGTTAAGTACATTAAAACTTCAGACGTGTTGGCGAGTAGCCAAGTATCTCGGTGTGACGTATAACAGGAATTACACCGCAGAAACTGTCAGAACGTTAATTAAAGATATATTGTTTCCTGCTCATACAGAGATGTCTGATTATGATTCCGATTCAGAAAGCCTAGTGTCACAATTAGGAAGTATGACTATTTGATGAAGAAAGAGCAACTAAGGCAGAAGTGTCTGAACCTAGTGAACCTCCGCTCACACCTTCCCGCCTCACTGACACAATAGTACAGAGTGTAGCTGGTTGGTTGACGCAGCCACAAACTAGTACAGTGTATGTTACACCTGTATCTACTTATCCTAGACCAGATCTAGACTCTCAAGAGACGGCTGGACGAGGTGCCCGACCAAAGGAACGTCCAGGCCACGTTAGATTCCTTACTCCTCCATTACCCACTGGTCCCATCTCTCAGGAACAGTGAGAGGTTTGAACGCCTCATTATGTTGCAGACCGCACAAATAGAGGCACAGAGGAAATTGAACAAAGAAGATTTCCAAAGAGAAAATGTTCGTCTGGGAAGACAAAAGACTGATAGTCAGGACACATTTAAAGTGCAGAAGCGCATCCTGGTTCCTAAGTTTTTTGAAAAGGGCTTAAAACCTTTTTTGAGTGTTTGAGAACCGGCGTGCTTGAAAAGGCCCCGTAGACTGGGCAACATTGTTGCACAAGCGGGTTTCAGGAAGGCCAAACTTGTATGCTGCTTTACCTTTCCAAATACATTTTTTTGACGCTGTCAACGAATATTCAGGACTTAACTTGTTCCCCCTAAAGTTATCAAAAAGATTTCATACGTTTACAACGCGACAAGTCAAAATTTTGTGAAATTTTCTCGTGAGAAAAAAAGTTTCTTTTGAGAGGGGGTCTGAGTGCAAGTGTAAACAAACGAGCCTTGTTCATTTTTCTACACGAAAAGTTTAACAAAATGTTTTCCTGCGACTACAAGAAATCTGGGTCGATATACTCCCCGGATATTTTGGAAACTGCAGTTGCAGACAATTTCGAGATTTCACAAATTGTACGTACTAAAAACGAAAAACAAGGTAACTAAAATTGTCCCAGAAATTGAACCCAAAAACAGCTGCTCATTTCCGGCCTGTGTACCTGCCTTTTAACTTCTGTCCTTTTCCAGGAAAATCACAAACCTGAATCTGTCTCTGGGCTAGACAAAAAATCTGATTCGAGAAAAGAAAGAAATGTACCTATTGTAACAGAAAAGGACTGTTAGAGAGTTTGTTAAGTTAGAAAGAGTACGAGTAAGTCGTGCGGCTGGCTCCCCCCCTCAAGTCGTATCCTTTTCCCGAGAACAAAGCCCCAAAATTTTGTAATACCTTGCTCCTATGTTTTAGATAATGTTATCGGTGAGATGGGTCGAAAGGTATCTGCAAAAAGTTTCGTTCAGCGATGGTCCTTATTTTCAAGAGGTGAATGGTTTTGCAAATACTCTGACTGAGATAATTATTTTTCAGAGACATGGCGTTATCTCACATTAAGAGAAGAGGGTCTGCCCATAACTGATGATAACCTATTGCAAGATAGATGTATTGTTAGAAGCCTATGGAGGGGCTGTTATAAAAGTGCCTCTGCACAAAGTTTATATTGAAACAAGCTATTATACTGGTTATATTTCAGTGGGTATATCCAGTGGTGTATTTCCCTCAGGTCAGTGGACTTGTTGTTTAAGGAATGATATCCTTCATGCTGGTATATGTAAAGAAACCACTTGGGATTGATAATAAACACTGATGTTTAATTATCCCATTGAAGCTTGTAGAGAGAAGCCTATTTTTTTTCCCTCCAGCACAATTACTAGAGCTATGTCAAAGATATAACAACCATCCTTGTCTCCTGTTGAGTTAGTTGATGACAATGTTTTGGGGCTTGAATATGTTGTTTAGTGACGCTCTGCGCCCCGGATTCATTAACACTGACTCCCCCCGGTCATCAACCTAGTCAGGACACAACTGACGTTAAATTTCTTACTCATGATGATTAATAAAGGATCAGTTTTGTGATCAGTCACTGGAAACTGAGAGATATAGCGTTACTGAGAGTGAAGCAAAGGATCTCGATAATTGTTACTATTATAGTAACGTTTTTACTGATGGAGAAAAAATACATGCAAGTTGTCAGCTGATGTGTTTCCACCACATCAAGCATCTCGTAGTGTTAACCAGGTACATTTCGTGAACAAGCCATTAAATTTTGCTCACAATAGTCCCATAGAAAACATTTGGGTGTCAAGAAGACACTCGATAAACTGGCAAAACATTTTACTTGGCCAAAGATGAAGGAAACAGAGCTGATCATGTGCGACGTTTTGCCACTTTGTCAAGTGACAGGCAAGCCAGCACGCAACTCCACCTACACCTCTCACTATGAGCTCTATAGCAAAGTTCAGTTCATCTGGACTAGACATTGTTCAGACTCGTTCAAAAGGTTGAAGCATCTGCTTTCCTTGCTCCTGTGTTGAAAAGTCCTAATTTTATCTTCCCCTTCTTTTTACATATAGATGCGAGTGGCTATGCAGTGGGCGCGTGCTGCTCCAACAGTCAACATCCACTGATATTCTCCATCCTGTATGTTACTATTCATCTAAGCTTAAAACGACACCAGAAAAAATTATGCCACTATTGAGAAAAGGCTCTAGCTCTTGTGGTGTCTTGGAACTTTTTGACGAGTATTTGGGCACTTCCCTATTTAAAATTAACTTTTTTTTCAGACCACAATCCACTCACTTATTTAACACTATGAAAAGAAAAAATGCTAGGATCATGGGGTGGGCCCTCAAATCCAACCTTATTATATTAGTATAAAACACATAAGTGGGTCATTGTAATGTAATTGCTGACGCTACTGTCACATTCCTTAATAATTATCAGTTACATTAAATTCCCGTAATTTTATGCCCAAATACCTTTTGTTACTTGCTATGTCAATTCAGTAAGAACTTAATCCCTCCAGCCCATATTAACTATGTATATCATGTCATGTCTAATTATTATATTTTATATTTCACAGTATGTTTTGTGTAAGGAGACATAAGCTGAGTGTTGAGTGGGTATGTGGTGTGAGCGATGGTATGCGTGACGCAACACTGCCTGCCGCAGACCCCCCCCCTCAACTACACACCTTAAGCTTTTTCATACTCAGATGTCCATACTGCATAGCATTCCACAACCACTATTAAGAGTAAAAATGCTGTCTCCTCTACTATATCAAGCTCAAAGTGCCCTGCTCATCTACGCTATCCTATCTCTACACTAAATGTTAAACAAACCACGAGTATGCGGAGATACGATACTGTGTACTGCCCTAGTACTAGGGGCATATCCTAGTGACAGACGCTGTGAAATGATAGAATTGCTTGGTACAAGAGAGACTCTGATTAATATTTATATTAAATTGTATTGATATGAGTAATCAGTAATAATATGAAAGACATTAATGCAACTCCTAGTGCGACCGTCTGTCGTGTTGGGGGGGTGTTGCAACCCCTGAATCGGTTGCAATGATTATTATGTATATATATAATGTCTATTACCTTTTCAATTAATTTTATATTGCTTATATTTGCGATAATAGCTAAATCGTAAATGTATTGCTTTATATTGTTATTTGACGTAGCTTCCTTTGTTAGGTAGGATGTAACATATTATGTGCTCAGTTCAAGTCTTGATTGTCTAACTGCTGTAATTATCGCTCTTTGTTCGTTATTCTGCCGGCTTCTTGTTGGGCAGCGACAGCAACCCACGGAGCTATCACGTGATCGAGGGGGGGTGTCCTCACCTCGCCTAAAGTATTCAGTCTGCTCTAGACTCTCTTGGTGGTTTGAACAGTTGTCCCGTTCTCATTATTCTTGTTAGTTCTGTAGAACTCTGTTCACAGAACATTGTATAACTTAGTGATTTTCGACATTGTATTGAGGTTGTGTGTCGCATAGACACTCTAAACAACTCAGGTCCTGAACTATAGCTTATGACCTAATTTGTACTGGTTTCTGTGTATTATCACAGTCGGGGATTTTCTTATGCTGAACTTAGATTCAGTAGTATGGGAGTTTTGTGACTTTTGTGGAGGATCTGCTGATGGTCCCTACTTAGTGTCGTTATATTATCTCCCTGTTTTTCCTGTTCGTGTCCGCAGTTGCTTGTTGTATTGCTATTTTGGGGGTTTTTTCATTCTTTTTGTTGTTCAAGCAGACTGTTCTGGTTGCCAGTCGGTCAAGAAGTTAGTTTTTTAAGACTTTGTCATCACTTGTTTTAAGTCTAGTCGAGTCTTGAGAAAATAGCGAACTACTTAGAGCACTTACACACATACACACAAACTTACTTGTACATATTTGTAATATCTTATTAATGTTAATGTACCAGACGGTACTTAAAATTATAAATGTATATGTGCTTTCAGCACAATAATATTGTACTTGAAGAAGTGATATTATTTTGATTACTGTGATTAATTTAATTTAATTTAATTTGATAATATACCTCTAGACTTAATAAATTTATTAAATTTTAATTTCTCTAGTTAGTAGCCTACCAGTTGTAATCCTGAAGCACTATTGAATCATACTGAATTCTAATGGATAATTGGACAAGGATACTGACTACTTGTTACGAAAACCCAGTAACAGGCTGGATGCTAGAAGGGCAGTCCTTTCTAGTATTCACTGGAGATCTCTAAGCTTTTAGAATTGCGTTTTTTGTAACACCTGACTAGTGGTGATGGAGAGGGACTGGAAGGGATCTGACTAGTGGTGATGGTGTGGGACTGGCACGGACCTGACTAGTGGTGATGGTGAGTGACTGGGAGTGACCTGACTAGTGGTGGTGGAGAGGGACTGGAAGGGACCTGACTAGTGGTGATGGAGAGGGACTGGCAGGGACCTGACTAGTGGTGATGGTGAGTGACTGAGAGTGACCTGACTAGTGGTGATGGAGAGGGACTGGAAGGGACCTGACTAGTGGTGATGGAGAGGGACTGGAAGGGATCTGACTAGTGGTGATGGTGAGGGACTGGCAGGGACCTGACTAGTGGTGATGGTGAGTGACTGGAAGGGACCTGACTAGTGGTGATGGTGAGGGACTGGCAGGGACCTGACTAGTGGTGATGGTGAGGGATTGGAAGGGACCTGACTAGGGGTGATGGTGAGTGACTGGGAGTGACCTGACTAGTGGTTTGTGAGGGACTGGAAGGGATCTGACTAGTGATTCTCTTCATCTAAATCCCGCAGTGCGTGTGTCTTGTTCTTCGTCTCGTCCGTATTGAATACCATTGATATGTATTTGCTGAATAGATTCTCATTTGTCTTTTCAGTATTATTGACGGTATTGTTCAGTATTATTGACAATATTGTTCAGTATTATTGACGGTACTGTCAGCATTATTGACGATATTGTTCGGTATTATTGACGGTATTGTTCAGTATTTTTGACGGTATTGTTCAGTATTTTTGACGGTATTGTTCAGTATATTGATGGTATACAATACCGATGAGTTGATAACTAAGGCAGAAGTGCAACACCTGGGTATCTGTACTGTTCAAATGTTCCGCCTGCACAACATGTTCTTCTGCTGGAGACAACAGAAATAATTTTGATGTGATGAGTCCGTCACTCTTGGTAGGAGAGAGAAAGACGCTCCCTCTACAGAAGACGACGAAGAATCACTGAGCTCCTCAAGAACGCTAGATTATCTGATACACGGAAGGAAGCGCTGACCAGGGAACTGGAAAGTATCGAACTTAAGTTAAAGGACTCTTACAGGACCCATTAGAGACAGGAGCTAAAAGTGATTAGTGAAAATGAAAGAAATTCGAAATATTTCTTTTCATATGCCAAAAACAAGGCAAATACCACATCTAGTATCGGGCCCCTGCTCAGACAAGATAGGACTTACACAGACGACAAAAAAGAAATGAGTGAGATATTGAAATCCCAATACGACTCTGTGTTTAGCGAGCCAATCCAAATTATTTTTTTCATGAATGAACCTCAAAACTCCATCAATGTATGCCAGATTTCCGACATTGCCCTAAATACGATAGCCTTTAAGAAAGCCATTGACAACATGCCATTGTACTCAGCCCCAGGCCCAGACTCGTGGAACTCTGTTCATTAAGACCTGCAAGAAACCTCTTTCACGTGCCCTAAGTACACTTAAAGCAACGGACATAGCCTCACTCCATAAAGGTGACAGCTTTAACGTCCCACATCATAAAAATCTTTGAAAGAGTACTAAGAAGCACTATTGCAAACCACTTGGATTCCCAAAAACTGCAAAATCCAGGGCAACATGGGTTCAGAGCAGGTTGCTCCTGCCTCTCGCAACTACTGGATCACTATGATATAGTCTTGGATGCACTGAAACAAAAACAGAATGCCAGTGTAATATACACAGACTTTGTAAAAGCCTTTGACAAGTTAGATCATGGCGTAATAGCTCACAAAATACGTGCTAAAGGAATAACTGGTAAAGTGGGGAGATGGATCTTCAACTTTCTAACCAATCGAACACAAAGAGTAGTGGCCAACAGAGTTAAATCGGAGGCTGTCATAGTGAAGAGCTCTGTTCCACAAGGCACAGTACTCGCCCCCATCCTGTTCCTCATCCTCATATCAGACATAGACAGAGATGTAATCCACAGCACCGTGTCATCCTTTGCAGACGATACTAGGATCTGCATGAGGCTGTCATCTGCTGAGGACGCGGTTAACCCAAGAAGATATAAACAAAGTTTTCCAGTGGGCAACGGAAAACAGTATGACGTTCAATGAAGACAAATTCCAACTACTCCGTTATGGAAAACTGGAGGAGATAATAACTAGAACCAAGTATACTACAGACTCTGATCATACAATAGAGCAAAAAAATAATGTGAGGGACCTGGGAGTGGTAATGTCTAAGTGGAAGAGGTTGGGTTTGATTGGTGTCATTGGGTACGAGAGTAAATTCTTGGGTACCCCGGGTAGAGGTCGTTTTGATAAGGACCTGCCTTGTATGGGCCAGTAGGCCTTCTGCAACGTTCCTCCATTCTTATGTTCTTATGTTCTAACAGTGCCACAATAATAACTGCAAAGAAAATGATAGGATGAATAATGCGAACATTCAAAACAGGAGCTGCCAAGCCAAAGATGGTCCTTTTCAAATCACTTGTTCTCTCTCTAGGCTTAAATATTGCTGCACATTGACATCTCCGTTCAAAGCAGGTGAAACTGCAGATCTAGAGAAAGTACAGAGAACCTTTAAGGCATATATAAGTTCTATTAAACACCTCAAGTACTGGGAATGCTTGGAAGCACTTGACTTGTACTCAATGGAATGCAGGCGAGAGAGATATATCATAATCTACATTTGGAAAATCCTAGAAGGGATGGACCCGAATCTGCACACAGAAATCATTGCCTACGAAAGTAAAAGACTTGGCAGATCGTGCAAAATACCCCCAATGAAAAGTAGGGGCGCCATTGGTACACTAAGAGAAACCACCATAAGTGTCCGGGGCCCAAGATTGTTCAACAGCCTCCCACCAAGCATAAGGGGAATTACCAATAGACCCCTGGCTGCCTTCAAGAGGGAGCTGGACAGATATTTACAGTCGGTGCCTCATTAGCCGGGCTGTGGTTCGTACTTTGGACTACATGCGGCCAGCAGTAACAGCCTGGGTGATCAGGCCCTGATCCACCGGGAGGCCTGGTCGTGGACCGGGCCGCAGGGGCATTGATCCCCGGAATACCCTCCAGGTAAAGTCCAGTTAGGTAGGAAGGAGGTGGTCAGTCTCTGAGGCTCGAAGGACAGATCGCCTTCCATCACCTTCCTCATGAAATGCGCCCTTAATCCAGAGACGAGGAATATACAGTGTGCCCCATAACTTATTTCAGTCGCATGCTAAAAGACCCAAACTCAGGGACTCGGTTACCAATATAGAAGCCTTTGCCCAGTGGCCTACTCACTGGCCTACTCACTGGCCTGGAGTTCTACGACTCACTTGCCATGAGTTCTAACCCCACCCGTACCGTGAACTGTTTGCAGCCACTTTATTACAATTTCGTGAGTCTTGTGTCAGGTGTTTTGAAATGTACATTTTTTTCAGCGCCACGGATGTCAAGATGAGTATTTGAGTTGTCAGTAACTTTGTAAGACACTGCACAAACCCCGAGTCGTCACACTATCTGCCGGGTGAATTTATCCAGAATATATCTTTAGTTAATGTTGAGATTCAGATAGACTTTAAGTAGTGAGAAACTGAGAAAACTAAAGATGAAAACAGTTGATTGGATATTCTGAAGAAAGTTCTCTTCCAAACCACAAACCTGGGCTACCCCCCCCCACCCCCAGATGACTTCCAGGTAACAGACAGGATATTGTATCGTGGGACTGAAGTTAAAGATTGAGTGAAGTATTAAATAGTAATATCAGAAGCACTGAAAAGGTCTGTTCTGAGACTAACTCTTCCTGCAAGTGTAACAGTACAACTTGGACTTTTCGAGACATATTAAATAGTTAATTAAGGGGCTTAAAGAAATGTTCCACTTTCCCGATTTATTAATGTATACCGAAATTCATTGTCAGAGTAAGAAATGAGCACAAAAGATAATAGCTAAACCACAAGCATTTCTTGAAATATTTTAGTAGAGATCACCCCAGGAGGCAGCACAGATGAAAATTCACACACACACACGAGCTATTAAATCTTTGCATCAAATTCACTTTAAACCAGCAAATATTAGAGCTTACAAGACTAGAAAAGACGTTGGATCTCATCTTCACTAACAACTACAATCTGATATGTAATATTACCGTATCAAAGACAATACACTCAGATCACAACATAATAAATAATAATAATAATAAATAATAATAATCTTTATTTACTACAAGTACATGTACAAGGTATACAGTCCTAGCTGACAACAATGACATACTACTACATAGAAAGCCACTTGTTATGCTGAGCATCTCGGGCAAATTAGGTCAGTGTCCCAGGATGCGACCCACACCAGTCGACTAACACCCAGGTACCCATTTTACTGATGGGGAACATAGACAACAGGTGGAAAGAAACACGTCCAATGTTTCTACTCTGGCTGGGAATCGAACCCAGGCCCTCGCCGTGTGAAGCGAGAGCGTTAACCACCAGGCCACCAGAGCCACACAGACATGCACGCACAGGGCTCCTGACCAGCAAAATGTGATCAGTCATGAGGGTGTCTTTACAAAATTCAACTTCAATAACAAAAACATGCAGTGGAAACAAGTCAACCATGTCCTAAATGATACAAGTTGGGAAGATATCCTAAACAACATGGATCCGAAACTTTGCCTGGAAAAAATAAACTCTGTGGTTCTTGAGATCTGTTCAAGGCACATTCCATTAAGAAAAAGAAAGAGATGATGTAAACTAGAGAGAGACGCTCCCTATACAGACGAAGGTGAAGAGTCACAGAGCTGCTGAGACAGTCCAATATATCTGAAATGAGAAGGGAGACACTGGTCAGATAAGTAGCAAATACTGATCTCAAGCTTAAAGAATCTTGCAGGAGATAAGAATCTCAGGAAGAACTAAAGGAAATTGAAAAAAAACAAAAACAAAATACTTCTTCTCCTTTGCCAAATCTAAGGGTAAAACAACATCCAGTACTGGGCCCCTGCTTAGGCGAGATAAGACATATACAGATGACAGCAAAGAAATGAGTGAGATACTAAAGTCCCAGTAGGACACAGTGTTCAGCGATACATTACCCAGAGTAAAGGTCGACAATCTAAATGAATTCTTTGTGACCGAGACCTAAAATCTGATCATCTCAAAATTATCTGATAATATCCTAACACCACAAGACTTTGAATAGGCAATAAATGACATGCCCATGCACTCTGCCCCAGGCCCAGACTCATGGAACTCCGTGTTCATCAAGAATTGCAAAAAGCCCCTTTCACATGCTTTCGGCATTCTATGGAGAGGGAGCATGGACACAGGGGTCATCCCAGACTCACAAAAAACAACATAGCCCCACTCCACAAAGATGGCAATAAAGAACTGCAGAGAACTGTAGACTGATAGCACTAACATCCCATATCTTAAAAATCTTTTAAAAGGCTCTAAGAAGAAAGATCGCCAACCACCTAGATACCCATCAGTTACACAACCCAGGGCTACGTGGGTTTAGAGCAGCTTGCTGCTACCTGTCCCAGCTACTGGACCACTATGACAAGGTCCTGGATGCTATAGAGGATGAACAAAATGCAGATGTAGTATACACAGACTTTGCAAAAGCCTTTGACAAGTGTGACCATGGTGTAATAGCGCACAAAATGTGTGATAAAGGAATAACAGGAAAAGTTGGTAGATGGATCTATAACTTACTAACAAATGGAACACAAAGAGTAATAGTGAACAGTGTAAAGTCTGAGGCAGCTACGGTGAAAAGCTCTGTTACACAAGGCATAGTACTCGCTCCCATCCTATTTCTCATCCTCATATCTGACATAGACAGAGATGTAAGCTATAGCTCCATATCTTCCTTCGCAGATGACACCGGAATTACCATGACAGTGACCTCCGTCGAAGACACCGCGAGACTCCAAGCGGACATCAACCAAATCTTCAAATGGGCCACTCAAAACAATATGAAGTTCAATGAAGAGAAATTTCAACTACTCAGATATGGAAAACTTGAGGAAATTAAAACTATCAGGGCATACAACAAAATCTAACCATACAATAGTGCGTAAAAGTAATGTGAAGGACCTGGGAGAGATAATGTCAGAGGACCTCACCTTCAAAGACCACAACACTGTATCTACCGTATATGCTAGAAAAATGATAGGATGGATAATGAGAACCCTCGAAACTAGGGACACCAAGCCCATGATGATTCTCTTCAAATCGCTTGTTCTCTCTAAGCTGGAATATTGCTGCACACTAACTGTTTCCTTAAGGCAAGCGAAATTGCTGACCTGGAAAGTATAGAAAGAGCTTTCACGACACACATAAGTACGATAAAACACCTAATTTACTGGAAACAGTTGAAATCCCTTGATTTGTATTCCCTGGAGCGCAGGCGAGAGAGATACATGATAATATACACTTGGAAAATCCTAGAGGGATTAGTACCAAATTTGCACATGAAAATCTCTCCCTATGAAAGCAAAAGACTCGGCAGGAGATGCAACATTCCTCCAATGAAAACCAGGGGCGCCAAGAGAACTTTGAGAGTCAACACAATAAGAGTCAGGGGCCCAAGACTGTTCAACTGCATCCCAGTATAAATAAGGGGGATTACCAATAGACCCCTGGCTGTCTTCAAGAAGGCACTGGACAGGCACCTAAAGTCAGTACCTGACCAGCCAGACTGTAATTCGCACATCAGTTTGCGTGCGGCCAGCAGTAACAGCTTGGTTGATAAGGTCCTGATCCACCACGAGGCCTGGCCTCACACCGGGCCGCGGGGGCGTTGACCCCGAAACCTTCTCCAGGTAAACTCCAGGTATAACAGTGGTCACTAACACTAAGGTTCACTTATAAAGGCCACTTATAAGAGAGATCACTTATAACAGATGTCACCTATAACAAGTAAATTATAACAATAAAAACTTATAACAGTGGTCATATATAACAGGTGTCATACCATGGTCACTGATAAGTGCATTCACTTATAACAGCTATCACTTGTAACAGTGGTCACTTATAATAACTATCACTTGTAACAGTGGTCACTTATAATAGCTATCACTTGTAACAGTGGTCACTTATAATAGCTATCATTTGTAACAGTGGTCACTTATAATAGCTATCACTTGTAACAGTGGTCACTTATAACAGCTATCACTTGTAACAGTGGTCACTTATAATAGCTATCACTTGTAAAATTTGGTCACTTATAATAGCTATCACTTGTAACAGTGGTCACTTATAATAGCTATCACTTGTAACAGTGGTCACTTATAATAGCTATCACTTGTAACAGTGGTCACTTATAATAGCTATCACTTGTAACAGTGGTCACTTATAATAGCTATCACTTGTAACAGTGGTCACTTATAATAGCTATCACTTGTAACAGTGGTCACTTATAATAGCTATCACTTGTAACAGTGGTCACTTATAATAGTGGTCACTTATAACAGTGGTCACTTATAACAGGGGTCACTTATAACAGGGTCACTTATAACAGTGGTCACTTATAACAGTGGTCTCTTGTAACAGGGGTCACTTATAACAGTGGTAACTTATAATAGTGGTCACTTATAACAGATGTCACTTATAACAGGGGTCACTTATAACAGGGGTCACTTATAACAGGGTCACTTATAACAGCGGTCACTTATAACAGTGGTCTCTTGTAACAGTGGTCACTTATAACAGTGGTCACTTATAACAGGGGTCACTTATAACAGGGGTCACTTATAACAGGGGTCACTTATAACAGGGATCACTTATAACAGGGATCACTTATAACAGGGGTCACTTATAACAGTGGTCACTTATAACAGTGGTCACTTATAACAGTGGTCACTTATAAAAGTAGTCACTTATAACAGGGGTCACTTATGACAGTGGTCACTTATAACAGGGGTCATTTATAATGGGTCATTTATAACAGTGGTCTCTTGTAACAGTGGTCACTTATAACAGTGGTCTCTTGTAACAAGGGTCATTTATAACAGTTGTCACTTATAACGGGTCACTTATAACAGGGGTTATTTATAACAGTGGTCACTTATAACAGTGGTCACTTATAACAAGGGTCATTTATAACAGGGGTCACTTATAACGGGTCACTTATAATAGAGGCCACTTGTAACAGTGGTCACTTATAACAGTGGTCACTTATAACAGTGGTCACTTATAACAGTGGTCACTTATGACAGTGGTCACTTATAACAGTGGTCTCTTGTAACAGTGGTCACTTATAACAGTGGTCACTTATAATAGTGGTCACTTATAACAGTGGTCACTTATAACAGGGTCACTTATAACAGGGTTCACTTATAACAGGGTCACTTATAACAGTGGTCACTTATAAAAGTGGTCTCTTGTAACAGGTGTCACTTATAACAGTGGTCACTTATAACAGTGGTCACTTATAACAATGGTTACTTATAACAATGGTTACTTATAACAGTGGTCACTTATAACAGTGGTCACTTATAACAGTGGTCACTTATAACAGGGATCACTTATAACAGGGGTCACTTATAACAGGGGTCACTTATAACAGGGATCACTTATAACAGTGGTCACTTATAACAGTGGTCACTTATAACAGTGGTCACTTATAAAAGTAGTCACTTATAACAGAGGTCACTTATAACAGTGGTCACTTATAACAGGGGTCACTTATAACGGGTCATTTATAACAGTGGACTCTTGTAACAGTGGTCACTTATAACAGTGGTCTCTTGTAACAAGGGTCATTGATAACAGTTGTCACTTATAACGGGTCACTTATAACAGGGGTTATTTATAACAGTGGTCACTTATAACAAGGGTCATTTATAACAGGGGTCACTTATAACGGGTCACTTATATAGAGGCCACTTATAACGGGTCACTTATAACAGTGGTCACTTATAATAGTGGTCGCTTATAACAGTGGTCTCTTGTAACAGTGGTCACTTATAGCAGTGGTCACTTATAACAGTGGTCACTTATAACAGTGGTCACTTATAAAAGTGGTCACTTATAACAGTGGTCACTTATAACAGTGGTCTCTTGTAACAGTGGTCACTTAAAACAGTGGTCACTTATAACAGTGGTCACTTATAAAAGTGGTCACTTATAACAGTGGTCACTTATAACAGGGGTCACTTATAACAGTGGTCACTTATAACAGGGGTCTCTTGTGACAGTGGTCACTTATAACAGTGGTCACTTATAACAGTGGTCACTTATAACAGTGGTCACTTATAACAGTAGTCACTTATAACAGGGGTCACTTATAACAGGGGTCACTTATAACAGGGGTCACTTATAACGGGTCACTTATAACAGTGGTCTCTTGTAACAAGGGTCATTGATAACAGTTGTCACTTATAACGGGTCACTTATAACAGGGGTTATTTATAACAGTGGTCACTTATAACAGTGGTCACTTATAACAAGGGTCATTTATAACAGGGTCACTTATAACGGGTCACTTATAATAGAGGCCACTTATAACGGGTCACTTATAACAGTGGTCACTTATAACAGTGGTCACTTATAACAGTTGTCTCTTGTAACAGTGGTCACTTATAACAGTGGTCACTTATAACAATGGTCAGTTATAACAATGGTCACTTATAACAGTGGTCATCATGACAGTTGGTCACTTATAACAGTGTTCTTTGTAACAGTGGTCACTTATAACAGTGGTCACTTATAACAGTGGTCACTTATAATAGTGGTCACTTATAACAGAGGTCACTTATAATAGTGGTCACTTATAACAGTGGTCACTTATAACAGTGGTCACTTATAACAGGGGTCTCTTGTAGCAGTGGTCACTTATAACAGTGGTCACTTATAACAGTGGTCACTTATAACAGTGGTCACTTATAACAGTGGTCACTTAAAACAATGGTAACTTTTAACAGTGGGAACGTACAACGGGGGTCATTATAAGAAAGGTTTGTTTTAACAAATATCCCTTATAACCAAGTGATGACATATAACCGTGGTCAATAATAACAGTAATTATTTATAACAGTTGTTTGGGTGTGTTCGTTATTGGCAGGTTCGACCTACACGGTACACTTCCTCATCAAGTACACAGGTGTTCGTTATTGGCAGGTTCCACCTACACGGTACACTTCCTCATCAAGTACACAGGTGTTCGTTATTGGCAGGTTCCACCTACACGGTACACTTCCTCATCAAGTACACAGGTGTTCGTTATTGGCAGGTTCCACCTACACGGTACACTTCCTCATCAAGTACACAGGTGTTCGTTATTGGCAGGTTCCACCTACACGGTACACTTCCTCATCAAGTACACAGGTGTTCGTTATTGGCAGGTTCCACCTACACGGTACACTTCCTCATCAAGTACACAGGTGTTCGTTATTGGCGGTTCCACCTACACGGTACACTTCCTCATCAAGTACACAGGTGTTCGTTATTGGCAGTTCCACCTACACGGTACACTTCCTCATCAAGTACACAGGTGTTCGTTATTGGCAGGTTCCACCTACACGGTACACTTCCTCATCAAGTACACAGGTGTTCGTTATTGGCAGGTTCCACCTACACGGTACACTTCCTCATCAAGTACACAGGTGTTCGTTATTGGCAGGTTCCACCTACACGGTACACTTCCTCATCAAGTACACAGGTGTTCGTTATTGGCAGGTTCCACCTACACGGTACACTTCCTCATCAAGTACACAGGTGTTCGTTATTGGCAGGTTCCACCTACACGGTACACTTCCCTATCAAGTACACAGGTGTTCGTTATTGGCAGGTTCCACCTACACGGTACACTTCCTCATCAAGTACACAGGTGTTCGTTATTGGCAGGTTCCACCTACACGGTACACTTCCTCATCAAGTACACAGGTGTTCGTTATTGGCAGGTTCCACCTACACGGTACACTTCCCTATCAAGTACACAGGTGTTCGTTATTGGCAGGTTCCACCTACACGGTACACTTCCTCATCAAGTACACAGGTGTTCGTTATTGGCAGGTTTCACCTACACGGTACACTTCCTCATCAAGTACACAGGTGTTTCGTTATTGGCAGGTTCCACCTACACGGTACACTTCCTCATCAAGTACACAGGTGTTCGTTATTGGCAGGTTCCACCTACACGGTACACTTCCTATCAAGTACACAGGTGTTCGTTATTGGCAGGTTCCACCTACAACGGTACACTTCCTCATCAAGTACACAGGTGTTCGTTATTGGCAGGTTCCACCTACACGGTACACTTCCTTATCAAGTACACAGGTGTTCGTTATTGGCAGGTTCCACCTACACGGTACAATTCCTCATCAAGTACACAGGTGTTCGTTATTGGCAGGTTCCACCTACACGGTACACTTCCTCATCAAGTACACAGGTGTTCGTTATTGGCGGGTTCCACCTACAAGGTACACTTCCTCATCAAGTACACAGGTGTTCGTTATTGGCGGGTTCCACCTACAAGGTACACTTCCTCATCAAGTACACAGGTGTTCGTTATTGGCAGGTTCCACCTACACGGTACACTTCCTCATCAAGTACACAGGTGTTCGTTATTGGCAGGTTCCACCTACACGGTACACTTCCTCATCAAGTACACAGGTGTTCGTTATTGGCAGGTTCCACCTACACGTACACTTCTCATCAAGTACACAGGTGTTCGTTATTGCCAGGTTCCACCTACACGGTACACTTCCTCATCAAGTACACAGGTGTTCGTTATTGGCAGGTTCCACCTACACGGTACACTTCCTCATCAAGTACACAGGTGTTCGTTATTGGCAGGTTCCACCTACACGGTACACTTCCTCATCAAGTACACAGGTGTTCGTTATTGGCAGGTTCCACCTACACGGTACACTTCCTCATCAAGTACACAGGCAGCAGCAAGTGTAGTAGTGACATGAAGATGATGTAAGCAGTCCACCAACCTTAGAGGAATAATAGTATTTGAGGTGGTCAGTCCCTCAGCCTGGAGAAGAGTTCAGCTTCATGATTAGTTTATACCTAGTTGTATTTTAGCTCATTCTAGCTCAATAGATAGACAACACCAAATTCAGTATATTAGACCTTAGTGCAATTACAAGAGTGAGTCAGGTGTTATTTTTAATTTGTATTTTTATAGTATTAGTTTATACCTAGTTGTACTTTAGCTCATTCTACCCCAACACATAGAGAATATCAACTTCATTATGTTTATTAGTGACTATACTCTATATTACCAAAGTGCTTAAACTTTATACTTATCCAAACCTCCCACTACTACAGATATCAGTATTAGAACTCGCCACATAATACAGGATATAAACAACCACTATTTAAACCTAAAAGATGAATGATCACGTTGACCCTGATCTAAACCTCCATAATCTAACACACAATCAAAACTTATTGGAAAGTAACTGCCTTTATTACACAGCATCACAAGCCACCACTAACCTAAACACTGTTCAAGGTCTATCAGTTCTTAACTACAACATCAGATCCTTAAGCAAACACTATGATGACCTCCTGGCGCTCCTTTAGTTGCTAAAGACACGCTTCTCCTGTATTATTCTTACTGAGACCTGGCTTAAGCAGGACACAATAGATATTTACCCACTACCAGGATACACAGCAATCCACAACTGCAGACCATTCCAAGTTGGGGGTGGTATTGCAATCTATTACTCTAACCAATTATCTTGTATTAGCACCACTTGCTTTAGTGAAGAATATGGAGAATACATTTTTGCTAATTTTACTGTAAAAGACCTCAAGACGCCTATAACAATCGGTGCCATATACCGGATACCCCACACAAACATCCCAAATTTCAGTGAGAATCTAAAGTCACTAATAACAAACAGACAAATGAACAAGCACCACCTTCTCTTAGCTGGAGACTTCAATATCAACCTTGGCCTACCAGATGATCAGCCTGTAACTGATTTCATCAACAATACGAACAACACAATTCTCATACCAACAATAACTAAACCAACCAGGCTCACAGAGACAAGTGCAACCATAATAGACCACATATGGACCAATATACTAGCCCCCCTTAAATCAGGGATAATCACAGACAGCACTACTGACCACTACCCTACCTTCCTCCTGACAAACATTAGTAAACCACCACATGAATACAACAAAGTCTCATTTAGACTCCATGACGAGGCCTCAATAAGGAAGTTCACAGCAGACCTAGAGACTGTTGACTGACCTACAGAATTCTCCAAGGCCAATGGTATTGACGATTGGACAGACTTAGACTATACAACAAACGTTGTCCTATAAAAAAAAACAGATCACGAATAAACAGCTCGGTTGCCCATGGCTAACCAGCAGCATTCTGAAATCCATTGATAAGAAACACCAATATGAAAAGCAATATAGACAGGGCTTAATACACCAAGATATTCTTAAACAATATTCATCAGTTCACACCAAAGTAATAAAAAATGCCAAACAACTATACTACTCCAGCAGATTCACTGACACAAGAGGAGATATAAAAATGACCTGGAAAACACTTTCTCAGATTCTGGGGACCCACAAACTGAAAAAAAAACAAGAATATTGTCCTAACTAAACCTAATGATACACCACTGCATCCCACTGACACAGCTAACAAGATAAACGACTTCTTCTCAACCATAGAATCTAACCTCGCCAGTAAAATCCCACATACCACCACTCGTGCCAGGGACTACCTAGATGGGAATTTCCCAAATTCCTTCTATCTTGTACCAACTGAGCCCGCGGAAGTTACTCCGATTATAAAGTCACTTAAAAATAACTCAGGGAGTCTGTCTCACGTCCCACCATTATTGTACAACCGAGCAGCCCATGTCCTTTCGCATGCTATTTCATTACTTTTTAACAAGTCACTAGAAACTAGAACTTTCCCGACACTACTCAAGACAGCAAGGGTTACATCAGTACATAAAGGTGGTGACCCTACAGATGTAAACAACTGTAGGCCAATATGAAACTTACCATTGCTATCCAAAATCTTCGAGAAACTCGTGCACAGGAGACTATATTAATTTATAACGGCACAAAACATACTCAACCCCTGCCAATTTGGATTCAGGAAAAATAAAAACACTAATGATGCAATTGTACAAATGCTAGATCCTGTTTTACACAGCATTGGAAAGCAACGAATATCCGATAGGAATTTTTATTGACCTAAGACAAGCTTTTGACACAGTAGACCACGGCATCCTACTCTACAAACTTGACCATTATGGTATAAGAGGCTATGCCCTTGCATATTTCAAATCCTACCTTACTAATAGGTATCAGTATGTCACCATTAAAGACACAGCCTCATCAGCACGGCCACTTGATACTGGAGTTCCACAGGGAAGTGTCTTTGGTCCCCTGCTCTTCCTCATTTACATCAATGATCTTCAAAACGTATCCCAACACCTGAAACCCATTCTCTTTGCTGATGACACGACTTATGTCATATCCCACCCTATTCTTGCCACCCTCAACACCATTTGTTAATGAGGAGCTGTTCAAAATATCGACTTGGATGACAGCCAATAAACTTACATTTAACACTGGCAAAACCTACTACATTATGTTTGGTAGCAGAGCATGTGTTGCACAACTTAACATTAGGATCGACAACACTCTAATTGCCAGAAATGATGAGGGCAAATTCCTAGGCCTATACCTCGACAACAACCTGAATTTCAGTACCCATATCCAACACATAACAAAAAAAGTATCCAAAACAGTTGGAATCCTCTCCAAGATACGATACTACGTGCCTCAAACGACCCTTCTCACACTCACTCATTTATCCATATCTCACCTATGCTATTTGTGCTTGGGGATCAACTGCAGCAACACACCTAAAGCCAATAATAACCCAACAAAAAGCTGCAGTAAGAATAATCACTAAATCCCATCCCTGGCAACACACTCCCCCCACTCTTCATAGATCTAAACTTACTCCCTGTTCAGAACATTCACACTTACTACTGTGCAATTTACACCTACAGGACATTAAATTCCAATATTAAGCTTGACCTAAAACGCTTTCTTGATAGTTGTGACAGAACCCACATTCATAACACCAGACACAAACATCTCTATGACATTCCCCGTGTCCGACTAAACCTTTACAAAAATTCTATGTATGTCAAATGGCCTAAAATCTGGAACACTCTACCTGAAAACTCTAGAACTGCAGATATATTCATCACCTTCAAAACTACAGTTAGACAACATCTTATCTCCCTGATACACCCCGACAACTAACTACATGATAACCACCTGGTGGTTCACACTTACACTCACTCACCCACTTGTCTATAATCACGGAAATACGAATCTTAATCATAAAATAATGAATCTTAACTAGTCATAAGTTTGCCTGTGATACTACAATATAGAACCTGTGTATTGTGCCAAAACAAAAGCATTTACATTGCTAAACTCACAAACTATAATGTAGTCACTTAGCCTTAATACCAACTTACTCCATAATCTATATTAATTTAGAGTTAAGAATTAATCTAAGTCTGCCCGAAATGCCTAGCCATGCTAGGTGTCCAATTATATGTGGAGAGTATATACTCGGTAACATTATATATGTGGAGAGTATATACTCGGTAATATCAGTTATGTGTGGAGAGTATATACTCGGTAATATATATGTGGAGAGTATATACTCGGTAATATCAGTTATGTGTGGAGAGTATATACTCGGTAATATTAATTATATGTGGAGAGTATATACTCGGTAATATTAATTATATGTGGAGAGTATATACTCGGTAATATTAATTATATGTTGAGAGTATATACTCGGTAATATTAATTATATGTGGAGAGTATATACTCGGTAATATTAATTATATGTTGAGAGTATATACTCGGTAATATTAATTATATGTTGAGAGTATATACTCGGTAATATTAATTATATGTGGAGAGTATATACTCGGTAATATTAATTATATGCGGAGAATATATACTCGGTAATATTAATTACTTAACCTGCGTAATTGGATATTTATATAAATACAAATCAATTAAATTCAAGTATAGAAGGAGTTAGTTTGTAGTATAATATATTGTATCAGACGTATACCATGGTGTGGGTGGTACATACCCATGTGTGGGTGTACTCGAATACACATTGTGTGGGTGGTATCACGATACTCTGGTAGTGGTACTCAATACCATGTGTGGGTGTACTCACGATACATGGATGTGGTGTACTACGATAACCCATGGTATGGTGGTAAATACACATACACTCAAGTGTGGGTGTACTTCACGATACCATGTTGGTGGTACTCACGATACCCATGGTGTGGGTGGTACTCACGATACCCATGGTGTGGGTGGTACTCACGATACCCATGGTGTGGGTGGTACTCACGATACCCATGGTTGGGTGGTACTCACGATACCCATGGTGTGGGCGGTACTCACGATACCCATGGTGTGGGTGGTACTCACGATACCCATGGTGTGGGTGGTACTCACGATACCCATGGTGTGGGTGGTACTCACGATACCCATGGTGTGGGTGGTACTCACGATACCCATGGTGTGGGTGGTACTCACGATACCCATGGTGTGGGTGGTACTCACGATACCCATGGTGTGGGTGGTACTCACGATACCCATGGTGTGGGTGGTACTCACGATACCCATGGTGTGGGTGGTACTCACGATACCCATGGTGTGGGCGGTACTCAGAAGATTACAGAGGTACATAATGGGTCCGGGGACTGAACCCCAAAGTTTTGATAGCTGAACTAGTACAAAAGTAATGAACTCATAAATTACAAAGGTAAAGAATCCTATAAGTAAATTTACTTACTTACGTTTATACATGGCTACAGTCAAGGACATTTAAGATTCCTCACCAAATTAACATTTTAGTGTTATATCCTAACATCTCTCTTTCGATAAACAATTTATATTGGCCAATATACATTAAGATACCTGTAGTGAGAATTAATACACTGGGAGGCGGACATTACATGTGGTGTAAACTCCATCAATTTCTGGTGATACTGCTTCTATTACACCTTAGTTAATTTCATTTGAAGATTCGGTCAATTTTCAAATTCCTTGAGAGAGCTAAATCCACCTCTCAGGACGGCCATCAGGGCAGTAATCGCTCAGATTCAGTTTTCCTTTTATGAGGTCTTCCCATGGGTCAAATAAAGAGCCGAGACGACCAGCAGTCAACCTTCCACACCAGTGTCCAATACTACTCTCTCCCATCATGACCCTTGAAGGTTTAGCACTTCTTTTTGCATATAATAATAACTCTTTGTCACCTACACAACCCCTCCTTCCCACTCAGAAGCACTCACTCGCTTCCTCACAAGTAGTTTGGTAGTTTGACTACCATTAATACGCCATATTTCCATTACCACTTAACATATATGTTACATTATATTAAAAAATTAGGAAATTTATAAAAAAAACTCCACAAGATCACTTACGGTAACAAGATTACTAGACCAAACAATAAACACGTACAGAGTTACCACTCTCACACCAAACAATAAACACGTAAAGAGTTACCACTCTCACACCAAACAATAACAAGTACAAACTTATCACTCTCACTCCAAACAATAAACACGTAGGGAGTTACCACGCTCACACCAAACAATAAAAACGTACAGAGTTACCACTCAACAAACAATAAACACGTGCAGAGTTATCACTCTCTCACCAAACAATAAACACGTACAGAGTTATCACTCTCCCACCAAACATCAAACACGTACAGAGTTACCACTCTCTCACCAAACAATAAACACGTACAGAGTTACCACTCTCTAACCAAACAATAAACACGTACAAAGTTACCACTCTCTCACCAAACATCAAACACGTACAGAGTTACCACTCTTTCACAAAACAATAAACACGTACAGAGTTACCACTCTCTCAATAAACAATAAACACGTACAGAGTTACCACTCTCTCACCAAACATCAAACACGAACAGAGTTTCCACTCTCTCACCAAACAATAAACACGTACAAAGTACCCACTCTCTCACCAAACAATAAACATGTACAGAGTTACCACTCTCCCACCAAACATCACACACGTACAGAGTTACCACTCTCTCACCAAACAATAAACACGTACAGAGTTACCACTCTCTAACCAAACAATAAACACGTACAGAGTTACCACTCTCTCACCAAACAATAAACATGTACAGAGTTACCACTCTCTCACCAAACATCAAACACGAACAGAGTTACCACTCTCTCACCAAACAATAAACACGTACAAAGTACCCACTCTCTCACCAAACAATAAACATGTACAGAGTTACCACTCTCCCACCAAACATCACACACGTACATAGTTACCACTCTCTCACCAAAAAATAAACACGTACAGAGTTACCATTCTCTAACCAAACAATAAACACGTACAGAGTTACCACTCTCTCACCAAACATCAAACACGAACAGAGTTACCACTCTCTCACCAAACAATAAACACGTACAGAGTTACCACTATCTCACCAAACAATAAACACGTACAGAGTTACCACTCTCTCACCAAACATCAAACACGAACAGAGTTACCACTCTCTCACCAAACAATAAACACGTACAGAGTTACCACTATCTCACCAAACAATAAACAAGTACAGAGTTACTACTCTCTCACCAAAGAGTAAACACGTACAGAGTTATCACTCTCTCACCAAATAATAAACATGTACAGAGTTACCACTCTCTCACCAAACAATAAACAAGTACAGAGTTACCACTCTCTCACCAAACAGTAAACAAGTACACAGTTACCACTCTCTCACCAAACAGTAAACACGTACACAGTTACCACTCTCTCAATAAACAATAAACACGTACAGAGTTACCACTCTTACCAAACAATAAACATGTACAGAGTTCCCACTCTCTCACCAAACAGTAAGCACGTACAGAGTTACCACTCTCTCAATAAACAATAAACACGTGCAGAGTTACCACTCTCTCACCAAACAATGAACACGTACAGAGTTACCACTCTCTCACCAAACAATAAACAAGAACAGAGTTAGTACTCTCTCACCAAAGAGTAAACACGTACACAGTTACCACTCTCTCAATAAACAATAAACACGTACAGAGTTACCACTCTCTCACCAAACAATAAACAAGAACAGAGTTAGTACTCTCTCACCAAACAATAAACACGTACAGAGTTACCACTCTCTCACCAAACAATAAACACGTACAGAGTTACCACTCTCTCACCAAACAATAAACATGTACAGAGTTACCACTCTCTCACCAAACAGTAAACACGTACAGAGTTACCACTCTCTCACCAAACAATAAACATGTACAGAGTTACCACTTCTCTCACCAAACATAAACACGTACAGAGTTACCACTCTCTCACCAAACAATAAACATGTACAGAGTTACCACTCTCTCACCAAACAGTAAACACGTACAGAGTTACCACTCTCTCACCAAACAATAAACACGTACAGAGTTACCACTCTCTCACCAAACAATAAACATGTACAGAGTTATTACTCTGTCACCAAATAAACACGTACAGAGTTACCATTCTCACACCAAACAATAAACACATACAAACACAGATCTTGCTAAAGCCTTCGACAAATGCGGTCATGGAGTAAACGCGCACCAAATGCATGATAAAGGAATAACAGGAAAAGTTGGTGGATGAATCTATAACTTACCAACAAATAGAACACAAAGAATACTAGCAAACAGAGTAAAATCAGAGGCGGCTACAGTAAAAAGCTCTGATCTACAAGGCACAGTACTCACTTCTATCCTGATTCTCATCCTCATATCTGACACGGAGAGATATGAAAGCCACAACACCATGTCCTCCTTTGCGGATGACACCCGAATTTGCATGACAGTGTTATCCATAGAGAACACTGCAAGTCTCCAGGCGGACATCAACCTAATCGTTAAATAGACGCTACAAAACGATATGAAGTTCATTGAAGAGAAATTTCCATTAATCTGATATGGAAAACTCGAGGAAATTAAAACTGTACTGGAATATAAAAAAAATTCCAACCGAACAATAGAGCGAATAACTAATGTGAAGGACCTGGGAGTGATAATCTCAGAGAACCCCGCTTTCAAAGATCACAACAATTTATCTACCATATCTGCTAGGAAAACAAAGGAATGGATAATGAGAACCTTCAAAACTAGGGACTCCAAGCCCATGGTGATTCTCTTCAAATCGCTTGTTCTCTCTAGGCTGAAATATTGCCGTACACTAACGGCCCTTTTCAAGGCAGGTGAAAATTGCAGACCTGGAGAATTTATACAGAACTTTCATGGCATGTATAGATACGATAAAGCACCTAAATTATTGGGAACGGTTGAAGTCCCTTGATTTGTATTCCCTGGAATGCAGGCGAGAAAGATACATGATAATACATGGAAAATCCTAGAGGGATTAGTACTAAATTTGCACACGAAAATCACTCCCTACGAAAGCAAAAGACTCGACAGAAGATGCAACATTTCTCCAATGAAAAGCAGGGGCGCTTTGAGTACACTAAGAGACAACTCAATAAGTGTCAGGGGCCCAAGACTGTTCAACTGCCTCCCAGCATACATAAGGGGGATTACCAATAGATCGCTGGTTGTCTTCAAGGAGGAGCTGGACAGGCACCTAAAGTCAGTACCCGACCAGCCGGGCTGTGGTTCGTACGTTGGTTTTACGTGCAGCCAGCAGTAACAGCCTGGTTGCTCAGACCCTGGTCCACCACAAGGCCTAGTCACGAACCGAATTGCGGGGGCGTTGACCCCCGAAACCCCCCTCCACTATACTTCAGGTATACAGAGTTACCACTCTCACACCAAACACTAGACATGTACAGTTACCACTCACTTACCAAACAATAAACACGTACAGAGTTACACTCACTAAACAATAAACACGTACAGTTACCACCCACTTACCAAACAATAAACACGTACAGAGTTACACTCACTAAACAATAAACACGTACAGTTACCACTCACTTACCAAACAATAAACACGTACAGAGTTACACTCACTCACTAAACAATAAACATGTACAGCTGCCACTCACTCACCAAACAATAAACACGTACAGAGTTACCACTCTCACACCAAACAATAAACACGTACAGAGTTACCACTCTCACACCAAACAATAAACACGTACAGAGTTACCACTCTCACACCAAACAATAAACACGTGCAGAGTTACCACTCTCACACCAAACAATAAACACGTACAGAGTTACCACTCTCACACCAAACAATAAACACGTACAGAGTTACCACTCTCACACCAAACAATAAACACGTACAGAGTTACCACTCTCACACCAAACAATAAACATTAATGGTCTTAAAAGTGCGAGTGGAGTCATGACTGACAGGCTTCGCATCCCATTACCAAAACAAAACAAACGTTTCCCACTTCTGAAATTAAGTGTTGCCCGTCAACTGCAACCTTTGTTTGGCCACCTGTGGAACCAGACAATGTTACAAAGGCACGTCACTGAAACGCGATTTTAAGCGAGGTCAAGGAAAGGTTGATGAGAGCTGCAAACAGGTACAAACTAAGGAAGAAAAGACTAAATTAGTACCAAAGGTGAATGCAAATAAAAATCTGAAGTAAAACAATTTGAGAAATTTGAAAGTAACTCAGGCAATGTATGAGACTAACCAATGGCAATCCACATTGTTTTTACGAATCTAATAATATATGAAGGAAACAGTGCAAACATAGGAACAATTTAAACTCTCTACCGTACGTAGTAAACAGTATTATTGCCAGGACTCACAAGTGTGACTTTAATGTTTTATAGAACTAGTTTCCGCGTCACAATTTAAGGAAACTCTGAACCAGGATGTTCCTAGCCAGACACTTTCAATCCTGCGTTTGTCAGGATATTCTTAGCAGGATGCTATCAATCCTGCCTTAGTCAGGATGTTCTTAGCAGGATACTATCAAACCTGCCTTAGTCAGGATGTTCTTACCAGGATACTTATCAAACCTGCCTTAGTCAGGATGTTCTTACCAGGATATTATCAATTCTGCCTTAAGATGTTCCTTGCTAACTTATACACAAATAACCCGCACGTATCGTTCCAGTCACTGTATTGTGCCTTTTTTGTTATTTAGTTATGTTGCCAGAGCAGCTAGTTTACTGTGCACCAGCGGCTCATCCTGTGAGCAGTAGCAAAAATATGAATACAGAGATCACAATGGAACTGTATCAAACCTCATAGTTACAACACGCAAATATTAGTTATTTCATACATTAGAATTACTTAATATAGCTAATGTACACAATACAATAGGAGATACCTCCTCAAAAAAAAAATAAGTATCCTGTTTTTTCTGAAAAAAAAAATTAATCATAACTGGGTTATGATCAGTAGACGTAATGTGTGGATACAGTCTCAAGATCTCGGATATCATTAGCAATAAAGTGTTTTGTCATATCCTGTAAGGTTTGCTTGGAGGTGTGTCTGAAAGGTTGGATGCTTGGGCACTAAGATATAATATTCCAGAGTATGGCCCTGTTTCTGTCCACACACACTGCTTTTCATGTCACTGACATCTCTATACAAACCATACTGCCAGAGATACTTAGTCTAGTAGTAACAACAGTACTGTCAGTGGTAAATTTAGCCTTAATCAAGCAGTAACATCTTGCAGTCTACTGATCTTGTTACTTTCCCTACATATATATTTAACTTGACACATTTTATTATGATGGACAATCCATCTGATAGTTCCTATCTGTACTGTTCTATTTTCTTCAAACTCGTTTGCTAGATTTTGTAGTGACGATGTTTCTTAAGCCTCCGTGAGAGAGAAAAAATTATATTCGACATTTCTTATATCTGATGCGTGTTAGCTAATTTATCATCTTTGTCATACTCCTGGAGACTTTCAGGCCACAAGCTCTGTAGAGCAAGTAAGGAAAGGAATCAGTTACAAAGAAAATGTCTGAGGTCGCGGTTTCCACAAGTCTGAGAGCAATAACAGTTATTAATTCAAATATACCTCTGTATTATAGTATCCATCAGGCTGGCTTACTTCTTGCCTCCCACTGTCAGAGTCAAGGCAGCCGTCGGCATAGTCAATGTGACATTGTTCTCTGGCCTCAGGTCGTGTATATGTTCCGGAGCATTGAGCTTAGAAACTACAGTAATCGAAGACTAGGATGGTATTCGACTAGTTTCTTGGGGGGGGGGAGTAGAAGAGCATAACGGGATACACCACATTTCTTTAGTTTCATTTTTGTAGTTCTGAAACAATGCAGCAGATTTTCTGTTACAAAGCTAATTAATAAACCACTGTAAAAGCAGACGACCCATATTCATTTTAGCTAGTTCGTGCAATATTACTTTCCTATTTGCAACATTGGAAGAATTTTTAATATCGAGAAGAGTCGTGTATTTGTGTTTTTAGTCACCATGTACTGTTAAAAATGTTGCGGCACAACTTGGTACGCCTTTTCCAGGTGTGGATCCATTAATATTGGGTGACATGTATTGTTTGATTCTGTGCAGTATCCTGTCAATAACTATCCTCTCACAGATAGCTTGTCAGTGAGATGGTGAAGGTGAACATCATGTTGATTAGCTAGACTCTCACACTTGCCTCAGCAAGGTTGTTTCTGGACAGAAACTCTCACCTGTCTTAGTGTGAGAGGTTGTTCCTGGCTAGACACTCTCGCACCTGCCTCATGTGTGAGGAACTTCTTCGGGGCCTGGTGACAGTGATGTCTGGGGTGACAGTGATGTCTGGGGTGTCAGTGATGTCTGGGGATCCATTGTCTGCTACATTATCTCTACGAGCCCCCCTACGTTGTTGCATTGCCAATCTGCTAAGTTGTTGCGTACTGCTGTTACATATTGCACTGAGCATATTGCAAAGGTTAACCTTTTGTTATAGTGCTTGTGGGTTATACTAAAAAACTCATTTTAGGCATTTGTGGCTGAATATATCCTTCCTCAAGACCAGAAAAGTGCACGTGACAAGATTCCCTAGCCTATAACCTGTTACAACCGCCACAAGCCTGGCCACATCAAGACCACTTGCCCTAGTGGTAAGTATATACCACAACCTCAGGGGAAAATAACTATACTTATTGATGAAGCAAATCAGCGGAATATACATGTTGTATGGCACCATTTTATAGTATCAGCCAAATACTCCTTATGGAGCAGGAATGTCCCACTGAAGTATCCACCTTCAGGGATACCGGGGCTTATTCCTCCCTTTTACAAGAAGAAATACTTCCAGCTGATAAGGAAACATCATTAAACTTCTGAGTGTCGCTGGAAGCTTATGGAGGGAGGGACAATTTCTTTTGTTCTTTTGTTCCTCCTTCTGGGGGTTGTCTCATGCATGATGATTTATGGTTACTTGGCTACAGTAAAACTACATTCTAGATGTTGTCCTGAGCCTATAGTAACCACAGAAGCCTCTTCTCTGGTGTTGGCCATAACTCGGGCAATGTCCATTGGAATTTCTGAAGAGAAAGCTGACTTTTCCTTGGAGGACTGCGATCTTGGGCTAGACAATTTATTTTATGGGGAAAACTGGCCAGGGCCTTGTAACTCAAATTAAAAGTCCGTGATCAATCTTTCTTATTTTGGGAAGGAAGCATTGTCAGACACTCTTGTTTCCATACCCGAGGGACTGACTTTCCAAGAAGAGCAACCAAGGGACCCATATCTGGCTTCTGCTCTTAATCCTGCTGTTGTTGAATCCAGCTCTACTCACTCTGCTAAATATACATTTAAGAACATAAGAACATAGGAAAGGAGGAACACTACAGCAGGCCTGTTGGCCCATACTAGACAGTCCCTTACAATCCTTCCCACTAACAAAATATTTGCCCAACCCAATTTTCAGTGCTACCCAAGAAATAAGTTTTGATGATTCTATTTACTCTTTATGCAAGTCTCATTCAAATCCAACCCCTCTCACTCATGTATTTATCTAACCTAAATTTGAAACTACCCAACATTTTAGCTTCAATAACCCTACTAGGCAGATTGTTCCACGCATCAACTACCCTATTTCCAAACCAATACTTTCCTATATCCTTTCGAAATCTAAACTTATCTAATTTGAATCCATTATTGCGGGTTCTTTCTTGAAGTGATATCCTCAAAACCTTATTTATATCCCCCTTTTTAACACCCATCTTCCACTTATACACTTCGATCATGTCTCCCCTCATTCCTCGTCTTACAAGTGAAAGTAGTTTAAGAGTCTTCAATCGTTCTTCGTACGGAAGATTTCTAATGTTATGTATTAATTTGGTCATTCTTCGCTGAATGTTTTCTAGCGAATTTATATCCATTCTGTAATATGGAGACCAAAACTGAGCTGCATAATCTAGGTGAGGCCTTACTAATGATGTATAAAGCTGTAAAATAACCGCTGAACTTCTGTTGCTTACACTTCTAGATATAAATCCCAGTAAACTGTTTGCTTTGTTACGTACGTTTAGGCATTGCTATCTTGGTTTAAGGTTACTGCTCACCATAACCCCAAATCCTTTTCGCAATCTGTATGGTTACATTTATCTACATTGAACTGCATCTGTCACTTTTCTGACCACGAACTGAGTGTGTCTAAATCCTCCTGAAGTTCCGTGACATCTAAGTTTGAATCAGTTAATCCTACCTATCTGTGTCATCGGAGAATTTGCTCATATCACTAGTAATTTCGCTCCTTCACCCCAGGAGACCAGGTGTTGGTCCAGGAACCTGTACCTGGACACATCTTAAAAGCGAGACTTATGGGCCCGATGCAAGTGATAAAATAGAATTCTGGTATCAAGATTGATGGACTGATTACGTCGACTCCTGGATGAGGGACTGATTACCTCAAACTCCATCTTATTTTCACCATTCTTCTTTGTATTGGACTGATGAAACCAGTGTGTGGCGAAACGTTTCCACAGTAAAGATACCCAAGTATCTATCAGCTTATCAGTTCTCTGAACCATTAACTACCTTGGGTAAGGTTTACTACATTAATCAGTAAAAACTATTCTTCGAGTCACCTGAAGTCCCAGTAATGACTTTTTCCTCTGTCCGTTACCCCACTGACAACCCTGATTCCTTCTACACTATATTCCGGAGGTTCAAATAGGGTTTTCCAACTTAGTCAATTTCCAGATCCTGGCCGTCTTATGTTGGGACTTGCAGAAGCCCAGATAACAACACTCACTACCCTTCTGCTAATCTATCCCGACATATTTTCGGATGTGCCAGAAAAGTGCAACCTGGGTTATCACGCTGTGGATGTGGGAACGGCTGAACCGATTAAACTCTTTCCCTACAGAGCTAATCCTGAGAAGCAGAAACTGCTTCAGCAGGAAGCAGTATTTCTGTTAGAATATGGATTGGTGGATGAGTCGTCCAGGTCATGGGCTGCAGGTTCTCGGATGTGTGCATATTACCACAAGGTAAGTGAGGTCACAATACCGGATGCTTACCATCTTCTACCTGTAGACGACAAAGAGGACTTTGTGTGTAAGGATATTATTATATCTAAACTAGACCTCTTTAAGGGGTATTAGCAGATATCTTAAATATATAAAACAGAGATTTCTGCATTCTTAATTCCTGGAGATCACCATCAATACACTGTGAACCCTTTTAGAATGTGCAATTCGCCTGCCTCGTTCCAAAAACTAATCTGTCAGGCTATAAAAGGACTTGAAGGTGTGGTGGCCTACCTGGACGACACAGTAGTTGCAGTTTCTGACAGATGGGATCAACACTTGTTTCATTTCATCGAAAGGTTCAGATCATCAGACTAACTGTTAGCCTCAGTAAGTCATCATTTGGCCAATCTACTATAACTTTCTTAGGTCATGACATAGGTAGTGGTATATTTTCCAAAGTCTTGGCCATTTAGAATTATCTAGTTCCCCAAGGTAAGAAGTCTTTGCAAAGAATTTTTGGAATGATGGAGTTCTATGGGAAATTTTGCTGCAATTTTGCGTACAATGTAGCCTCTCTAACCTCTCTTACCAGTAATAAATTAAATTTAGTTGGTCCTTAAATTGTTAAGAGGCCATTAACAGAGTTAAGCGTCTGTTTTGAACTGCTCCCATACTATTGTCTCCAGATTATTCAAAGCCATTTTTCTTACAGGTTAATGCTCCACCATTGAAGAGGAGGCCCTGGTATTTGCGCTGGAAAATTTCGAAATTTTTCGTGTTATCAACGTCACATGTGGTCATCATCTTCACTGACTACAATCTTCTGACCTACCTCAGCAGCACGAGACATAGAAACACCCGTCTCATGCACTGGCCATTGTGGCTGCTACCCTGTAATCTGTTCGTCACTTTGTAGGAAGAGAAAAATGTGTTAGCAGACTTTCTCTCCACAGCTTGATTTGTTAGGATATTGTTTTGTGTGTTAGTAAAAAACGGGTAGTAAGCTCCTTTTTTTATCCTGATGGCCATAAAGTAAAATTTGAGTAAATATGACCATAAGTATCTTGGACTAGTGAGGGGGATACTTTGCTCTCTTTCACAAGTATCTTGGACTAGTGAGGGGGATACTTTGCTCTCTTTCACAAGTATCTTGGACCTATGTTCGCACTACTGTCTGCTGTCTTACTTTAAGGTTCGTGCCTGACTTTTTAAGTCTCTTTAGGCTCATCACTACCTACTGAGTTGGATTGTTGAGAGGAAAGGCAGTTCTATCAGTAATTTGTACCAAGGTGGCACACTATCCATTGACGGTTGCCTAGACCTGGTTATTAGATCACGTTTGGGATGGGAGTGTGGCATGCTCGAGAACGTTACATTTTATTACTGCTGAACCAGCAGTTTAAGAGTATAGTAGGAGGGGCCCCACTGTTATGCTAGGACCACCTGGTTCAACCCAGCAAACCACAACGAAGCCACCGAAGGTATGAAGTGATGTAAGGGACTTAACGTTCAAAATTGGCTGACTTACCTCAAGTCTGGTCGCTCACAGTTCTCACTGTATCTTGCTTGTACATTTGTTATTCAGTCATAATTCATATATATTGTATATTTACTTGCATGTTTATTGGGCGAAGGAAATGCATTAAGTATTTAATCTTTGCTGCCTTTTTGTTCATTCCTACCTTGTTATAGTAATGATGCAGCTATGAGCAGGTGTACAGGACAAAAGATTACACCTGGAATTGTAATGACCAAAATAGGCACTAACAACAAAGGCAGTAAGTACAATGACACAAACAAGAAAGGCACTAGCAACAACAATGGCACTAACAACATAGGCAGTAAGTACAATGACACAAACAAGAAAGGCACTAGCAACAACAATGGCACTAACAACAAAGGCAGTAACAAGAGTGCTACTAACAAGAATAATACTAACATTAGTACTAACAACAAAGGCATTAACAACAATTGCACTAAAAACAAAGAAAGGCACTAGCAACAACAATGGCACTAACAACACTGGCACTAACAACACTGGCACTAACAACACTGGCACTAACAACAATGAGAGTAACAACACTGGCACTAACAACACTGGCACTAACAACACTGGCACTAACAACACTGGCACTAACAACAATGGCACTAAGAACACTGGCACTAACAACACTGGTACTAAGAACACTGGCACTAACAACACTGGTACTAAGAACACTGGCACTAACAACACTGGTACTAACAACACTGGCACTAACAACACTGGTACTAACATCAATGACACTATCAACAATGAAACTATAAACAAAGGCACTAACAACAAAAGCGCTAAGAACAATGGCACTAACGACACTGGCACTAAGAGCAAAGTCTTAGGAACAAAGGTACTAAAAGCAAAGGTACTAACAACAATTTCACTAACAACAATGGCACTAACAACAATTTCACTAACATCAGTGGCATTAACAGCAAAGACACTAACAACAAAGTCACTAACAACAAGGGTACTAACAACAAAGGTACAAGCAACAAAGGTACTAACAACAAAGGTACTAGCAACAAAGGTACTAACAACAAAGGAACTAACAACAAAGGCACTAACAACAAAGGTACTAACAACAAAGGTACTAACAACAAAGGTACTAACAACAAAAGCACTAACAACAAAGGTACTAGCAACAAAGGTACTAACAACAAAGGTACTAACAACAAAGGTACTAACAACAAAGACACTAACAACAAAGTTACTAAAAACAAAGGAACTAACAACAAAGGCACTAACAACAAAGGTACTAACAACAAAGGCACTAACAACAAAGGTACTAACAACAAAGGTACTAATAACAAAGGTAATAACAACAAAAGCACTAACAACAAAGGCACTAACAACACATGCACTAGCAACAAAGACACTAACAATAAAGGTACTAACAACAAAGTTACTAACAACACAGGCGCTAACAACAATGTTACTAACAACTAAGGCAGTAACAACAAAGGCACTAACAACAACGGTACTAACAACAAAGGTACTAACAACAAAGATACTAACAAAGTTAATAACATCCAAGGCACTAACAGCAAAAACACTAACAACAAAAGATACTAACAACAAAGGCACTAACAACAAAAGAAGGCACTAACAACAAAAGAAGGCACTAACAACAAAAGAAGGCACTAACAACAAAAGAAGGCACTAACAACAAAAGAAGGCACTAACAACAAAAGAAGACACAAAGAACAAATTTCTTCTTGTCAGAAGGTAGTGTGTCAATACAGTCACCTGTCAGAGTCAGTCAGAAATGTTTTGTAAAAGGAAGGAGGAAGAAGAAGAGAAAGTGTGGTAAGTAAAGAGAAGAAAGAAAGGTAGTGAACGGTAGTGAACAGAAGAAAAAGGCAAAGCAGAACTACATCGTTTGTTTCCTCATATTAAGTGTGAAAGAAGAAATAAAAAGGTCATTGAATTGCTGGAGAGGAAAGATGTGAGATTCTTAATAAGACGTTTGAGAGTGTCTTTATTAAAAACACCTTAAATGTTGCTAGTATACAAACAACAAACAAATTTTTATTTGTTTGCAAAGGTTTCAGTGTGTGATTTACATTTTACAAAATGTTGACAACTACAAAGAAAGCCACTAACATGCCTGAGCATTTCAAGCAGATGTATTACAGAAGACACCATGATGAATCAGTAATCAACATGGAGGACTTTGTTATACAGGAAGAATACGTCGCAAACCTGCTACTGGATGTTGGCAAGAAGACAATGTGCCATCAGAGTACGTCAGAAACCTGCTACTGGATGTTGGCAAGAAGACAATGTGCCATCAGAGTACGTCAGAAACCTGCTACTGGATGTTGGCAAGAAGACAATGTGCCATCAGAGTACGTCACAAACCTGCTACTGGATGTTGGCAAGAAGACAATGTACCATCAGAGTACGTCACAAACCTGCTACTGGATGTTGGCAAGAAGACAATGTGCCATCAGAGTACGTCACAAACCTGCTACTGGATGTTGGCAAGAAGACAATGTGCCATCAGAGTACGTCACAAACCTGCTACTGGATGTTGGCAAGAAGACAATGTGCCATCAGAGTACGTCACAAACCTGCTACTGGATGTTGGCAAGAAAACAATGTACCATCAGAGTACGTCACAAACCTGCTACTGGATGTTGGCAAGAAGACAATGTACCATCAGAGTACGTAGCAAACCTGCTACTGGATGTTGGCAAGAAGACAATGTACCATCAGAGTACGTCACAAACCTGCTACTGGATGTTGGCAAGAAGACAATGTGCCATCAGAGTATGTTGCAAACCTGCTACTGGATGTTGGCAAGAAGACAATGTACCATCAGAGTACGTTGCAAACCTGCTACTGGATGTTGGCAAGAAGACAATGTACCATCAGAGTACGTTGCAAACCTGCTACTGGATGTTGGCAAGAAGACAATGTACCATCAGAGTATGTCGCAAACCTGCTACTGGATGTTGGCAAGAAGACAATGTACCATCAGAGTACGTCGCAAACCTGCTACTGGATTTTGGCAAGAAAACAATGTACCATCAGAGTACGTCACAAACCTGCTACTGAATGAAGACACTTATGCAGCATATGGAAATCTTTATTCAGGAAACGTTTCGCCACACAGTGGCTTCATCAGTCCAATACAAAGAGGAAGGCGTAAGGAGAGGAGGAGAATGAGGTAATCAGTCCCTCAACCTGGAGTCGATGTGTTCAGTCCATCAATCTTGTAGAATGTACAGCATAGGGCCGTAGACGTGGCTTATATACTGTAGTGAGGTGACGAGAAGCAGATGGAGGCGGGGTCATAGTGGTACCATCCACTAGTCGAAGTAGGTCTTCGTCCAAAGGTTGAACAAGTGTTGAAGAATTCTTTGTAACAAGATCCCATGATGCTGCAGTGTCTGACAGTTGTGATGAATGGTTTGAAAAACCGACAAGTTGAAGATTTCCATATGCTGCATAAGTGTCTCAATCTTCAACTTGTCGGTTTTTCAAACCATTCATCACAACTGCTACTGAATGTTGGCAAGAAGACAAATTACCTTCAGACTACGTTGTAAACCTGCTATTAGATGTCAGAAAGAAAACAGTGGATGCAGATGCAATTACAGCTTATCCAAGACATCTCAACAAAACTCCACTGGGCACTCAGGGGCCCAAATTAATGTGCACACATCTTGAGATATCGCTACTAGAAAGTAAGCTGCGGATAACTGGGAAGTGGCACATATGCCGATATTTGACAATGATATTTAGGCGAATACCCACGACTGAAGACCGACCTCATTGACAAGCATTGGTAAAAAATTCCTGGAAACCCTCATTGTAGAAAGGTGGAAAAAATAATTATTGAATAAAGAATCCCTAAGAGAAGAGTTGTCAGACAGTTAATATCTATCAACTCTATTAAAGTACTATGAGGGAGAGACACATTAAAGACTTGTAAATAACACTGAAATAATAACGCACCTGCTGAATATATCCAGAGTGACTGACGCACTCGACGTATGGTTTAATACACAGAACTACGGCCCCAGCAGTGCATGGTTTAATACACAGAACTACGGCCCCAGCAGTGCATGGTTTAATACACAGAACTACGGCCCCAGCAGTGCATGGTTTAATACACAGAACTACGGCCCCAGCAGTGCATGGTTTAATACAGAGAACTGCGACCCAGCAGTGTATGGTTTAATACACAGAACTACGGCCCCAGCAGTGCATGGTTTAATACAGAGAACTGCGACCCCAGCAGTGTATGGTTTAATACACAGAACTACGGCCCCAGCAGTGCATGGTTTAATACAGAGAACTGCGGCCCCAGCAGTGTATGGTTTAATACAGAGAACTGCCGCCCCAGCAGTGTATGGTTTAATACAGAGAACTGCGGCCCCAGCAGTGTATGGTTTAATACAGAGAACTGCGGCCCCAGCAGTGTATGGTTTAATACAGAGAACTGCGGCCCCAGCAGTGTATGGTTTAACACAGAGAACTGCGGCCCCAGCAGTGCATGGTTTAATATAGAGAACTGCAGCCCCAGTAGTGCATGGTTTAATACAGAGAACTGCGGCTCCAGCAGTGTATGGTTTAATACAGAGAACTGCGGCTCCAGCAGCGCATGGTTTAATACAGAGAACTGCGGCCCCAGCAGTGCATGGTTTAATTCAGAGAACTGCGGCTCCAGCAGTGTATGGTTTAATACAGAGAACTGCGGCTCCAGCAGTGTATGGTTTAATACAGAGAACTGCGGCCCCAGCAGTGCATGGTTTAATTCAGAGAACTGCGGCTCCAGCAGTGTATGGTTTAATACAGAGAACTGCGGCTCCAGCAGTGTATGGTTTAATACAGAGAACTGCGGCTCCAGCAGTGTATGGTTTAATAGAGAACTGCGGCCCCAGCAGTGTATGGTTTAATAGAGAACTGCGGCCCCAGCAGTGCATGGTTTAATTCAGAGAACTGCGGCTCCAGCAGTGCATGGTTTAATACAGAGAACTACGGCTCCAGCAGTGTATGGTTTAATACAGAGAACTGCGGTTCCAGCAGTGTATGGTTTAATAGAGAACTGCGGCCCCAGCAGTGTATGGTATAATACAGAGAACTGCGGCTCAATAGTGTATGGTTTAATACAGAGAACTGAGACCCCAGCAGTGTATGGTTTAATACAGAGAACTGCGGCTCCAGCAGTGCATGGTTTAATACAGAGAACTGTGGCCCCAGCAGTGCATGGTTTAATACAGAGAACTGAGGCTCCAGTAGTGTATGGTTTAATAGAGAACTGCAGCCCCAGCAGTGCATGGTTTAATAGAGAATTGCGGCCCCAGCAGTGTATGGTTTAATGCAAAGAACTGCGGCCCCAGCAGTGCATGGTTTAATAGAGAATTGCGGCCCCAGCAGTGTATGGTTTAATAGAGAACTGCGGCTCCAGCAGTGTATGGTTTAATACAGAGAACTGAGACCCCAGCAGTGTAAGGTTTAATACAGAGAACTGCGACTCCAGCAGTGCATGGTTTAATACAGAGAACTGCGGCCCCAGCAGCGTATGGTTTAATAAAGAGAACTGCGGCTCCAGAAGTGTATGGTTTAATAGAGAACTGCGGCTCCAGCTGTGTATGGTTTAATAGAGAACTGCGGCCCCAGCGGTGTATGGTTTAATACAAAGAACTGCGGCCCCAGCAGTGCATAGTTTAACAGAGAACTGCGGCCCCAGCAGTATATGGTTTAATAGAGAACTGCGGCAAAAGCAGTGTATGGTTTAATAGAGAACTGCGGCCCCAGCAGTGTATGGTTTAATAGAGAATTGCGGCTCCAGCAGTGTGTGGTTTAATAGAGAACTGCGGCCCCAGCAGTGTATGGTTTAATACAGAGAACTGCGGCCCCAGCAGTGTATGGTTTAATACAGAGAACTGCGGCCCCAGCAGTGTATGGTTTAATACAGAGAACTGAGACCCCAGCAGTGTAAGGTTTAATACAGAGAACTGCGACTCCAGCAGTGCATGGTTTAATACAGAGAACTGCGGCCCCAGCAGCGTATGGTTTAATACAGAGAACTGCGGCTCCAGAAGTGTATGGTTTAATAGAGAACTGCGGCTCCAGCTGTGTATGGTTTAATAGAGAACTGCGGCCCCAGCGGTGTATGGTTTAATACAAAGAACTGCGGCCCCAGCAGTGCATAGTTTAACAGAGAACTGCGGCCCCAGCAGTATATGGTTTAATAGAGAACTGCGGCAAAAGCAGTGTATGGTTTAATAGAGAACTGCGGCCCCAGCAGTGTATGGTTTAATAGAGAATTGCGGCTCCAGCAGTGTGTGGTTTAATAGAGAACTGCGGCCCCAGCAGTGTATGGTTTAATACAGAGAACTGCGTCCCCAGCAGTGTATGGTTTAATAGATAACTGCGGCCCCAGCAGTGTATGGTTTAATAGAATAATGACACAATACACCAATGCTTCACACGGGATGGGAAAATTCTAGTTAGGAAAACAAATGTAGGTCAACTGTACACAATAACGAACGAGAATGATCTATCACGATTTCTCAGGGATACTAATCTTACAGAGAATAACTGAACAATGTCCAACCTAAAAGCCTACGTAGTGTAGTGTACGTTTTGATCCATTATTGTTCAAATTTCATTGTACAATCTCTTAGTATTTAAATAATCAACTACCTCATTTTGTGATTTTACTAGTAAGCATAAATCACCTTATGTGATTTTCTTATTTACTATTGTTCGCTTAAACATTATCTGAATTGATACTTTCTCTGTCCATATTATTACCTCATATTTTTTAAATACTATCAATTGATATTACTTACTAAAATTAATAATTATCATTTTTACTATAATTTCAATTTACTCTTAACATTTTTGACATTTAATAACCATTACTTGTCTAATTACCTTTACCTGCTTTATACCACATTTACTATCTTAGAGTACCTCTTAATTACCTTTGTACTGCCATATAACCTCTAGTATAACTACCAGTGCAATTTTGAATAAAAATAAACATTACTTTTTCACTTTTTTTGTAATCATTATTACTTACTAAAATTTTATTAAACACCATTTTTTACTACAAGTCAATTTACTTTTGTACATTAAACATTATTTTATACTTCCCATAACATTTTGTTGCCAAATTTTCAAGTTTTTATATTCAACTCCAACCTTTATATTATCCCTTGTACCTGTGTACCTGTGTACCTGTGTACCTGTGTACCTGTGTACCTGTTCTACCATCTTACTATCATATATAACCAAGACATTACCATTGTTATTTTTTACTATTATTTCTTTTGGTACTTTAATTGTGAATTATATTTTGTCAGTTTAAATCTAGTTATACTCCTGATCTTGTCAACAACCTATACCAGACTCTAGTGCAATTGCAAGTACCATTTCAATTTGTATTTTTATATTATAAGTTTATATTGTAATTCCTACTTAAGATTGTTTTCATATCTTAGTGACTATATTGTGTGTGCAATTAGTGTATATTTCAATTATATTATTGTTCGAGGCCCTTAACTATCTTTTGTTAACTAGTACCAACTACCTCATATATTTTTTTTTTCTACTTTTTTTATTCT
Organism: Cherax quadricarinatus; assembly: GCF_026875155.1. Taxonomy (NCBI): domain Eukaryota; kingdom Metazoa; phylum Arthropoda; class Malacostraca; order Decapoda; family Parastacidae; genus Cherax; species Cherax quadricarinatus. The sequence continues at coordinate 53,065,730 of NC_069415.1, forward strand.
TTTACTACCTAAACTTGCATATTTTATCTTGTCAATTTAAATCTAGTTAAACTCTAATTCTTGTAAAAAACTTATATAACACCTTAGTGCAATTACAATTGAGAGTCTTGTGCCTTTTTTATATTATTAGATTAAACTCAGTTGTACTATAGTCAATACCAAATTCATTATATTAGACCATATTGCAATTACTAGTGAGAGACTGGTGCTATTTTTAATTTGTATTGTTACATTATTAGATTAAATCTAGTTAATACATAAAACATAGACTCCACAAAAGTCATTATATTAGACCTTAGTGCAATTATTTGATTACCACTTTATTGTTCACCACAACTTATATTAGTCCCTTTTATATTATAATTTTATATTATAATTCTAACTTTAAAGAATTACCTTTAAAGTACTACCTACTATCATATTCCCAAGCTCCATTATTTGATCATCACTTTATTTGTTCACCACAAATTATTTTAGTCCCTTTTATATTGTCTCCTTTATTGTAGCTTTAAAAAACTACCTTAGCTCATTATTTTTACATTTGTCAAATAATTCAGGTGCTATTTTTTTAGCTTTAGAATATTTACTTTGAGCACACGGTATCTGCTGGCATGGGAAATCTGGAAAAACAGATGGGACGTGCAACTATGACCACCCTAGAAAATGCCATACCCATATGACAACAGGAAAATGCAAACTCCCTTCCTGTAAGCTTTTTCACCCTGAACTGTGTACCTCTTCAGTACAGGAAAGACTGTGCTATAACTTAAATTGCCAGGCATACCATCTAAAGGGGACAAAAAGATACAAAACATCCAGGCCATGGGAAAACCTGGGTAGCCACAGCCACTCAAGAAGGAGAGGTTTTTTAGTGCCAGGAAGGAAAAAAAAACTGGCAGGAAATGGCAGAAATCGTACACCAAATCCAGTCATTCCTGGAGTGGAACCACAGTCGTGGGCCTCCACTCCAAACCAACAGATACAGATACTAATGCCGGAAAAAAAAATCCCCCCCAGTACCAACAATACCACCAGTCCGATAACATTCTTCTTTGCAAATATACAGGGTCTAAAGCCCGCAACAAACACAAAATACCCCTTTTATCCGTGGACTGCTTGCAGAGGCAAAGGCAATGTTCGCGGCTTTACTGAGACCCACATAAAGGATCACTTGACAAGAAATATGGATCCCAGGTTACAACCTATACAGATGTGACAGAGTGAACAGGCAAAAGGGGGGGTTGGCCTGTACATTGCAGAGTCACTTGTTTGCACAGAACTGCTAAATGCCTCAAATGATGTAGTGGAAGTTTTAGCAGTAAAGGTCGAGAACCAAAACCTATCATTGTGGTAGTCTACAAGCCTCCGGATGCAACATCCAGCAATTCCAGGAACAGCTGTTAAAAATTGACCACTGTCTGGAAAACCTTCCAGCTCCTGCACCAAACATCTTGCTCCTGGGGGATTTCAACTTAAGGCACCTAAAATGGAGGAATATAGCAAATAATATTGTTGCAGTAATAACACCAGGAGGCAGCTCTGATGAAAACTCACACTCACGCGAGCTTTTAAATCTCTGCACAAAATTCAATTTAAACCAGCAAATAATAGAGCCTACTAGACTGGAGAATACACTAGACCTCATCTTCACTAACAATGATGATTGATAAGAAATGTTACCATATCAAAAACAATATACTCAGATCACAACATAATTGAGGTTCAGTCATGTATGCGCGGAGCCCCAGACCGACATAATGAGATTAGTCACGAGGGAGCATTCACCAAATTCAACTTCAATAACAAAAACATAAAGTGGGACCAAGTAAAACCAAGTCCTAACCGATATAAGCTGGGAAGATATACTAAGCAGCACAGACCCCCAACTTATGCCTAGAACAGATAACTCCGGTGGCACTCGATGTATGCACAAGGCTTATTCCTCTAAGAAAAAGGAGGAGTAGATGTAAAACAGAAAGAGACAGGCGCTCCCTTTACAGGCGACGGAAAAGAATAACAGAGCGGCTAAAAGAGGTCAATATATCTGAAATGCGTGGGGAGACACGGTCAAGAAAAGCAACACGAATTTAAAGCTAAAAGAACCCTTTTAGGGTCGGAATCGCGGGAAAAACTAAAAGCCAAAATGAAATCGAAAGAAACCCAAAATTTTTCTCCACCCAAATCAAAATCGAGAACAACGCCCCATATTGGGCCCCACTTAAAACAAGAGGGGTCCTAAAAACGGAGCAGCAAGGAAATGGTGAACATCAAGTCCCAAATTAACTCAGTTTTTAGCAACCGTAACCAGACGGGAACAAATCAAAATGAATTTTTTATGAGAGACCAAAAAAAAATTTGATGAACACAAACTATCCCATTTTTTCCTGACGCCCAAAGACTTCGAACAGGCGATAAAAGACTCCCACACCTGCCCCAGGGCCAGACTCATGGGAAATCTGTGTTCACAAGAACTCAAGAACCCCTATCACGACCTTTTCCATCCAGGAAGGGGGGATGGACACGGGGGGCGTCCCACAGTTATAAAAACAACAGACAAAACCCCATCCCAAAGGGGGCAGTAAAGCAACAGCAAAGAACTACAGACCAATAGCACTAACATCCCATATCATAAAAATCTTTGAAAAGGGTCCTAAGAAGCAAGATCACCACCCATCTAGAAACCCATCAGTTACACAACCCAGGGCACAGGGGTTTAGAACAGGTCGCTCTTGTCTGTCTCAACTATTGGATCACTACGACAAGGCCCCTAAATGCACTAGAAGACAAAAAGAATGCAGATGTAATATATACAGACTTTGCAAAAGCCTTCGACAAGGTTGACCATGGCGTAATAGCGCACAAAAAGCGTGCTAAAGGAATAACAGAAAATTCGGTCGATGGATCTATAATTTTCCTCACTAACAGAACACAGAGAGTAGTCGTCAACAGAGTAAAGCCCGAGGCAGCTACGGTGAAAAGCTCTGTTCCACAAGGCACAGTACTCGCTCCCATCTTGTTCCCATCCTCATATCCGACTAGACAAGGAGTCAGCTACAGCACCTGTCTTCCTTTGCAGATGACACCCGAATCTGCATGACAGTGTCTTCCATTGCAGACACTGCAAAGCCCCAGGCGGACATCAACCAAATCTTTCAGTGGGCTGCAGAAAACAATATGAAGTTCAACGATGAGAAATTTCAATTACTCAGATATGGTAAACATGAGGAAATAAATCTTCATCAGAGTACAAAACAAATTCTGGCCACAAAAAGAGCGAAACACCAACGCCCAAAGACCGGAGTGATCATGTCGGAGGATCTCACCTTCAAGGACCATAACATTGAAATCAATCGCATCTGCTAGAAAAATGACAGGATGGATAATGAGAACCTTCAAAACTAGGGAGGCCAAGCCCATGATGACACTCTTCAGGTCACATGTTCAAATCTAGGCTGGAATATTGCTGCACACTAACAGCACCTTTCAAGGCAGGTGAAATTGCCGACCTAGAAAATGTACAGAGAACTTTCACGGCGCGCATAACGGAGTAAAAAAACCTCAATTTTTGGGGAAAGCGCTTGAGGTTCCTAAACCTGTATTCCCTGGAACGCAGGGGGGAGAGATACATGATTATATACACCTGGAAAACCCTAGAGGGACTAGAAACCGAACTTGCACACGAGAATCAGTCACTACGAAAGCAAAAGACTTGGCAGACGATGCACCATCCCCCCAATAAAAAGCGGGGGTGTCACTAGCACGTTAAGAGACCATACAATAAGTGTCAGGGGCCCGAGACTGTTCAACTGCCTCCCAGCACACATAAGGGGGATTACCAACAGACCCCTGGCAGTCTTCAAGCTGGCACTGGACAAGCACCTAAAGTCGGTTCCGGATCAGCCGGGCTGTGGCTCGTACGTTGGTTTGCGTGCAGCCAGCAGCAACAGCCTGGTTGATCAGGCTCTGATCCACCAGGAGGCCTGGTCACAGACCGGGCCGCGGGGGCGTTGACCCCCGGAACTCTCTCCAGGTAAACTCCAGGTAAACACATACAGAGGTACAAAAAAATACAGATAAGAGCAGCATGCCAAAGCCACTTATATGCATAGCATTACGGGCTGGCTTAAAATTAACTTAAGATTAACTAAGCAATGATGAAATCAGTGATAAAACATTAATGTAAACAGATTACTATAAAGCACAAGTGAGTATTACAAAGACAGGTCATATGGTTGCATTCAGTCATATGAAGGATTCTGTTAGGTAGTGTATTTAAAAAATAATAAAGTTAGATTCGGTTTTAGGTTTAACATTTATGTGATATAATTGTGAGAAACATTTAAGATATACAATTTATTAGGTTCGTTATTCATATTTAATTTGGTTTTGGGTGAGTAAAAATGATCTTTGAGAAGAGACTTGAATTTATAAACATAGTGTTTTCTTTTATATTTACAGGTTTAAAGAATTCCAGATTTTAGGGCCTTTTATGTGCATTGAGTTTTTGCATAGTGTGAGATGGACACGAGGAACATCAAAGAGTGATCTGTGCCTTGTGTTAAAGGTCATGTGTTCTGTGAGGTTGGCAAGGGGGATGTTTGAGGGGAGGGTTAATATCAGAGTTAAGTGTTCTATGTATGTAATAGGTGCAGTAATAAGTATGGATTTTGTATGGTGAGTAGGTTTAGTGTAAATTGAATATTGGTGGAGTGTGCTGCCTGTAGTGAGAATTGTTATCATTTTAACTTTGTTTAAAACTTAATTCAACTATAGATTCACTACAAATCTTATATTACAAGCATTGATCCTGATACCAACCTCTTTTTTAATGATTTTAAATGATTCAAACAGTTACTGTAATTACTACACAGCAGAACAATCAAAGGCACTTCTCAGAGCCAACAAAAAACATAACTATCTTAACTACAAAAATCAGATTTTTAAGCAAGCATTACAAATGACCTCACAGCATTACAAAAATTCCCCTTGAAATGCCAATATGTCCATCATTACACTAACTGAAACCTGGCTAAACCCCTGATACTACAGATGTCTATCCCAAATTCCTGGTTACACAAGCCATACACAACTGTAGGCCAGACCAACAAGGGGGTGGCACAGCTATATACTACTCAGACCAACTAGAATGATCACTAATACTTGCACAAGGGAATGAACATGGGGAATATTAATAGCTAAATTAAAAATCCAAATACCTACAAAACCTCTCACAATTGATAAACATCTCAAGTTCCACAGTAAAACATAGCCAATTTTAGTCAAAACCTAGAAGTATGATAACTGATGCACGCATGAAAAAAGATCACTTACTATCTCAGGTGACTTCAATATAAATTCCTGCAAGACCAGGACCCACACGTTACTGAATTCACAAACACAATGAGTTAACTCATTTTGCTACCAACAGTAACAAAACCTACAAGAGTTACAGAGCTAGTTTTTTCCCTACTTGACCACATCTGGACCAACACCATATCCCCTTTAAAATCAGGCATAATTACAGATAATACCACAGACCACTACCCTACTTTCCTCATAACAACTCTTGGTAAAATACCCCAAGACACTACTAAAGTCACCTTCAGACTTCACAATAAAGGCAGCCATTAATAACTTCACAACACAGTAACAAACATTGACTGGCACACTAGCTAGAAATCTATCCAGAAAATTTGACGAATGTTTTAAAAATTTTTCTAAAAAAGACCCAATACCTCTATAACAAGAAACTGCCCTAAAAAAACTAAACAGATGACAGCTAAGAGACTGAACATCCCTGGCTAACACCCAGCATTCTCAAATCCATATATACAAAACACCGATATGAAAAACAGTACAGAATGGGTCACATAACCAGAGACAAAACAAAACTTCCTCGTCAATCCTAACCACCTGAAAGAAAGGCAAAAAAATTGATTATGAGAACAGATTACCCAAAACTTACGAGGTGATATAAAAAAGACCTGGAAGACCCTATCAGAAATTCTGGGAACAAAAAAGATATCACGAAATAGCGAAATAAAATTAGCAAAATCAGATGAACCCCAACTCCCCCCAAACAGAAACAGCAAACAGACTCAATGATTTCTTCTCCACTATAGGACAAAACCTTGCCAATAAAATCCCAAGCTCAGATACCCCCCCCAAATGACTACCTCACAGGAAAACTACCCGAACACACTGTTCCTAGCTCCGACTAACCCATACGAAGTCTCCCTTATTATCAACGCACTAAAAAACAAGGCAGGAGATTTAAATACCTTACCACCCTTTATATACAAAAAAGTGTCACAAGTACTATCACCAATCATTGCAACACTCTTTAACAAATCCATTGAATCCTCCACCTTCCCTACAGCTCTCAAAATAGCAGGGTCACCCCGATCCATAAAGGAGGAGACCAAACAGAGTTGAATAACTATAGGCCAATATCCAATTTACAAACCCCTCTCCAAAAATCTTCGGGAAAAATTAATTCATAAACAATCTACTCCTACCTCATCTCCCAAAACATTCTCAACCCCCGCCAATTTGGATTCAGGCCTAAAAAAATTACTAATGTGCTATTATACACATGCTAGAACATATATACACTGCAATAGAAGAAAAAAAAGTCCCACTGGGATCTTCAATGACTTACGTAAAGCTTTTGATACAGTTGACCATGACTTGCTCTACGTAAAATTGTCACACTATGGTATAAGAGGGCACTCCCTCAACTACCTCAAGTCATACCTCAGCAACAGAAGCCAATATGTGCACGCAAATGGGGCAAGCTCTTCCGCTCAACCAATTACATTTTGGGGTCCCACAGGGGAAATGTCCTTGCCCTCTTCTCTTTCTCCTATACATAAATGACCTACCAAATGCTTCGGAATTACTCAAACCCACACTTTTTGCAGATGACACTACATACGTCTTCTCTCACGCGAGCCAAGTCACGCTAGCCAATACTGTAAACACCGAATTACAGAAAATATCTACCTGGATGAGGACTAACAAACTTACACTAAACACTGACAAAACCTACTTCATTCAGTTTGGTAACAGAGCTACAGATGTACCTCTTAACATATTGATAAACAGATCACCTATCACAAAGCTAACAGAGGGAAAATTCTTAGGAATTCACCTTGATAATAGACTCAAATTTCATACACATATACAACAAATTTCTAAGAAAATTTCCAAGACTATAGGCATACTATCGAAGATACGGTACTATGTTCCACAGTCAGCCCTCCTGGCCCTATATTTACTCTCTTATTTACCCCTATCTCACCTATGGAATTTGTGCATGGGGCTCAACAACAATTAACCATCTCAGACCACTAATTACCCAACAAAAGGCTGCAGTTAGAATGATAACAAATTCTCACTACAGGCAGCACACTCCACCAATATTCAAAACACTCAACCTACTCACCATACAAAACATCCATACTTATTACTGCACCTATTACATACATAGAACACTTAACTCTGATATTTTAAACCCCCCCCTCAAACATCCCCCTTGCCAACCTCAACAGAACACATGACCATAACACAAGGCACCAAACACTCTTTATGTTCCTCGTGTCCATCTCACACTATGCAAAAACTCAATGCACATAAAAGGCCCCTAAAATCTGGAATTCATTACCTGTAAAATAAAAAGAAACACTACCTGTTTATAAATTCAAGTCTCTTCTCAAAGATCACTTACTCACTCAAAACCAAATAAATACTGAATAACTGAACCTTATAAATTAATTATCCTAAATGTTACTCACAATTATATCACACAAATGTTAAACCTAGGACCCAATCTAACTTTATTATTTTTTTAAATACACTACCTAACAGAATACTCCATTCTATTGAATGTACAGCAATGCATGCAACCATATGACCTGTCTTTGTAATACTCATTTGTGATTTATTGTTATCTGTTTACAATAATGTTTTATCACTGATTTCATCATTGCTTAGTTAATCTTAAGTTAATTTTAAGCCAGCCCGTAATGCTATGCATATAAGTGGCTTTGGCATGCTGCTCTTACCTGTATTTTTTTGTACCTCTGTATGTATGTATGTATGCTAAAAATAGAGAACTGCAGCCCCAGCAGTGTATGGTTTAATACAGAGAACTGCGGCTCCAGCAGTGTATGGTTTAATAGAGAACTGCGGCCCCAGCAGTGTATGGTTTAATGCAGAGAATTGCGGCCCCAGCAGTGTATGGTTTAATAGAGAACTGCGGCCCCAGCAGTGTATGGTTTAATACAGAGAACTGCGGCCCCAGAAGTGTACGGTTAATAGAGAACTGCAGCCCCAGCAGTGTATGGATTAATAGAGAACTGCAGCCCCAGCAGTGTGTGGTTTAATAGAGAACTGCGGCCCCAGAAGCGTATGGTTTAATAGAGAACTGCGGCCCCAACAGTGCATGGTTTAATACAGAGAACTGCGGCCTCAGCAGTGTATTGATTAATAGAGAACTGCGGCCCCAGCAGTGTATGGTTTAATAGAGAACTGCGTGCCCATCAGTGTATGGTTTAATAGAGAACTGCGGCCCCAGCAGTGTATGGTTTAATACAGAGAACTGCGGCCCCAGCAGTGTATGGTTTAAAAGAGAACTGCGGCCCTAGCAGTGAATGGTTTAATAGAGAACTGCGGCTCCAGCAGTGTATGGTTTAATAGAGAACTGCGGCCCCAGCAGTGTATGGTTTAATAGAGAACTGCGGCCCCAGCAGTGTATGGATTAATAGAGAACTGTGGCCCCAGCAGTGTGTGGTTTAAAAGAGAACTGCGGCCCCAGCAGTGCATGGTTTAATACAGAGAACTGCGGCCTCAGCAGTGTATTGATTAATAGAGAAGTGCGGCCCCAGCAGAGTATGGTTTAATAGAGAACTGCGGGCCCAGCAGTGTATAGTTTAATAGAGAACTGCGGCCCCAGAAGTGTATGGTTTAATAGAGAACTGCGGGCCCAGCAGTGTATGGTTTAATAGAGTACTGCGGCCCAAGCAGTGTATGGTTTAATAGAGAACTGCGGCCCCAGCAGTGTATGGTTTAAAAGAGAACTGCGGCCCCAGCAGTGTATGGTTTAAACAACAAAACGGCACAATACCGTGACTGGAACGATACACAAATAACCGGCACATAAAAGAGAGAAGCTTACGACGACGTTTCGGTCCGACTTGGACCATTGACAAAGTCACACCGTCAATGGTCCAAGTCGGACCGAAACTTCGTCGTAAGCTTCTCTCTTTTATGTGCGGGTTATTTGTGTATAGTGTATGGTTTAATAGAGAATTGCGGCTCCAGCAGTGTATGGTTTAATAGAGAACTGCGTCCCCAGCAGTGTATGGTTTAATAGAGAACTGCGGCCCCAGCAGTGTATGGTTTAATACAGAGAACTGCGGCCCCAGCAGTGTATGGTTTAATAGAGAACTGCGGCTCCAGCAGTGTATGGTTTAATAGAGAACTGTGGCCCAGCAGTATATGGTTTAATAGAGAACTGCGGCCCCAGCAGTGTATGGTTTAATAGAGAACTGCGGCCCAAGCAGAGTATGGTTTAATACAGAGAACTGGGGGCTCCCGCAGTGTGTGGTTTAATACAGAGAACTGCGGCCCCAGCAGTGTATGGTTTAATACAGAGAACTGCGGCTCCAGCAGTGTGTGGTTTAATACAGAGAACTGCGGCCCCAGCAGTGTATGGTTTAATACAGAGAAGTGGGGCCCCCAGCAGTGTATGGTTAATACAGAGAACTGGGGCCCCCAGCAGTGTATCTTTTAATACAGAGAACTGCGGCCCCAGCAGTGTATGGTTTAATAGAGAACTGCGGCCCAAGCAGAGTATGGTTTAATACAGAGAACCTGCGGCCCCAGCAGTGATGGTTTAATACAGAGAACGCGGCCCCAGCAGTGTATGGTTTAATACAGAGAACTGAGGCTCCAGCAGTGCATGGTTTAATACAGAGAACTGCGGCCTCAGCAGTGTATGGTTTAATATAGAGAACTGCGGCTCCTGCAGTGTATGGTTTACCACAGAGAACTGCGGCCCCAGCAGTGTTTGATTTAATACAGAGAACTGCGGCCCCAGCAGTGTATGGTTTAATACAGAGAACTGTGGCCCCAGCAGTGTATGGTTTAATACAGAGAACTGCGGCCCCTGCAGTGTATGGTTTAATACAGAGAACTGCGGCTCCAGCAGTGCATGGTTTAATTCAGAGAACTGCTTCTCCAGCAGTGTATGGTTTAATACAGAGAACTGCGGCTCCTGCAGTGCATGGTTTAATACAGAGAACTGCGGCCCCAGCAGTGTATTCTTTAATACAGAGAACTGCGGCCCCAGCATTTGAGGGTTTTTAATTCAGAAAAACTGCGGCTCCAGCAGTGTGTGGTTTAATACAGAGAACTGCGGCTCCAGCAGTGTATGGTTTAATACATAGAACTGCGGCCCCAGCAGTGCATGGTTTAATACAGAGAACTGCCGCCCCAGCAGTGTATGGTTTAACACAGAGAACTGCGGCCCCAGCAGTGTATGGTTTAACACAGAAAACTGCGGCCCCGGCAGTGTATGGTTTAACACAGAGAACTGCGGCTCCAGCAGTGTATGGTTTAACACAGAGAACTGCCGCCCCAGCCGTGTATGGTTTAACACAGAGAACTGCCGCCCCAGCAGTGTCCTGGTGGTCACAGAGAACTGCCACCCCAGCAGTGTCCTGGTGGTCACAGAGAACTGCGGCACCAGCAGTGTCCTGGTGGTCACAGAGAACTGCGGCCCCAGCAGTGTCCTGGTGGTCACAGAGAACTGCGGCACCAGCAGTGTCCTGGTGGTCACAGAGAACTGCCGCCCCAGCAGTGTCCTGGTGGTCACAGAGAACTGCGGCCCCAGCAGTGTCCTGGTGGTCACAGAGAACTGCCACCCCAGCAGTGTCCTGGTGGTCACAGAGAACTGCGGCACCAGCAGTGTCCTGGTGGTCACAGAGAACTGGGGCCCCCAGCAGTGTCCTGGTGGTCACAGAGAACTGCGGCACCACAGTGTCCTGGTGGTCACGAGAACTGCCTCCCCACAGTGTCCTGGTGGTAAACACAAAAACTGCGGCCCCAGCAGTGTCCTGGTGGTCACAGAGAACTGCCGCCCCAGCAGTGTCCTGGTGGTCACAGAGAACTGCGGCCCCAGCAGTGTCCTGGTGGTCACAGAGAACTGCGGCCCCAGCAGTGTCCTGGTGGTCACAGAGAACTGCGGCCCCAGCAGTGCCCTGGTGGTCACAGGGGAACTGCGGCCCCAGCAGTGTCCTGGTGGTCACAGAGAACTGCGGCCCCAGCAGTGTCCTGGTGGTCACAGAGAACTGCGGCCCCAGCAGTGTCCTGGTGGTCACAGAGAACTGCGGCCCCAGCAGTGTCCTGGTGGTCACAGAGAACTGCGGCCCCAGCATGTCCTGGTGGTCACAGAGAACTGCGGCACCAGCAGTAAACCTGGTGGTCACAGAAAAACTGCCCCCCCAGCAGTGTCCTGGTGGTCACAGAGAACTGCGGCCCCAGCAGTGTCCTGGTGGTCACAGAGAACTGCCGCCCCAGCAGTTTCCTGGTGGTCACAGAGAACTGCGGCCCCAGCAGTGTCCTGGTGGTCACAGAGAACTGGGCCCCAGCAGTGTCCTGGTGGTCACAGAGAACTGCGGCCCCAGCAGTGTCCTGGTGGTCACAGAGAACTGCCGCCCCAGCAGTGTCCTGGTGGTCACAGAGAACTGCCGCCCCAGCAGTGTCCTGGTGGTCACAGAGAACTGCGGCCCCAGCAGTGTCCTGGTGGTCACAGAGAACTGCCCCCCCCAGCATGTCCTGGTGGTCACAGAGAACTGCCGCCCCAGCAGTGTCCTGGTGGTCACAGAGAACTGCGGCCCCAGCAGTGTCCTGGTGGTCACAGAGAACTGCCGTCCCAGCAGTGTCCTGGTGGTCAAACAGAACTGGGGGCCCCCAGAAAGTGTCCTGGTGGTCCACAGAGAACTGCGGCCCCAGCAGTGTCCTGGTGGTCACAGAGAACTGCCGCCCCAGCAGTGTCCTGGTTGTCACAGAGAACTGCCGCCCCAGCAGTGTCCTGGTGGTCACAGAGAACTGCCGCCCCAGCAGTGCCCCTGGGGGTCACAGAGAACTGCCGCCCCAGCAGTGTCCTGGTGGTCACAGAGAACTGCGGCCCCCAGCAGTGTCCTGGTGGTCACAGAGAACTGCGGCCCCAGCAGTGTCCTGGTGGTCACAGAGAACTGCGGCCCCCAACAGTGTCCTGGTGGTCACAGAGAACTGCGGCCCCGCAGTGTCCTGGGGGTTTCACAGAGAACTGCGGCCCCAGCAGTGTCCTGGTGGTCACAGAGAACTGCGGCCCCAGCAGTGTCCTGGTGGTCACAGAGAACGCCCCCCCAGCGTGTCCTGGTGGTCACAGAGAACTCGGCCCCAGCAGTGTCCTGGTGGTCACAGAAAAACTGCCGCCCCAGCAGTGTCCTAGGGGTCACAGAGAACTGCGGCCCCAGCAGTGTCCTGGTGGTCACAGGGGAACGGGCCGCCCCAGCAGTTTCCTGGTGGTCACAGAGAACTGGGGCCCCCAGCAGGTCCTGGTGGTCACAGAGAACTGCGGCCCCCAGCAGTGTCCTGGGGGTCACAGAGAACTGCGGCCCCAGCAGTGTCCTGGTGGTCAAGAGAACTGCCGCCCCAGCAGTGTCCTGGTGGTCACAGAGAACTGCCGCCCCAGCAGTGTCCTGGTGGTCACAGAGAACTGCGGCCCCAGCAGTGTCCTGGTGGTCACAGAGAACTGCCACCCCAGCAGTGCCCTGGTGGTCACAGAGAACGCCGCCCCAGAAAGTGCCCCTGGTGGTCACAGAGAACTGCCCCCCAGCAGTGTCCTGGTGTCACAGAGAACGCCGTCCCAGCAGTGTCCTGGTGGTCACACAGAACTGCGGCCCCCAGCAGTGTCCTGGTGGTCACAGAGAACTGCGGCCCCAGCAGTGTCCTGGTGGTCACAGAGAAACTGCCGCCCCAGCAGTGTCCGGGTTGTCACAGAGAACGGGCCGCCCCAGCAGTGCCTGGTGGTCACAGAGAACGGCCCCCCCAGCAGTGTCCTGGTGGTCACAGAGAACTGCCGCCCCAGCAGGGGCCTGGTGGTCACAGAGAACTGCGGCCCCCAGCAGTGTCCCTGGTGGTCACAGAGAACTGCGGCCCCAACAGTTGCCCCTGGTGGTCACAGAGAACTGCGGCCCCCAGCAGTGTCCTGGTGGTCACAGAGAACTGCGGCCCCACAGTGTCCTGGTGGTCACAGAGAACTGCGGCCCAGCAGTGGTCCTGGTGGTCACAGAGAACTGCCGCCCCAGCAGTGTCCTGGTGGTCACAGAGAACTGCGGCCCCAGCAGTGTCCTGGTGGTCACAGAGAACTGCCGCCCCAGCAGTGTCCTGGTGGTCACAGAGAACTGCGGCCCCAGCAGTGTCCTGGTGGTCACAGAGAACTGCCGTCCCAGCAGTGTCCTGGTGGTCACACAGAACTGCGGCCCCCAGCAGTGTCCTGGTGGTCACAGAGAACTGCGGCCCCAGCAGTGTCCTGGTGGTCACAGAGAACTGCCGCCCCAGCACTGTCCTGGTTGTCACAGAGAACTGCCGCCCCAGCAGTGTCCTGGTGGTCACAGAGAACTGCCGCCCCAGCAGTGTCCTGGTGGTCACAGAGAACTGCCGCCCCAGCAGTGTCCTGGTGGTCACAGAGAACTGCGGCCCCCAGCAGTGTCCTGGTGGTCACAGAGAACTGCGGCCCCAGCAGGGGTCCTGGTGGTCACAAGAAACTGCGGCCCCCAGCAGTGTCCGGTGGTCACAGAGAACTGCGGCCCCAGCAGTGTCCTGGTGGTCACAGAGAACTGCGGCCCCAGCAGTGTCCTGTGGTCACAGAGAACTGCCCGCCCCAGCGTGTCCGGTGGTCACAGAGAACTGCGGCCCCAGCAGTGTCCTGGGGTCACAGAAAAACTGCCGCCCCAGCAGTGTCCTGGTGGTCACAGAGAACTGCGGCCCCAGCAGTGTCCTGGTGGTCACAGAGAACTGCCGCCCCAGCAGTGTCCTGGTGGTCACAGAGAACTGCCGCCCCAGCAGTGTCCTGGTGGTCACAGAGAACTGCGGCCCCAGCAGTGTCCTGGTGGTCACAGAGAACTGCGGCCCCCAGCAGTGTCCTGGTGGTCACACAGAACTGCCGCCCCAGCAGTGTCCTGGGGTCACACAGAACTGCCGCCCCAGCATGTCCTGGTGGTCACAGAGAACTGCGGCCCCCAGCAGTGTCCTGGTGCCCACAGAGAACTGCGGCCCCAGCAGTGTCCTGGTGGTCACACAGAACTGCCGCCCCAGCAGTGTCCTGGTGGTCACACAGAACTGCCGCCCCAGCAGTGTCCTGGTGGTCACACAGAACTGCCGCCCCAGCAGTGTCCTGGTGGTCACCCCAGAACTGCGGCCCCAGCAGTGTCCTGGTGGTCACAGAGAACTGGGGGCCCCAGCAGTGTCCTGGGGGTCACACAGAACTGCCGCCCCAGCAGTGTCCTGGTGGTCACAGAGAACTGCGGCCCCAGCAGTGTCCTGGTGGTCACAGAGAACTGCGGCCCCAGCAGTGTCCTGGTGGTCACAGAGAACTGCGGCCCCAGCAGTGTCCTGGTGGTCACACAGAACTGCCGCCCCAGCAGTGTCCTGGTGGTCACAGAGAACTGCCGCCCCAGCAGTGTCCTGGTGGTCACACAGAACTGCCGCCCCAGCAGTGTCCTGGTGGTCACAGAGAACTGCGGCCCCAGCAGTGTCCTGGTGGTCACACAGAACTGCCGCCCCAGCAGTGTCCTGGTGGTCAAAACAGAACTGCCCCCCCAGCAGTGTCCTGGTGGTCACAGAGAACTGCGGCCCCACAGTGTCCTGGTGGTCACAGAGAACTGCGGCCCCAGCATGTCCTGGTGGTCACACAGAACTGCCGCCCCACAGTGTCCTGGTGGTCCACAGAACTGCCGCCCCAGCAGTGTCCTGGTGGTCACACAGAACTGCCGCCCCAGCAGTGTCCTGGTGGTCACACAGAACTCCCGGCCCCAGCATGTCCTGGTGGTCACAAGAACTGCGGCCCCAGCAGTGTCCTGGTGGTCACACAGAACTGCCGCCCCAGCAGTGTCCTGGTGGTCACAGAGAACTGCGGCCCCAGCAGTGTCCTGGTGGTCACAGAGAACTGCGGCCCCAGCAGTGTCCTGGTGGTCACAGAGAACTGCGGCCCCAGCAGTGTCCTGGTGGTCACAGAGAACTGCCGCCCCAGCAGTGTCCTGGTGGTCACACAGAACTGCCGCCCCAGCAGTGTCCTGGTGGTCACAGAGAACTGCCGCCCCAGCAGTGTCCTGGTGGTCACACAGAACTGCCGCCCCAGCAGTGTCCTGGTGGTCACACAGAACTGCCCCCCCAGCAGTGTCCTGGTGGCCCACAGAGAACTGCGGCCCCAGCAGTGTCCTGGTGGTCACAAGAGAACTGCGGCCCCAGCAGTGTCCTGGTGGTCACAGAGAACTGCGGCCCCAGCAGTGTCCTGGTGGTCACAGAGAACTGCGGCCCCAGCAGTGTCCTGGTGGTCACAGAGAACTGCGGCCCCAGCAGTGTCCTGGTGGTCACACAGTCAAAATTATTCCCATTCAACCTCATTTATAAATGATATTTTACTTACAGAATCCAAATTTATTGTACTAGTTATGAACACGTGTTGTAAATTATAATAAAAATAATAATGATAATATTCTTATTATTATTATTCTTCTTCTTCTTCTTCTTATTATTATTATTATTATTATTATTATTATTATTATTATTATTATTATTATTATTATTATTATTATTATTAAACTTACACTGGTCAATATAGGTTTCAGTTTACGTTTTAGAACACGTGTTTCTAACTAATTTTGCGACACTGAATTCATATTCAAAGTTTTGCTCCAACACTTTTATTTTTTGTGAATTTTGTATTTCACAGAATCTACGAAATTTACTTTTTAATATTATTCCAGCATATTATTGTCTATTGAGTCTCTTCGTGGAAGAGGATTTACGATTTAATCTGATTTTTGTGGAATTATAAGACTGTTTTATCTCTACTAGATTTCATGTTTTTGCTCTTTGAAAATGGCATTTTCTGTCTCTGTTTTGTAACAGAGACAGAAAGGTCAGACAGAGAGTGTGCCTTCCTGGAGCTGGTGTTGGTGACATAGTCAGCAGGTTGGATAATATTATGGTAGGTAATGGGAACAAGCCCATTATCTGTCTTAGTGCTGGGGGTAATGACATTGGGAAGGGCAGGAGAGAGGAGCTGCTGGGTAAGTACAGGTCAGCCACAGAAGTAGTTAGGTCTAAGGAAGGGCTCCCAGTTGTTAGGTAAGACACATATGCAACAGTTAGGTATCTTTATTTCGAAACGTTTCGCCTACACAGTAGGCTTCTTCAGTCGAGTACAGAAAAGTTGATAGAAGCAGAAGATACTTGAAGACGATGTAATCAGTCCATCACCCTTAAAGTTTTGAGGTGGTCAGTCCCTCAGTCTGGAGAAGATACCTAACTGTTGCATATGTGTCTTACCTAACAACCTGTCGGTATTTTATACCATTTTAATGTTCAATCTGTCAGACACTGCAACACAAGGGTATCTTGGTACAGA
Organism: Cherax quadricarinatus; assembly: GCF_026875155.1. Classification (NCBI taxonomy): domain Eukaryota; kingdom Metazoa; phylum Arthropoda; class Malacostraca; order Decapoda; family Parastacidae; genus Cherax; species Cherax quadricarinatus. Next base: position 53,082,411 of record NC_069415.1, read on the forward strand.
CCTACAATCAACTTCAACAACCTCTACTAGTGAGAACGGCTGGATTTGAGAGGGACCTGACCTCCCAGCATCTGAGTTCTTACCTCTTCTATTGACCTACGTCTCACCTCTTGGCGCTATATAAGTGCTCCATCCTGTCACTTCATCTCCATATTGTTTCATTCCATGGAACAATGCTCTTCTCCAGACTGAGGGACTGACCACCTCAAAACTTTAAGGGTGATGGACTGATTACATCGTCTTCAAGTATCTTCTGCTTCTATCAACTTTTCTGTACTCGACTGAAGAAGCCTACTGTGTAGGCGAAACGTTTCGAAATAAAGATACCTAACTGTTGCATATGTGTCTTACCTAACAACCTGTCGGTATTTTATACCATTTTAATGTTCAAGAGCTCCCAGTCATATGTAGCATCTTGTCTAGAAAGTGAGTGGGCAATGAATGGATGTCTAGAGCAACTGGTATAAATTACTGGCTAGACAGGTACTGCAAGGAACTTGCAATCCCATTCATTGATAACTGGGACCTATTCTTTGACAAACGTGATATGTATGCAAGGGATGGGGTTCATCTCTCTGGGGATGGAGTGGTTGCATTAGCCAATTCAATTGAGAGGGTAATTGATGACTTGTCTAGGAATTTAAACTGATAGATTATAGAGGTATGGGTGTTTGTGGGAAACAATCAGGCAGCAGCATTAGGGTTAAAAACAGCAGTTATTACTGGGATACCTCAGGGATATGTTTAAAAGAAAATATTCAAAATAAAGTTGCTAGTAATGGCAAATCAATTGATCAACAAACAAAGAGATAGTAGAGGGCAATGAGTGACTAGCTCCCTTAAGATTTACTATACAAATAATAGGAGTCTAAGAAATAAGACAGATGAGCTAAGATTACTTGCAAGTGTAGGTAATATAGATATTATTGGTATAACAGAGACCTGGTTCAGCCTGAAAGATTAGAGAAATACCTTCTGAATGCAACACACAGGGTTATAAACTATTCCACACTGATAGGGTCAACAGGAAGGGTGGTGGTGTGGCGATGTATGTCAGAGAAAAATTTAAATTGTTGCCATAGACATGATATAAAATTAGAAACATCGAACACAGAATCTGTTTGGCTACAGTTTCTCGAGGGACGTGACAAATTAATTTTGGGTGTGATTTATAGGCCCCCAAACCTTAATAGGGAGTGCAGTAAGCTGTTATGGGACGAAATTCATAAGGCATCTAGATATGAAAATGTTGTGATAATGGGAGATTTTAACTTTAGACAAATTGATTGGAACAATATGACAGGAAATCTTGAGTCTAGTGACTTTCTTGATACGGTTCAGGATTGCTTTTTAGAACAGGTTGTGACAGAACCATCTAGAGGAAACAATCTGCTTGACTTGGTTCTTGCCAACAGTGAGTCACTAATTAATAATCTTGAGGTTAATGATGAGCTTGAGAAAAGTGATCACAAATCACTTAGTTTCAATATATCATGGAATTACCCAGATAACTGCAATCAAATCTCTGTCCCAGATTTTCGCTTCGCCGACTTCATGGGACTGAAAAATTACCTGGGTGGGCTAAATTGGGATGTCCTGACTATGGGTCAGGTAGGTGATCTTGGTTGCCAAGATGACGTTTTTCAGGGCATAGTTCTAGCTGCCCAGACAACTTTTGTTCTGAGTAGGGAAATTAGATCTAACAAAAATTATCCCAAATGGATGAACAATAGATTAAAACATCTTATTGGTCAAAAGAGAGGCATATGTAGGCGTATCAAAAGAGGGGATGGGCAGTTAAGAAATTAATATATTCAATTAAAGAGAGAAATAAAGAAAGGAATAAGAAAAGCAAAAAGGGATTATGAGGCTAAGGTCGCAAGGGATTCAAAGACTAACCCAAAAGGGTTCTTTCAGGTATACAGTAGTAAGATTAGGGACAAGATTGGCCCACTTAAGAGTAACTCTGGTCAGATCACTGACAGTGATAAGGATATTTGTGAAATTCTCAATACCTACTTCCTCTCAGTTTTCACCCAGGAAAATACTAGCGATATTCCTGAAATAATAGATTATGTAGAACAGGATGATAATAAACTATGTACGATTGCAGTAACTAGTGACATGGTCCTCAGACAAATAGAGAAACTAAAACCTAACAAATCCCCAGGCCCAGCTAACGCGACGGGCTGGAGTTTTGAGACTCTCTGACCGCGGGTTCAATCCCGGCCGGGGTATGGTTTGTGTTAAAGGAATGTAAAGAGGAACTTAGCATACCTTTGGCTAGTCTTTTTAACATATCACTACAAATTGGCATAGTGCCTGATAAGTGAAAAATGGCAAATGTAATACCTATTTACAAGGCAAGTGACAGGTCCTTGGCTTCGAACTATAGACAAATAAGCCTTACCTCCACAGTGGGAAAATTTATGGAATCAATAATTGCCGAAGCAATTCGTAGCCATCTTGACAGGCACAGATTGATTAATGAATCTCAACACGGTTTTACAAAGGAGCATTCCTGTCTTACGAATTTACTAACTCTTTTCACTAAGGTGTTTGAGGAGGTAGATCATGGTAATGAATATGATATTGTGTATATGGACTTCAGTAAGGCTTTTGATAGAGTTCCTCACCAGAGGCACACGGAATAGGAGGAGAAATTTTTTCCTGGGTAGGGGCATGGCTGACAAACAGACAGCAGAGAGTTTGCATAAATGGGGAGAAATCAGAATGGGGGCACGTCACAAGCGGTGTTCCTCAGGGGTCAGTGTTGGGCCTGTTGTTGTTCACAATTTACATAAACGACATAGATGAGGGAATAAATAGCGACATAAGCAAATTTGCTGATGACACCAAAATAAGCCGTCCAATTCATTCTAATGAGGACACTAGAGCACTCCAGGATGATTTGAATAGACTGATGCAATGGTTAGAGAAGTGGCAGATGCAGTTTAATATTGACAAATGCAAAGTTCTAAATGTTGGACAGTTAAATAACCATGCCACATATAAACTAAATAATGTAGATCTTAATACTACCGATTGCGAAAAGGATTTAGGAGTTCTGGTTAGCAGTAATCTAAAACCAAGACGACAGTGCATTAGTGTTCGCAATAAAGCTAACAGAATTCTTGGCTTCATATCTAGAAGTATAAATAATAGAAGTCCTTAGGTTGTTCTTCAACTCTATATATCTCTGGTTAGGCCTCATTTAGACTATGCTGCTCAGTTCTGGTCACCGTATTACAGAATGGATATAAATGCTCTGGAAAACGTACAAAGGAGGATGACAAAGATGATCCCATGTATCAGAAATCTTCCCTATGAGGATAGACTGAGGGCCCTGAATCTGCACTCTCTAAAAAGGCGTAAAATTAGGGGGGATATGATCGAGGTGTATAAATGGAAAACAGGAATAAATAAAGGGGATGCAAACAGCGTGTTGAAAATTTCCAGCCAAGACAGGACTCGCAGCAATGGTTTCAAGCTGGAAAAATTCAGATTCAGGAAGGATATAGGAAAGCACTGGTTTGGTAATAGAGTTGTGGATGAGTGGAACAAACTCCCAAGTACAGTTATTGAGGCTAAAACGTTGTGTAGTTTTAAAAATAGGTTAGATAAATACACGAATGGGTGTGGGTGGGTGTGAGTTGGACCTGACTTGCTTGTGCTGCTGGGTCTGGTACAGTACTCCATCCTTGAGTGGAGGTGACCAGACTGGGTGGGTCATTGGGCTAATCCGGGGGGTCATTGGTCTAATCCGGGGGGGGGACATGGACCTGCTCCGCATGGGTCAGTAGGTCTGTTGTAGTGTTCCTTCTTTCTTATGTTCTTATGTTCTTAAATGTCAGGTTTATAAGCTTACAATGTCTGGTGTTTACTTAAACGATAGTAATGTATTTTGTTATATATATATATATATATATATATATATATATATATATATATATATATATATATATATATATATATATATATATATATATATATATGACGAAACATCACGTCTCTTGTGACAACCGGCCATTTTCACTACTTTTGTGTGAAGGTCGATGATAAGCTATTGGAACCACGTCGCTGTTGTTTGCTGGAAGTTATGCATGATATTTGACGTCCTGGTGGAATGGAGGGACCTTACAAAGCATCACACTTCGGAATGTTACTTCTGTTTCACAAGATTATCAGGATTCTCATCAAAAACAAAACCAATATAACATATCCAGATCTTCTTTCTGCAATCAGACCAATGGAACATTCAGAAGATCTCACCGTTCCATTACCACCATCCTGTAAACACATACTTTCTTGGATAATGAAGAAGCCACCAACTCAGATTCCAAGTCTGAACCAACAAGGAACCAAGAGCAAGGAACCAACAACAAGGAACCAACAACAAGGAACCAACAACAAGGAATCAACAACAAGGAACCAACAACAAGGAACCAATAACAAGGAACCAACAGCAAGGAACCAACAGCAAGGAACCAACAACAAGGAACCAACAACACGGAATCAACAACAAGGAACCAACAACAAGGAATCAACAACAAGGAACCAACAACAAGGAACCAACAACAAGGAACCAACAACAAGGAACCAACAACAAGGAACCAACAACAAGGAACCAACAACAAGGAACCAACAGCAAGGAACCAACAACAAGGAACCAACAACAAGGAACCAACAGCAAGGAACCAAGAGCAAGAAACCAACAGCAAGGAACCAACAACAAGGAACCAACAACAAGGAATCAACAACAAGGAACCAACAACAAGGAACCAACAACAAGGAACCAACAACAAGGAACCAACAACAAGGATCCAACAGCAAGGAACCAACAACAAGGAACCAACAGCAAGGAACCAACAACAAGGAACCAACAGCAAGGAACCAACAGCAAGGAACCAACAGCAAGGAACCAACAACAAGGAACCAACAGCAAGGAACCAACAGCAAGGAACCAACAACAAGGAACCAACAACAAGGAACCAACAACAAGGATCCAACAGCAAGGAACCAACAACAAGGAACCAACAGCAAGCAACCAACAACAAGGAACCAACAGCAAGGAACCAACAGCAAGGAACCAACAACAAGGAACCAACAACAAGGAGCCAACATCAAGGAACCAGCAACAAGGAACCAACAACAAGGAACCAACAACAAGGAACCAACAGCAAGGAACCAACAACAAGGAACCAACAACAAGGAACCAACAACAAGGAACCAACAGCAAGGAACCAACTACAAGGAACCAACAACAAGGAACCAACAACAAGGAACCAAGAGCAAGAAACCAACAGCAAGGAACCAACAACAAGGAACCAACAACAAGGAATCAACAACAAGGAACCAAAAACAAGGAACCAACAACAAGGAACCAACAACAAGGAACCAACAACAAGGAACCAACAACAAGGAACCAACAGCAAGGAATCAACAACAAGGAACCAACAACAAGGAACCAACAGCAAGGAATCAACAACAAGGAACCAAAAACAAGGAACCAACAACAAGGAACCAACAACAAGGAACCAACAGCAAGGAACCAACAACAAGGAACCAACAGCGAGGAACCAACAAGAAACCAACATCAAGGAACCAACAGCAAGGAATCAACAACAAGGAACCAACAGCAAGGAACCAACAGCAAGGAACCAACAACAAGGAACCAACAACAAGGAACCAACAACAAGGAACCAACAGCAAGGAACCAACAACAAGTAACCAACAACAAGGAACCAACAACAAGGAACCAAGAGCAAGGAAACCCAACAGCAGGGAACCAACAACAAGGAACCAACAACAATGAACCAAGAACAAGGAGCCAACATCAAGGAACCAGCAACAAGGAACCAACAACAAGGAACCAACAACAAGGAACCAACAGCAAGGAACCAACAACAAGGAACCAACAACAAGGAACCAACAGCGACGAACCAACAACAAGAAACCAACATCAAGGAACCAACAGCAAGGAATCAACAACAAGGAACCAACAACAAGGAATCAACAACAAGGAACCAACAACAAGGAATCAACAACAAGGAACCAACAACAAGGAACCAACAGCAAGGAACCAACAACAAGGAACCAACAACAAGGAACCAACAGCAAGGAACCAACAGCAAGGAACCAACAACAAGGAACCAACAGCAAGGAACCAACAACAAGGAACCAACAACAAGGAACCAACAACAAGGAACCAACAACAAGGAACCAACAACAAGGACCCAGCAGCAAGGAGCCAACAGCAAGGAACCAACAACAAGGAACCAACAACAAGGAACCAAGAGCAAGAAACCAACAGCAAGGAACCAACAACAAGGAACCAACAGCAAGGAACCAACAGCAAGGAACCAACAGCAAGGAACCAACAACAAGGAACCAACAGCAAGGAACCAACAACAAGGAACCAACAACAAGGAACCAAGAACAAGGAACCAACAGCAAGGAACCAACAACAAGGAACCAACAACAAGGAACCAACAACAAGGAACCAACAGCAAGGAACCAACAGCAAGGAACCAACAACAAGGAACCAACAACAAGGAACCAACAACAAGGAGCCAACATCAAGGAACCAGCAACAAGGAACCAAAAACAAGGAACCAACAGCAAGGAACCAACAACAAGGAACCAACAACAAGGAACCAACAGCGAGGCACCAACAACAAGAAACCAACATCAAGGAACCAACAGCAAGGAATCAACAACAAGGAACCAACAGCAAGGAACCAACAGCAAGGAACCAACAACAAGGAACCAACAGCAAGGAACCAACAACAAGGAACCAACAACAAGGAACCAAGAACAAGGAACCAACAGCAAGGAACCAACAACAAGGAACCAACAACAAGGAACCAAGAACAAGGAACCAAGAGCAAGGAACCAACAGCAAGGAACCAGCAACAAGGAACCAACAACAAGGAACCAACAACAAGGAGCCAACATCAAGGAACCAGCAACAAGGAACCAACAACAAGGAACCAACAACAAGGAACCAACAGCAAGGAACCAACAGCAAGGAACCAACAGCAAGGAACCAACAACAAGGAACCAACAACAAGGAATCAACAGCAAGGAACCAACAGCAAGGAACCAACAACAATGAACCAACAGCAAGGAACCAACAACAAGGAACCAACAACAAGGAACAAACAACAAGGAACCAACAACAAGGAACCAACAACAAGGAACCAACAGCAAGGAGCCAACAGCAAGGAACCAACAACAAGGAACCAACAACAAGGAACCAAGAGCAAGAAACCAACAGCAAGGAACCAACAACAAGGAACCAACAGCAAGGAACCAACAACAAGGAACCAACAGCAAGGAACCAACAACAAGGAACCAACAACAAGGAACCAACAGCAAGGAACCAACAGCAAGGAACCAACAACAAGGAACCAACAACAAGGAACCAACAACAAGGAACCAACAGCAAGGAACCAACAGCAAGGAACCAACAACAAGGAACCAACAACAAGGAACCAACAACAAGGAACCAACAACAAGGAACCAACAGCAAGGAACCAACAACAAGGAACCAACAGCAAGGAACCAACAGCAAGGAACCAACAACAAGGAACCAACAACAAGGAACCAACAGCAAGGAACCAACAACAAGGAACCAACAACAAGGAACCAACAGCAAGGAACCAACAACAAGGAACCAACAGCAAGGAACCAATAACAAGGAACCAACAGCAAGGAACCAACAGCAAGGAACCAATAACAAGGAACCAACAACAAGGAACCAACAACAAGGAACCAACAACAAGGAACCAACCGCAAGGAACCAACAGCAAGGAACCAACACAAGGAACCAACAACAAGGAACCAACAGCAAGGAACCAACAGCAAGGAACCAACAGCAAGGAACCAACAACAAGGAACCAACAACAAGGATCTAACAGCAAGGAACCAACAGCAAGGAACCAACAACAAGGAACCAACAGCAAGGAACCAAGAGCAAGGAACCAACAACAAGGAACCAACAACAAGGAACCAACAGCAAGGAACCAACAGCAAGGAACCAACAGCAAGGAACCAGCAACAAGGAACCAACAACAAGGAACCAACAGCAAAGAACCAAAAACAAGGAACCAACAGCAAGGAACCAACAACAAGGTACCAACAGCAAGGAACCAACAACAAGGAACCAACAACAAGGAACCAACAGCAAGGAACCAACAACAAGGAACCAACAGCAAGGAACCAACAGCAAGGAACCAACAACAAGGAACCAACAACAAGGAACCAACAGGAAGGAACCAACAACAAGGAACCAACAGCAAGGAACCAACAGCAAGGAACCAACAGCAAGGAACCAACAACAAGGAACCAACAGCAAGGAACTATCAACAAGGAACCAACAACAAGGAACCAACAGCAAGGAACCAACAGCAAGGAACCAACAACAAGGAACCAACAACAAGGAACCAACAACAAGGAACCAATAACAAGGAACCAACAACAAGGAACCAACAGCAAGGAACCATATCAAGGGTCCCAAAGTGACCTTAAGAACTCTTGTGCGCAATCTTAATGAGGCCAATTCAAATAAGTCACTCTGTCTGACTTTTTTTTGGGTTATCCTGGGTTCTCTACACATATGCTGCTAGGTATGATAATCTATGTAACTCTTTTTGTATATACCTGAATAAAGTTACTTACTGGTCTGAGACTGGCCCACGGGGGCAGTGACTTCCAGAAGGAACGCCAGGTAATCCAAGGAACAGTCAGAGTAATTGGTTCAAGACTGCACCAGTGGAGTTTATTGTACCCAGACTTAAGGATCACTTCGTTCAGAGAGTGATGTTAATGGATTTTTCGATACTTGGGTAAACATTATGATTCTGCAGTGCGGCGTTTGTTTATTGATTCCAGCCAAACAAGTCTTAAGGCAGTCTTACTTCACAATACCTACACACTACCAAACAAGTCTTAAGGCAGTCTTACTTCACAATACCTACACACTACCAAACAAGTCTTAAGGCAGTCTTACTTCACAATACCTACACACTACCAAACAAGTCTTAAGGCAGTCTTACTTCACAATACCTACACACTACCAAACAAGTCTTAAGGCAGTCTTACTTCACAATACCTACACACTACCAAACAAGTCTTAAGGCAGTCTTACTTCACAATACCTACACACTACCAAACAAGTCTTAAGGCAGTCTTACTTCACAATACCTACACACTACCAAACAAGTCTTAAGGCAGTCTTACTTCACAATACCTACACACTACCAACAAGTCTTAAGGCAGTCTTACTTCACAATACCTACACACTACCAACAAGTCTTAAGGCAGTCTTACTTCACAATACCTACACACTACCAAACAAGTCTTAAGGCAGTCTTACTTCACAATACCTACACACTACCAAACAAGTCTTAAGGCAGTCTTACTTCACAATACCTACACACTACCTAACAAGTCTTAAGGCAGTCTTACTTCACAATACCTACACACTACCTAACAAGTCTTAAGGCAGTCTTACTTCACAATACCTACACACTACCAAACAAGTCTTAAGGCAGTCTTACTTCACAATACCTACACACTACCTAACAAGTCTTAAGGCAGTCTTACTTCACAATACCTACACACTACCAAACAAGTCTTAAGGCAGTCTTACTTCACAATACCTACACACTACCAAACAAGTCTTAAGGCAGTCTTACTTCACAATACCTACACACTACCAAACAAGTCTTAAGGCAGTCTTACTTCACAATACCTACACACTACCAAACAAGTCTTAAGGCAGTCTTACTTCACAATACCTACACACTACCTAACAAGTCTTAAGGCAGTCTTACTTCACAATACCTACACACTACCAAACAAGTCTTAAGGCAGTCTTACTTCACAATACCTACACACTACCTAAAAGTCTTAAGGCAGTCTTACTTCACAATACCTACACACTACCAAACAAGTCTTAAGGCAGTCTTACTTCACAATACCTACACACTACCAAACAAGTCTTAAGGCAGTCTTACTTCACAATACCTACACACTACCTAACAAGTCTTAAGGCAGTCTTACTTCACAATACCTACACACTACCAACAAGTCTTAAGGCAGTCTTACTTCACAATACCTACACACTACCTAACAAGTCTTAAGGCAGTCTTACTTCACAATACCTACACACTACCTAACAAGTCTTAAGGCAGTCTTACTTCACAATACCTACACACTACCTAACAAGTCTTAAGGCAGTCTTACTTCACAATACCTACACACTACCTAACAAGTCTTAAGGCAGTCTTACTTCACAATACCTACACACTACCTAACAAGTCTTAAGGCAGTCTTACTTCACAATACCTACACACTACCAAACAAGTCTTAAGGCAGTCTTACTTCACAATACCTACACACTACCTAACAAGTCTTAAGGCAGTCTTACTTCACAATACCTACACACTACCTAACAAGTCTTAAGGCAGTCTTACTTCACAATACCTACACACTACCTAACAAGTCTTAAGGCAGTCTTACTTCACAATACCTACACACTACCTAACAAGTCTTAAGGCAGTCTTACTTCACAATACCTACACACTACCAAATCTACCTTTGGCTCTCACTAGAGACTTTGAAAGAAACATGAAACAATTTAAGGAGTTTACTCCTATCAATAAAAAAGTTTAAGGTGTAAAATACTTCCTACCTAATGAGTAATTGGTTTGTTTAACTCACAAGTAACACTACAAAGTAACAGTTTATTCCAATACCTGACACAGATACCAAAAAGTCATTACAGTCTTCTTCACAATACCTACACTACGAAAAATCGTAAGGTAGCTAATACATACCTCACAACCACAGTCTTAACATCTTCTTCCCCTACACACAGTTTCCTAAAAAGTTCGTGAAAGCTTTTACAAAAATAAAATGTTAAGGCGTTGACTTCACAATACTTACCTTAAATCTTAGAGTGCCCACATACAAATCCTAGTCTTTAGCTCTTTCTTACACAATACCTCTCACTACAACGACTCCTTAAGACCAGTTCTACTTCACAATACCACCACTTATTTGATCTTCTCCCAACCTACAACCTCAGTCTTAACAACTTAAAAATTAACACTACTAAACAGGCGAGCTTACTTCACAATACTAAACTACGAAACGAAGTCAAACTTACTTCAAATAGCATAACACCTACCAAATCTACTTTTGGAATAGAGACTTTTAAAATCACTAAACATTTTCATAAATGGTTACTCATTTGAATGAACAGTTTGGGGCAAATTTTCCTAGGTTCATTGGGCTGTAACTCTTAAATTTCAAAATACGCCGATCCAGGGAATATGTACAAAAGTTACCAACATAGGACTAAGGTATCTTACAAGATACGTGAGAACGTTCATACACCCAAGGTCAACAATCCTTCCCCTTACATCAAATTCCTCTTAATATACCCTTAAATTCTCACCTAGGTATTAGTGTTGATGAAGTGCCACAGGCAATTCCCATCTTAAACCTTTAATAAACCCAACAAAAACGGCATGCAGATGACACCACTATCTTTCCCCCCAGAAACCCCTCCCTTAAAAACACTCTTAAAACTTGAACTAAATTATACAAAATAACAAAACTACTCATGCTTTTTGGAAATAGAGCATTAAATATCCAGCTAAACATATCGATAAATGGTTCACTCATTACAATACACACTGTGGGCAAATTTCTAGGTCTCCACCTTGTCTGTAATCTTAAATTTCACACCCACATCCAGCATATATGTAAGAAAGTTACCAAAATAGTAGGTATCCTTTACAAGATACGATACTATATACCCCAGAGGGCCCTCCTTACCTTACATCACTCTCTAATATACCCTTACCTCACCTATGGTATTAGTGCTTGATGATCTACCACGGCCAATCATCTTAAACCTTTAATAACCCAACAAAAAGCGGCAGTGCAGATGATCACAAACTCCTGCGCCAGACAACCCCTCCCTACCACTCTTCAAAAGCTTGAACTTAATATACAAAATATACACACTTATTATTGTTTTTTTTATTATTTTTTTATTATCACACTGGCCGATTCCCACCAAGGCAGGGTGGCCCGAAAAAGAAAAACTTTCACCATCATTCACTCCATCACTGTCTTGCCAGAAGGGTGCTTTACACTACAGTTTTTAAACTGCAACATTAACACCCCTCCTTCAGAGTGCAGGCACTGTACTTCCCAGTGCCTGCACTGAACATTAAACTGCACTGAACATTAAACTCTAACGTCAACCCTCCGCTCAAACTTCTGCTAGACAGCTACAACAGAACACACAGGCATAACACGAGGAACAAAACACTTTTTGACATCCCTCGAGTCCGTCTCACACTTCGCAAAAATGCAATGCACATACAGGGCCCGAAGATGTGGAACTCTTTGCCCGAAACAGCAAGAGGTCTCCTGCCACAAATCAATTTAGTACTATAGTCAAAAATCACCTCGTCTCTCAATAACAAACATACCAACACCATGCTAAACTCTAACCAAATTTAAAGCAACTCTCCCAAATATTTTATTTTCCCTTAACCATTAAGCCATTATTACAAACTTAAAAATGTCTATTTGTATTATTAATTGTAATACCTAGTATTAACGACAGAGTAAAATATTTAATATTTGTAATCTACCACTTATCAACTGTCTAGACTTAAGTAATCTTTAAGTATTAGGTTAAGTCTGCCTGAAATACAAAGGCATGATAGTGGCTTTCTTTGTACCAGTCAAATTATGAAACGTAAACACGTATTGTAACCATACCAAAGAAATAAAGTTTTGATTTTGACTTTGAAAGTTAGGGGAGCAAAACTGAAGGAAGGTATCTCCAACGAACCTCAAACCTCAAATTGAGAAGTTGCTAAATGAGAGCATTGGTGGTATTCAAAAACACTTGTGCGAGTTTCTTGGGCAGTCATCACAGTGATGATTACTTAAATATTGTAGAAGAGTTGATGAGAGCAAATCATCTATTGGAATGTCGGATGTCCTTCAAGATTTATTTCCTGTATTCAGACCTTGACTCCTTCCTGTCAAACCTCAGTGGCGTTAGTGATGAACAATGACATCGCCATCACGAAGAAGAGATATGAAAGAAACCTGACAAAGGTGACTCGTTGCCTGGGAGAAAAAGCTCTCACATCACACGCTGAGGGTTCAGGATCGAGCTCCGGCAAAGGTAAAAACACTTGGCGTTTCAAAACACCTGTTATCTTTGTTCACCCATCAGTAAAATGGGTAACAGGGTGTCAGTTGACTGGTGTGGGTGGCCAAAATTTACACGAAATACTCAGCATAACAAGTGGCATTCTATACAGCAGTATGTTATTGATGTCAGCTGGGACTGTGTACTTTGTACATGTACTGGTAGTAAACATATTATTATTATTATTATCAAATTAAAGGGGAACTTCTGCTGGACATTGGTTTGGGAGAGCCATAATGAACACTGGTGTGGGAGAACCATAATGAACACTGGTGTGGGAGACCCATAATGAACACTGGTGTGGGAGAGCCATAAAGAACACTGGTGTGGGAGAACCATAATAAACCCGGGGGGGGAAAGACCCAAAAAAGAACCCTTTGGTGGGGGGAAAAGACCCATAATGAACATTGGGTGGGAAAAACCATAATAAAACACTGGTGGGGGGGAAGAGCCATAATGAACACTGTGTGGGAGAGCCATAATAAACCCACTGGGGGGGAAAAGACCCAAAATAAACCCACTGGGTGGGAGAGATAAATGAAAAGGGGTGGGAAAACCATAATGAACACTGGGTGGGAGAACCAAAATAAAACACTGGTTGGGGAGAACCATAATGAAAAATGGTGGTGGGAGAGCCAAAATGAACACGGGTTTGGGGGAGAGCCAAAAATAAACCCACTGGTGGGGGAAAGGCCAAATAAAACACTGGTGGGGAAAAGCCATAATGAACACTGGGGGGGGAAAGAACCAAAATAAAACACTGGTGGGGAGACCCAAAAAATGAACCCCTGGGGTGGGAAAACCAAAATTGAACACGGGTTTGTGGGGGGCCTTTAATAACACTGGTGTGGGAGAGCCATAATAAAACAAGGTGTGGGAAAAACCAAAAATGAACACTGGTGTGGGGGGACCCATAATGAACATGGTGGGGAAAGACATAATAAAACATTTGGTTTTGGGGAGCCCCATAATGAACATTTGGTTTTGGGAGGGGCCATAAAAACACTGGTTTTGGGAAACCATAATGAACACTGGTGGGGGAAAGAGCCATAATGAAAAAGGGTTTGGGGAACCATAAAGAACCTGGTTGGGGGAGCCATAATGAACATGGGGGGGAGACCATAATAACACTGGTGTGGGGGGCCATAATGAACATTTTTGTGGGAGAGCCATAATAAACCGGGTGGGGGAAGAGCCATAAGGAACACTGGTTTTGGGAGAGCCATAATAAAACATTTGTGGGGGAAGGGGCCATAATAAACTTGGTGTGGGGGGCCCCGGCATAATTTGGAACACTGGGTGGGGAAGAGCCATAAAAAAAACCCCCTTGGGGGGAAAGAGCCATAATAAACCCATTTGTTTTGGGAAAACCAAAAAGAACACTGGTTTTGAAAAGCCTTTAATAATGGGGTGGGGGGGACCCATAAGGAACACTTGTTTTGGAGAGCCATAATGAACAGGGTTTGGGGGAGGGGAAAAAACACTGGTTTTTGGGAGACCCAATGAACAGGGTTTTTGGGAAAAACCAAAATGAACACTGGTTTTGGGAGGGGGCCAAAATAAAAAACACTGGTGGGGGAAAGCCAAATAAACATTTGGTTTTGGGGAGCCAAATAACCCTTTGGGGGGGGGGAAAAACCAAAATGAACACTGGTTTTGGAGACCCCTTTAATAAAACACTGGGGGGGAGAGCCAAAGAACACTGGTGTGGGAAAACCCATAAGCCTGGGGTGTGGGGACCCATAATGAACAGGGTTTGGGAGAGCCAAAATAAACACGGGTGTGGGGGGCCCTTTTGGGGGAACACTTTTGGGGGAAAGAGCCTAATAAACACTTTTTTGGGGAAGAGCCATAATGAACATTTGGTTTTTGGGAAAAACCATAAAAAAAACTGGCGTGGGAAGCCAAAATTGAACCCCGGTTTTTGGGAAAGGCCCATAAGACACTGGTGGGGGAGAAAAAAGAACACTGGTGTGGGGAAGCCCAATGTTTGGAAAAAACATGGTTTGGGAGACCCCAAAAATTTAACCCCGGGTTTGGGGGGCCCCCAAAATGAACACTTTTGTGGAACCATAATAAACACTGGTGTGGGAGACCCAAATAAAAAACCAAGGGTTTTAAAAAGAGCCATAATGAACATTTGGGGGGAAAAACCGGGCCTTTTTCCATAATAAAACTTGGTGTGGGAGACCCATAAAAACACTGGTTGGGGGAGAGAAAATAAGGGGGGAAAAAACTTGGTTGGGGGAAGAGCCAAAAAGAACCCCGGTTGGGAAAGAGCCATAAGAACATTTGTGTTGGAAAACCCAAAATTTAAACCACTGGTTTTGGAAACCCAAAAATGAACACGGGGTGGGGGAGACCCCTAAAAAACATTTGGTTTAAAAAAGCCATAAATAAACCAGGGGGTTTTTAAGAGCCAAAATGAACACGGGGTTGGAGACCCAAAAATTTAAAAAATTTTGGTTTGGAGAAACCATAATAAACCCAGGGTGTGGAGACCCATGGAAAACACGGGTGTGGGAACCCCATAATGAAAGGGGGTTTTTGGAGACCCATAAAAAACACGGGGTTGGGGGAAAACCCAAAATGAACACTGGTTGGGGGACCCCATAATGAACACTGGTGTGGGAAAACCCCTTTAAAAAAAACGGTTTTGGGAAAACATAAAAAAACATTTTGGGGGTTTTGGGTGTAAAGGGGGGAAATAATGAACTTTGGGTGTGGGAGACCCAATAACACTGGTGTGCGGGGCCCCTAAGGGAACATTTTTGTGGGAGAGCCATAATAAAATGGGGGGGGGAAAAACCATAATGAAACCTGGGTTTGGGGGGCCCCATAATGAACACTGGGGTGGGAGAGCCAAAAATGAACCCCGGTTGTGGGAGGGCCATAATGAACATTGGTGGGGGGAGAGCCATATTAAAAATGGTTGGGGGCCATAAAAAAACACTGGAGGGGGAAAAGACCCAAAAATTTAACACTGGTTGGGACCCATAATAAACACTGGTGGGAGAGCCAAAATGAACACGGGTTTGGAAAAACCAAAATTTAAAAACTGGTGGGGAAAGAGCCAAAAAGAACAATGGTGTGGGAGAAGGCCCAAAATAAAAAATTTGGTGGGGGAAGACCCAAAATAAAACCTGGTTGGGGGAGAGCCTTTAAAAAAACTTTGGTGTGGAAGCCCTAAGAACACTGGTGTGGGGGAGAAAAGGGGTTCCCGGGTTGTGGGAGAGCCAAAATAAAACATTGGTGGGGAGGCCATATGAAAACGGGTGGGAGAGCCAAAAAAAAGGGAAACTTTGGGGTTTGGGGGAGCCATAAAAAAAAGGTTTTGGAAGCCTAATGAACCCCTTTTGGGGAGACCCATAAGAACCCGGGGTGGGGAAAAAAAATTCAAAAGCCAAAATAAACCCCTGGGGTTATAGACCCAAAATTATGAAAAATTGGTGTGGGGGGACCCAATAATAAACACTGGTTTGGGGGGCCCTTTAATGAACACGGGGTGTAGGAAAACCCATAAATTATCACTGGGTGGGGGAGGCCTAATAAACCCACGGTGTTTGGAGAGCCATAAAAAAACCCACTGGTGTGGGGGAGCTAAAATGAACACGGGGGTGTGAAGGAGCCAAAATTTAACACTGGTGGGGGAGACCCCATAAAAAAACGGTGTTGGAGACCCTTTAAGGAAACACTGGTGTGGGAAGCATAATAAACACTGGGTGAAGGAGCCAAAAATTTAAAAACCCTTGGTGTGGGGGAGCCATGATGAAAATGGTGGCGAAAAGCCTTTAAAGAAAAAGGTTGGGGGGGCCCCTTAAAAAAAAAGGGTGGTGGGAAAACCCAAATGAACACGGGTTTTGGGGAGAAAAGGCCAAAAAATTGAACACTGGTGGGGGAAAGACCCCTAATGAACCTGGTGGGGGGAGACCCAAATGATAAATTTTTGGGGGTGGGGGGAGCCATAATGAACTTTGGGTTGAGAGAGCCATATAAAACACGGTATGAAGAGCTTTTAATGAACCTAGTGGGGGAATCCCATAATGATCATGGGTGGGAGAGGCCATAATGAACATTGATGGGGAAAAGAGCCGTAATAAAAACACGGGTTTTGGGAGACCCAATAATGAACCTGGTGTGAGAGAGCCATAAAGGCCAAAAGGGGTTTGGGAGATTCATAAAAAAATTTGGGGGAAGAGCCATTTTTGAACACTGCTTGAGAGAGCCATAAAAAACCCCAGGTGTGGGGAAGCCCAAAATGAAAACGGGTGTGGGGGGGGCCAAGGGGAAACACTGTTTGGGGGGTGGGGAAGGGGGCCATTATAAACCATGGTGTGGGAGTCCCATGATAAAAAACTGGTGGGGGAAAGAGCCATAAAAAAAAAACTGGTTAGGAGAGCCGAAATAACAGGTGTGAGAAGCCATGAAAAAAATTGGGTGGGCCCGAGCATAAGGGAACCCACAAAGTGTGGGAGGCCATGATGAACATTTGGTGGGAAAACAGAAAAATTAAACCCCTGGTGCGGAGAGCCAAAATGAACACTGGTGTATGAGAGCCTTATAAAACAATTGTGTGGGAGAGCCTTAATGCACACGGGTTTGGGGAGAGCAAAAATAAAACCCCCGGTTTTTGGGAGAGCCAAAATAACCCACTGGTGTGGAAAAGCCATGATAAAACACTGGGTGGGAGACCCCAAAATTAAACACTGGTGGGAAAACCTTAAAAGACCATTTCTTTGGGGGGATGGGCCCCCTTCATGAAAAACTAGTGGGGAAAAAGGGCCTAATGAACACTGGGGGGGGGAAGAGCCAAAAATGAACCCTAGGTGGGAGTGCCATAATGCACACGGGTTGTGTGAAAAGCCAAAATGAACACTGGTGTGGGAGAGCCAAATAAAACACTGGTTTTTGGAGAACCATAATGAACACTGGTGCGTTCGAAGCCATAGTAAACCCACTGGTGGGGGGAGAGCCATAAAAAACCCCTTGTGTTGGGGGAGACCCTAATAAACCCACTTGTGTTGGAGACCCATGTGAACACGGTGTTGGGACCAAATGAAACTAGTGTGGGAGGCCCTAAGGGAACACGGGTTTGGGGGGAGAACCCTTTATGAACACTGGTGGGGAGAGCCAAAATTTAAACCACTTTTGGGGAGTTGCCTAAATGAACATTTTTGGGGGATGCCATAATGAACATTTGGTGAGGGGGACCTTTAATGAACACTGGTTTTGGGAGGCCTTTAATTAAAAAACTGGTGTGGAAGTGCCATAAGAACACCGTTGTGGGAGAGCCATGTGAAAAACTGGTGTGGGAAAAGCCATAAGGAACTCTGGTGGGGGGAGCCCCAATAGTAAACACTTGTGTTGGAGGGGCCATAAAAAACCACTGGTGTAGGAGGGGGAAAAAAAAACCCACTGGTGGGGGGAAAAGCCTTTAATGAAAACTGGTGTGGGAGAGCCTTTAATGAAAGGGTAGGAGGGGAATAAAAAACCACGGGTGTGGGGAGAGCCAAAAATGAAAAATGGGGGTTTTTGGGAGAGAAAAAAAACGGGTTGGGGGGAGAGCCAAAAAATGATCCCCCCTGGTTTGGGGGGAAGGGCCAAAAATGAACCCATTTTGGTGGGGGAGAGCCTTTTATGAACGGGGTTTTGGGAGAGCCATAATAAAACTTTGGTTTGAGAGACCCCAAAAAAAAACACGGGTTTTGAGGACCCAATAAAATGAACATTTGGTGGGGGGGAGCCGTAAAAAACCCGGGTTGGGAATGAAAATGACACCTTGGTGGGGAGAGCCATAAGGGGAAATTGGTGGGGGGGGGAAGCCGTAATGATCAGGGTTTTTTGGAGAGTAAAATGAAAGGGTGTGAGAGAACCATAATGAACCGGTGTTGGAGAAAATATCGCCCTTTGGGGTTAAGACCTTAAAGAAAATTTCCTTTTGAAAAACAAAATTAAACTTTTAAAAAACCCCCCCCCTTAATTTTTCAAACCCCTTTTTTTTTCCCCCCCCCTTTTTTTTCCCCCACCTTTTTTAACCCAAATTTTTTTAAACCACTTTTTAAATAAATTGAAACCCCCCAAAAAACCAAAAAAACAAAAAAAAAACCCCTTTTAAACCAAAATTTTTTTTAAACCCATTTTTAAACCCCCCTTTTTCCTTTTTTTCTTTTCCCTTAACCCCCCCCCTAAAGGGTGGGGGGCCAAAGATGAAACACTGGTGGGGAAAGGCAAAAATTTAAACACTGGTGGGGGAGGGGGGCCATTGAACACGGGTGTATAAAGCCATTTGAAAAATTTTTGGCTTGGGGAAAACCCCAAAATGCACATTTTTTTTGGGAGAGCAATAAAAAAAATTTGGTGATGGAGAGCCATAAAAAAACCACTGGTGGGGGAAGGAACCCAAATGACGAAAACTGGTGTGGGAGAGCCATAATGAACTTTGGGGTGGGAAAAACCCAAAATGACCCTAGTGGAGGTTAGCCTTCATGAACACAGTGGGGAGACCCAAATAATGAACATGGTGGGGGAGAGCCATAATAACACTGTGTGGGAGTGCCAAATTTGCACACTTTTTGTGTGAGAGCCAAAAGGGAAACATTTGGTGGGGGGTAGAGCCATAATGAACACGGTGTGGGAGACCCCATAAGGAACACTGGGTTGGGGGAGCCATAAAAAAACACTGTGGGGGAAAAGCCAAGATAAACTCGGGTGTGGGAAGCCATAAAAAAAACCATTGGTGTGGGGGCCCAAATGAACACGGGTTTGTAAAGAAAGAGGCCAATTAATGAACATTTGGTGTTGGAAAGCCAAGGGAACACTGGGTGTGGGAGACCCATAATAAACATGTTTTGGGAAACCATAATGAACACTGGTGTTATAGACCCCAAAATTTGAACACGGGTGTGAGAGAACCATAAAAAAACCCCTTGGTGTGGGAGACCCATAATAACATTTTGTGGAGAGCCATATGATCACTGGTGTGGGAGAGCCTTTAATAAAACACTGGTGTTGGAGAGCCAAAAAGAACACTGGTGGGGGGGAGAGCTATAATAAACACTTGTAAAGGGGAGCCATAATGAACACTGGTGTGGGAGAGCCTTTAAAAAAACACTGGTGTTGGGACCCATAAGGGGAAAAACCGGGTGGGGGAGAGCTATAATAAAACACTGGGGTAAAGGAGCCTTTAATAAACCCTTTGGTGGGGGAAAACCATGATAAACAGGGTTTTTGCGGAGCCTTGAACACGGGTGTGGGAAAAACCCATTAAAAAAAACTGGTTGGGAAAAACCATAATGATCACTGGTGGGGAGAGCCATATTAAATATGGGGGGGGGGAAAGAGCCGAAATGAACCCGGGTTTTTTGGGGAGAGCCATAATAAAAACACTGGTGTGGGAGACCCCAAAAAATAAACCCGGGTTTGTGGGGGGGAGCCATGTGAACATTGGGTGGGGAGACAAAAAAATGAAAAATTTGGTTTGAGGATGCCATAAAAAAAACAATGAAAATGAGAAAGATCACATAAAAAAAATTAGGTTGGGGGAGTTTCCAAAAAGAACATTGGGGGGAAAGAGCCCATAATGACATTGATGGGGGAAAAAGCCGTAATGAACACGGGTTTTTGGGAGAGCCAAAAAAATAAACATTTTGGAGTGAGAGAGCCAAAAAGAACACTGGGGTTGGAGTTTCATAACAACATTGGGGGGAAAGGGAGCCATAATGAAAACACTGGTTGGGGGGAAAAGCCATAAAACCACGGGTTAATTAAATTGTGGGGGGGAAGGGATTAGGGAACATGGTGGGGGGAGTGCCATGAAAAAAACTGGTGTGGGGACCTAAAAAAAATGGGGGTAGGAAGCCGTTGAACATTTGGTGTGAGAGGGGCCATGAAGAAACTTTGGTGTGGCAGAGCCATAATGAACACTAGTGGGGGGAGACCCAATAAATGAACACTGGTGGGAAAGGGAAGCAAAAGGACACGGTCCCTGGAGAGCCACCAATGAACAGGGTTTTTGTATAAAAAAGCCATTATGAACAAGTGGGGGAGAACATAATGCACACGGTTTTGGGAGAAGCAAAAAATGAAAAAATGGTGTTGGGGGGGAGCCAAAAATTAAACACGGGGTGGGGGGGGAAGGGGCCCCTGTTTGAACACGGGTGTGGGGGGGGCCAAAAAAAGAAACACTGGGTTGGGGGGAAAACCTTAAGACCACTCGGGGGAAGCCTTCATGAACACTGTGTGGGAACCATAATGAAACAGGGGTGTGGGAAGCCATAATAAAAAATAGTGTGGGAAAAGGCCAAATGCCCATGTTTGGAAGCCAAAATGAACACTGGTGTGGGAGGCCATAATAACACTGGGTGGGAGAACCCATAATGAACACGGGGTTTTTGAGAGCCATATGAACACTGGTGTGGGAGAACCATAATTGAACACTGTGTGGGAGAGCCATAATGAACACTGGTGTGGGAGAAGCATAATGAACCACTTGTGGAGAGCCATAATGAACACTGGTGTGGGAGAACCACAATGAACACTGGTGTGGAAGAGCCATAATGAGCACTGGTGTGGGAAAGCCATAATGAACACTAGTGTGGGAGAGCCATAATGAACACTAGTGTGGGAGAACCATAATGAACACTGGTGTGGGAGAACCATAATGAACGTTGGTGTGGGAGAACAATAATGAACACAGTGTGGAGAGCCATAATAACCCTGTTTGTGGGAGAGCCATAATGAACACTGGTGAGGGAGAACCATAATGAACACTGGTGTGGAAGAGCCATAATGAACACTGGTGTGGAAGAACCATAATGAACACTGGTGTGGGAGAGCTATAATGAACACTGGTGTGGGAGAACCATAAGAAACACTGTGTGGAGAGCCATTATGAACACTGGTTGTGGGAGAGGCGATAATGAATCACTGTGTGGGAGAGCCATAATGAACACTGGTGTGAGAGAGCCATAATTAACGCTTGTGAGGGAGAACCATAATGAACACTGGTGTGGGAGAGCCATAATGAACCCTGGTGTGGGAGAACCATAATGAACACTGGTGTGGGAGAGCTATAATTAACACTGGTGTGGGAGAACCATAATGAACACTGGTGTGGGAGAGCCATAATGAACACTGGTGTGGGAGAGCGATAATGAACACTGGTGTGGGAGAGCCATAATGAACACTGGTGTGAGAGAGCCATAATTAACGCTTGTGAGGGAGAACCATAATGAACACTGTGTCGGAGAGTCCAATAATGAACCCAGTGTGGGAAGAACCATAATGAACACTGGTGTGGGAGAGCCATAATGAACACTGGTGTGGGAGACCCATAATGAACACTGGTGCGGGAGAGCCATAATGAACACTGGTGTAGGAGAACCATAATGAACACTGACGTGGGAGAGCCATAATGGACACTGGTGTGGGAGAGCCATAATGAACACTAGTGTGGGAGAACCATAATGAACACTGGTGTGGGAGAGCTATAATGAACACTGGTGCGGGAGAGCCATAATGAACACTGGTGTATGAACCATAATGAACACTGACGTGGGAGAGCCATAATTGTGACACTGTGTGGGAGAGCCATAATGAACACTAATTGTGGGAGAACCATAATGAACACTGGTGTGGGAGAACCATAATGAACGTTGGTGTGGGAGAACCATAATGAACACTGGTGTGGGAGAGCCATAATGAACACTGTTGTGGGAGAGCCATAATGAACACTGGAGTGGGAGAACCATAATGAACATTGGTGTGGAAGAGCCATAATGAACACTGGTGTGGAAGAACCATAATGAACACTGGTGTGGGAGAGCCTTATAATGAACACTGGAGTATGGTAGAACCATAATGAACACTGGTGTGGGAGAGCCATAATGAACACTGGTGTGGGAGAGCGATAATGAACACTGGTGTGGGAGAGCCATAATGAACACTGGTGTGAGAGAGCCATAATTAACGCTTGTGAGGGAGAACCATAATGACCACTGGTGTGGGAGAGCCATAATGAACCCTGGTGTGAGGAACCATAATGAACACTGGTGTGGGAGAGCCATAATGAACACTGGTGTGGGAGAGCCATAATGAACACTGGTGCGGGAGAGCCATAATGAACACTGGTGTAGGAGAACCATAATGAACACTGACGTGGGAGAGCCATAATGGACACTGGTGTGGGAGAGCCATAATGAGCACTGGTGTGGGAGAGCCATAATGAACACTGGTGTGGGAGAGCCATAATTAACCTTTGTGAGGGAGAACCATAATGAACACTGGTGTGGGAGAGCCATAATGAACCCTGGTGTGGGAGAACCATAATGAACACTAATGTGGGAGAGCCATAATGAACACTGGTGTGGGAGAACCATAATGAACACTGGTGTGAGAGAGCCATAATGAACACTGGTGTGGGAGATCTATAATGAACCCTGGTGTGGGAGAGCCATAATGAATACTGGTGTGGGATAACCATAATGAACACTGGTGTGGAAGAGCCATAATGAACACTGGTGTGGGAGAGCTATAATGAACCCTGGTGTGGAAGAGCCATAATGAACACTGGTTTGGGAGAGCCATAATGAACACTGGTGAGGGAGAACCATAATGAACACTGGCGTGGGAGAGCCATAATGAACACTGGTGTGGGAGAGCCATAATGAACACTGGTGTGGAGAGCTATAATGAACACTGGTGTGGAAGAGCCATAATGAACACTAGAGTGGGAAAGCCATAATGAACACTGGTGTGGGAGAGCCATAATGAACACGGGTGTGGGAGATCCATAATGAACACTGGTGTGGGAGAGCCATAACGATTCCTGGTGTGGGAGAGCCATAATGAACCCTGGTGTGGGAGAGCCATAATGAACACTGGTGTGGGAGAACCATAATGAACACTGGTGTTGGAGAGCCATAATGAATACTGGTGTGGGAGAGCCAATGAACACTATTGTGGGAGAGCCATAATGAACACTGGTGTGGGAGAGCCATAATGAAAAATGGTGTGGGAGAGCCATAATGAACACTGGTGTGGGAGAGTGATAATGAACACTGGTGTGGGAGAGCCATAATGAACCTGGTGTGGAGATGCCATAAAGAACACTGGTGTGGGAGAGCCATAATGAATAATGGCGTGGGAGAGCATAATAATGAACACTGGTGTGAGAGCCATAATGAACAGCTGTTGTGGGAGAACCATAATGAACACTGGTGTGGGAGAGCCATAATGAACAATGGTGTGGGAGAGCCATAATGAACACTGGTGTGGGAGACCCATAATGAACACTGGTGTGGGAGAGCCATATGAAACACGGGTGTTGAGGCCATAATGAACACGGTGTAGGAGAGCCATAATGAACCCTGGTGTGGAGAAACATAATGAACCCGGAGTGGGAGGAGCTATAATGATCCCTGGGTTTGGGAGAGCCATAATGAACACGAGGTGTGGGGAGCCATAATGAACACGGTGTTGGAGAACACATAATGAACAACTGTTTGAGGAGAGCCATAATGAACCCTGGTGGGAGAAGCCATAATGACCCTGGTGGAGAGCCCTAATGACACGGTGTGGAGAGGCCTAATGAACACTGGTGTGGGAGAGCCATAATGAACCCTGGTGTGGAAGAGCCATAATGAACACTGGTGTGGGAGAGCCATAATGAACCCTGGTGTGGGAGAGCCATAATGAACCATGGTATGGGAGAGCCATAATGAACACTGGTGTGGGAGAGCCATAATGAACACTGGTGTGGGAGAACCATAATGAACACTGGTGTGGGAGAGCCATGGTGAATACTGGTGTGGGAGAGCCATAATGAACACTGGTTTTGGGAGAGCCATGCTGAACGCTGGTGTGGGAGAGCCGTAATGAACACTGGTGTGGGAGAGCCATAATGAACACTGGTGTGGGAGAGCCATAATGAACACTTGTGTGGTAGACCCATAATGAACACTGGTGTGGGAGAGCCATAATGAACACTGGTGTGGGAGAGCCATAATGAACCCTGGTGTGGGAGAGCCATAATGAACACTGGTGTGGGAGAGCCATAATGAACACAAGTATTGGTAGACCCATATGAACCAACTGGTGTGGGAGAGCCCATAATGAACCTGGTGTGGGGGGGTAAAAGAGCCTAAGAACCCTGGTGTGGGAGAGCCATAATGAACACTGGTGTGGGAGAGCCATAATGAACACTGGTGTGGGAGAGGCATAATGAACACTTGTGTGGTAGACCCATAATGAACACTGGTGTGGGAGAGCCATAATGAACACTGGTGTGGGAGAGCCATAATGAACACTGGTGTTGGAGAGCCCATAATGACACATGGTGTGGGAAGAGCCATAATGAACCCTGGTGTGGGAGAACCATAATGAACCCTGGTGTGGGAGAACCATAATGAACCCTGGTGTGGGAGAGCCATAATGAACACTGGTGTGGGAGAGCCATAATGAACCCTGGTGTGGGAGAGCCATAATGAACCCTGGTGTGGGAGAGCCATAATGAACACTGGTGTGGGAGAGCCATATAACCCAGGTGTGCGGGGGAGCCATAATGAACCGGGTGGTGGGACAGCATAATGAACACTGGTGAAGGGAGAGCCATCTTAGAACCCTGTGGGTAAGAGCCATAATGAACGTGGTGTGGGAGAGCTCATAAATGAAACCACTGGTGGTGGAGAGCCCATAATGAATCCCGTGTGGGAGAACCATAATGAAACCCTGTGTGGAGAAACCATAATGAACCCTGTGTGTGGAGAGCCATAAGTACACTGGTATGGGAGAGCCATAATGAACCCTGGTGTGGGAGAGCCATAATGAACCCTGGTGTGGGAGAGCTATAATGAACACTGGTGTGGGAGAGCCATAATGAAAAATGGTGTGGGAGAGCCATAATGAACACTGGTGTGGGAGAGTGATAATGAACACTGGTGTGGGAGAGCCATAATGAACACTGGTGTGGGAGAGCCATAATGAACACTGGTGTGGGAGAGCCATAATGATTACTGGCGTGGGAGAGCAATAATGAACACGGGTGTGGGAGAGCCATAATGAACACTGGTGTGGGAGAACCATAATGAACACTGGTGTGGGAGAGCCATAAATGAAACAATCGTGTGGGAGGACCATAATGAACACTGGTGTGGGAAACCCTAAGAACACTGGTTGTGGGGAGAGGCCATAATGAACACTGTGTTGGATAGTACATAATGAACACTGGTGTAGAGAGCCATAATGAACACTGGTGTGGGAAAGCCATAATGAACCCTGGTGTGGGAGAGCCATAATGAACCCTGGTGTGGGAGAGCCATAGTGAACACTGGTGTGGGAGAGCCATAATGAACAACTGTGTGGGAGAACCATAATGAACACTGGTGTGGGAGAGCCATAATGAACCCTTGGTGGGAGAGCCAATAATGAACCCTGGAGTGGAGAGCCATAATGAACACTGTGGGGAAGGCTATAATGAACACTGGTGTGGAGAGCCATAATGGAGGTCATCCCTGGTGTGGAAGAGCCATAATGAACACTGGTGTGGGAGAGCCATAATGAACCCTGGTGTGGGAGAGCCATAATGAACCATGGTATGGGAGAGCCCATAAATGAACACTGGTGTGGGAGAGCCATAATGACACTGAGTGTGGAGAACCTATGAAACACTGGTGTGTGGGAGAGCCAAGGGAATACTGGTGTGGGTGAGCCAAAATGAACTTACTGGGTTTTGGAGAGCCATGCTGAACGCTGTGTTGGGAGAGCCATAAAGAACAACTGGTGTGGGAGGAGCCATAATGAACACTGGCTGTGTGTGGAGAGCCATAATGAACACTTGTGTGGTATACCCATAAATAAAACACTGGTGTGGGAGAGCATAATGAACACTGAGTGGGAAGCCATAAATGAACCTGGTGTGGAGAGCCATAATGAACACTGCGGGTGTGGATAGCCATAATGAACACTGGTAGGGAGAGGCCATAATGAACACTTGTGTGTAGAACTCAAAATGACACTGGTGTGGGAGACCAGAATGAACACTGTTGTGGGGAGAGCATAATGAACACTGGTGTGGGAGAGCCATAAATAACACTGGTGTGGAGAGCCTAAAAGAACCCTGGGTGTGGGGAGACCATAATGAACCCAGGTGTGGGAGAACCATAATGAACCTGTGTGGGGAGAGAAATAATGAACACTGGAGTGGAGAGCCATAATGACCCCTGGTGTGGGAGAGCCAAATGAACCCAGGTGTGGCGAGCCATAAATGAACATCTGGTGTGGGAGAGCCATAATGGAAAACACTGTGAGGAGAGCCATATGAACCCTGGTGTGGAAGAGCCATATGAACAGCTGGTGTGGAGAGCCAAAATAACCCTGGTGTGGAGAGCCAATAATGGGAACCCTGGTGTGGAGAGCCCATAATGAAACACTGGTGTGGAAGGAGCCATATTAACCCTGGTGTGGGAGAACCCACAAAATTTTTTGGGGGAACCCTGGTGTGGGAGAACCATAATGAACCCTGGTGTGGGAGAGGCCATAATGAGACACTGGTGTTGGGAGAAGCAACCATAATGAACCACTGGTGTGGGAGAGCCATAATGAACCCTGGTGTGGGAGAGCCATAATGAACACTGGTGTGGGAGAGCCATAATGAACCCTGGTGTGGGAGAGCCATAATGAACCCTGGTGTGGGAGAGCCATAATGAACACTGGTGTGGGAGAGCCATAATGAACACTGGTGTGGGAGAGACCATAATGAACCCTGGTGTGGGAGAGCCATAATGAACACTGGTGTGGAGAGCATAAGAACCCTGGGTGGGAGAGCCATAATGAACCCTGGTGTGGGGAAGCCAAATAACACTGGTGTGGGAGAGCCCATAAATAACACTGTTGTGGGAGAACCATAATTAACCCTGGGTGGAGAACCATAATGAACCTGGTGTGGAGAAGCCATAATAACACTGGAGTGGAAGCCATAATGAACCCTGTGTGGAGAGCCATATTGAACCCTGGTGTGGGGAGAGACAAAATGAACACTGTGTGGGAGAGCCATAATGGAACCTGGTGTGGGAGAGCCATAAATGAACACTGGTGTGGGAGAGCCATAATGAACACTGTGTGGGAGGAACCATAATGAACCCTGGGGTGGGAACATAATGAACACTGGTGTGGGAGAGCTATACTGAAATCCTGGTGTGGGAGAGCCATAATGAACCCTGGTGTGGGAGAAGCCAATAATGAACCCAGGTGTGGAGAGCCATAATGAAACCCGGTGTGGGAGGGCCATAATGACACTGGTGTGGAAGAGCCATAATGAACCGGGTGTGGGAAGCATAATGAACCCTGGTGTGGGAGAGCATAATGAACCCTGGTGTGGGAGAGCCATAATGAACACTGGTGTGGGAGAGCCATAATGAACCCTGGTGTGGAGAGCTCATAATGAACACTGTGTGGGAGTGCCATAATGAAAACCCTGGTGTGGGAAGCCATAATGAACACTGTTGGGAGAGCCATAATGAACCCTGGTGGTGGGAGAGCCATAATGAACCCTGGTGGGGAGAGCATAATGACACTGGTGTGGGAGAGCATAAATGAACACTGGTGTGGAGAACCATAACGGGGGGTGAAACCCCGGTGTGGGAGAACCCAGAATGATCCCTGGTGTGGGAGAGCCCATAATGAAAACACTGTTGTGGGAGAGTCAGAATGAACCCTGGTGTGGGAGAGCCATAATGAACCCTGGTGTGGGAGAGCCATAATGAACACTGGTGTGGGAGAGCCATAATGAACCCTGGTGTGGGAGAGCCATAATGAACACTGGTGTGGGAGAGCCATAATGAACACTGGTGTGGGAGAACCATAATGAACCCTGGTGTGGGAGAGCCATAATGAACACTGGTGTGGGAGAGCTATAATGAACCCTGGTGTGGGAGAGCCATAATGAACCCTGGTGTGGGAGAGCCATAATGAACCCTGGTGTGGGAGAGCCATAATGAACCCTGGTGTGGGAGAGCCATAATGAACACTGGTGTGGGAGAGCCATAATGAACCCTGGTGTGGGAGAGCCATAATGACCCTGGTGTGGGAGAGCAATAATAACACTGGTGTGAGAGCCATAATGAACACTGGTGTGGAAGAGCCATAATGAACCCTGGTGTGGGAGAGCCATAATGAACACTGGTGTGGGAGAGCCATAATGAACCCTGGTGTGGGAGAGCCATAATGAACACTGGTGTGGGAGAGCCATAATGAACACTGATGTGGGAGAGCCATAATGAACCCTGGTGTGGGAGAGCCATAATGAACCCCTGTGTGGGAGAGCCATAATGAACACTGGTGTGGGAGAGCCATAATGAACCCTGGTGTGGAGAGAGCCATAATGAACACTGATGTGGGAGAGCCATAATGAACCCTGGTGTGGGAGACCCATAATGAACACTGGTGTGGAAGAGCAATAATGAACCCTGGTGTGGGAGAGCCATAAAGAACTCCGGTGTGGGAGGCCATAATGAACACTGTGTTGGAGAGCCAAAATGAACACTGATGTGGGGAGAGCCATAATGAACCCTGTGTGGATGCCAAAATTGAACCCTGTGTGGGAGAGCCATAATGAACCATTTGGTGTGGGAGAAGCATAATGAACACTGAATGTGGGAGACCATAATGAACACTGGTGTGGGAGAGCCATAATGAACCCTGTGTGGAGAGCCATAAAGAACCACCCCAGATGTGGGAGAGCCATAATGAACACTGTGTGGAAGAGCAATAATAACCCTGGTGTGGGAGAGCATATGAACATGGTTGGGAGAGTGACCCATAATGAACACTGATGTGGAGAAGCCAAAATGAACACGGTGTGGGAAGCCATAAGGAACCCTGGAGGTGGGAGAGCCATAATGAACACTGGTGTTGGGAGAGCCATAATGAGCACTGGTGTGGGAGAGCCATAATGAACACTGGTGTGGGAGAGCCATAATGAGCACTGGTGTGGGAGAGCCATAATGAACACTGGTGTGGGAGAGCCATAATGAGCACTGGTGTGGGAGAGCCATTTTGAACACAAGCGATAACACTCAAAG
>NC_069415.1:53117737-53175237 GCF_026875155.1 Cherax quadricarinatus
GAGTTCTTCTGGGTTCATCATAGAACTAAGTGTCACACCACTCATGAAGATAGGGTCCCTTATAAGTCTGAGAGAAGACTCACGAAATCGTATTAACACGATTGCAAACAAACCACGGAAAGGGCAGGGTTTGAACCAAGAGCAAGCGAGTCTTAAAACTCCAGGCCAGTGCGAAAGCCACTCGGCCAGCTGACCTCTCTGGGGTCCATGCTAACTTCCCAATGATGTATAAATTATTCTAGTTAGATAAATCTTATTGTAGCCAACTGGGCCAGTGGCTTACGTACTAGCCTGGAGTTTTACGACACAATTGCTCTAGGTTCAAACCCCTCCCATTCCTTAGTTTTCTTCTGAGAGGTGTCAGATAGAAAAAGACGACAGTGAAAGGTTTGAGACCAAGACGAGGGAAGCCAGTCTCGGCAGCTCTTGTCAGGATTAGAGAAAATAGTCTGGCCATCTGCTTCTGGACTCTGAAATATGACCCAGGCATTTTCCCTAAGGTCCGAGTACATGATCCAGGAATGTACACTAGGGCTCGGGAACAGCGCGGGTATCTGCAGCAGCTCTCTGGGACACAGCTCAGTCATCTGCACGACGACTCCAAGACACAGTTCGGGCATTTGCTCCAGGTGTCGAGAAAATGGTCTGAGCATCTGTACCAGCATTCCTGGGCATGGTGTGGGCATCTGTTCAAGCACTCCTGGGCATGGTGTGGGCATCTGTACAAGTACTCCTGGGCATGGTGTGGTCATCTGTATCAGCACTCCTGGGCACGGTCTTGGTGTCTGTACAAGCACTCCTGGGCATGGTCTGGGCATCTGTATCAGCACTCCTGGGCATGGTCTGAGCATCTGTTCCAACACTCGTGGACATGGTGTGGGCATCTATACCAGCACTCCTGGGCACGGTCTGGGTGTCTGTACCAGCACTCCTGGGCATGGTGTGGGCATCTGTATCAGCACTCCTGGGCACGATCTGGGAATCTGTACCAGCACTCCTGGGCACGGTCTGGGTGTCTGTACCAGCACTCCTGGGCACGGTCTGGGTGTCTATACCAGCACTCCTGGGCATGGTCTGGGCACCTGTAACAGCACTCCTGGGCATGGTCTGGACATCTGTACCAGCACTCCTTGGCACGGTCTGGGTGCCTGTACCAGCACTCCTGGGCATGGTCTGCGTGTCTGTACCAGCACTCCTGGGAATGGTGTGGGCATCTGTACAAGTACTCCTGGGCATGGTGTGGTCATCTGTACCAGCACTCCTGGGCACGGTCTGGGTGTCTGTACCAGCACTCCTGGGCATGGTCTGGGCATCTGTATCAGCACTCCTGGGCATGGTCTGAGCATCTGTTTCAACACTCCTGGGCATGGTCTGGGCATCTATACCAGCACTCCTGGGCACGGTCTGGGTGTCTGTACCAGCACTCCTGGGCATGGTGTAGGCATCTGTATCAGCACTCCTGGGCACGGTCTGGCCATCTGTACCAGCACTCCTGGGCACGGTCTGGGTGTCTGTACCAGCACTCCTGGGCACGGTCTGGGTGTCTGTTCCAGCACTCCTGGGCATGGTCTGGGCACCTGTAACAGCACTCCTGGGCATGGTCTGGGCATCTGTACCAGCACTCCTGGGCACGGTCTGGGTGTCTGTACCAGCACTCCTGGGCATGGTCTGGGCATCTGTATCAGCACTCCTGGGCATGGTCTGAGCATCTGTTCCAACACTCCTGGGCATGGTCTGGGCATCTGTACCAGCACTCCTGGGCACGGTCTGGGTGTATCTGTCGCACGTATCACTCCTGGGCATCGAGTCCTGGGCATCTGAGTAACAGCACTCCCTGGGCACGTGCTAGGCATCTGTAACAGCACCTCCTGGGTCGACGGGCCGGTCTGGGTGTCTGTACCAGCACTCCTGGGCATGGTGTAGGCATCTGTATCAGCACTCCTGGGCACGGTCTGGCCATCTGTACCAGCACTCCTGGGCACGGTCTGGGTGTCTGTACCAGCACTCCTGGGCACGGTCTGGGTGTCTGTTCCAGCACTCCTGGGCATGGTCTGGGCACCTGTAACAGCACTCCTGGGCATGGTCTGGGCATCTGTACCAGCACTCCTGGGCACGGTCTGGGTGTCTGTACCAGCACTCCTGGGCATGGTCTGGGCATCTGTATCAGCACTCCTGGGCATGGTCTGAGCATCTGTTCCAACACTCCTGGGCATGGTCTGGGCATCTGTACCAGCACTCCTGGGCACGGTCTGGGTGTCTGTACCAGCACTCCTGGGCATGGTCTGGGCACCTGTAACAGCACTCCTGGGCACGGTCTAGGCATCTGTACCAGCACTCCTGAGCACGGTCTGGGTGTCTGTACCAGCACTCCTGGGCACGGTCTGAGTGTCTGTACCAGCACTCCAGGGCATGGTCTGGGCATCTGTACCAGCACTCCTGGGCACGGTCTGGGTGTCTGTACGAGCACTCCTGGGCATGGTCTGGGTGTCTGTACCAGCACTCCTGGCATGGTGTGGGCATCTGTAACAGCACTCCTGGGCATGGTCTGGGCATCTGTACCAGCACTCCTGGGCACGGTCTGGGTGTCTGTACCAGCACTCCTGGGCATGGTCTGGGCACCTGTAACAGCACTCCTGGGCATGGTCTGGGCTTCTGTACCAGCACTCCTGGGCATGGTCTGGGTGTCTGTACCAGCACTCCTGGGCATGGTCTGGGTGTCTGTACCAGCACTCCTGGGCACGGTCTGGGTGTCTGTACCAGCATTCCTGGGCATGGTGTAGGGTATCTGTTCCAGTACTCCTGGGCATGGTGTGGGTGTCTGTACCAGCACTCCTGGGCATGGTCTGGACACCTGTAACAGCACTCCTGGGCATGGTCAGGGCATCTGTACCAGCACTCCTGGGCACGGTCTGGGTGTCTGTACCAGCACTCCAGGGCATGGTGTAGGCATCTGTATCAGCACTCCTGGGCATGATCTGGGTGTCTGTACCAGCACTCCAGGGCATGGTCTGGGTGTCTGTACCAGCACTCCTGAGCATGGTGTGGGCATCTGTAACAGCACTCCTGGGCATGGTCTGGGCATCTGTACCAGCACTCCTGGGCACGGTCTGGGTGTCTGTACCAGCACTCCTGGGCATGGTCTGGGCACCTGTAACAGCACTCCTGGGCATGGTCTGGGCTTCTGTACCAGCACTCCTGGGCACGGTCTAGGTGTCTGTACCAGCACTTCTGGGCATGGTCTGGGTGTCTGTACCAGCACTCCTGGGCACGGTCTGGGTGTCTGTACCAGCATTCCTGGGCATGGTGTAGGGTATCTGTACCAGTACTCCTGGGCATGGTGTGGGTGTCTGTACCAGCACTCCTGGGCATGGTCTGGACACCTGTAACAGCACTCCTGGGCATGGTCTGGGCATCTGTACCAGCACTCCTGGGCACGGTCTGGGTGTCTGTACCAGCATTCCTGGGCATGGTGTAGGGTATCTGTACCAGTACTCCTGGGCATGGTGTGGGTGTCTGTACCAGCACTCCTGGGCGTGGTCTGGACACCTGTAACAGCACTCCTGGGCGTGGTCTGGGCATCTGTACCAGCACTCCTGGGCACGGTCTGGGTGTCTGTACCAGCACTCCTGGGCATGGTGTAGGCATCTGTATCAGAACTCCTGGGCATGATCTGGGTGTCTGTACCAGCACTCCTGGGCATGGTCTGGGTGTCTGTACCAGCACTCCTGGGCATGGTGTGGGCATCTGTACCAGCACTCATGGGCATGATCTGGGCATCTGTACCAGCACTCCTGGGCATGGTCTGGGTGTCTGTACCAGCACTCCTGGGCACGGTCTGGGTGTCTGTACCAGCATTCCTGGGCATGGTGTGGGGCATTTGTACCAGAACTCCTGGGCATGATCTGGGCATCTGCACTGTCACTAATGGTTATGGTCTGGAGATCTGTACCAGCACTCCTGGGCACGGTCTGGATGTCTGTACTAGCACTCCTGGGCATGGTGTAGGCATCTGTACCAGCACTCCTGGGCATGGTCTGGGTGTCTGTACCAGCATTCCTGGGCATGGTGTGGAGCATCTGTACAAGTACTTCTGGGCATTGTGTGGGTGTCTGTACCAGCACTCCTGGGCATGATCTGGGTGTCTGTACCAATATTCCTGGGCATGATCTGGGCATCTGCACTGTCACTAATGGTCATGGTCTGGGGATCTGTACCAGCACTCCTGGGCATAGTGTGGGCATCTGCACCAGCAGTTCTGGGCATGGTCTGGGCATCTCTACCAGCACTCTTGGGCACGGTCTGGGTGTCTGTACCAGCACTCCTGGACATGATCTGGGCATCTGCACTGTCACTAATGGTCATGGTCTGGGGATCTAGGATCTATACCAGAGCTCCTGGCCATAGTTTGAGCGCCACGTACAGTATGTTCATGGAAGTTCACAGAAGTTGAGGAAGTTCACAGAAGTTGAGGCTTGCGTTTCAAAAAGCAGCCAAGAACAGCTTCGGTAGTTCAGTTCAATATTTATATTGTGCATCTCATACCCAAGCTGTGGGTAGTAGTCGAAAGATTATAGAGGCACATGATGGGTCAGGGACAGCCAGCTGGAGATAATTAAAAAGCACCAGCCGGAACTTTAACCTTCTTCGCACAGGAAGAGCAGTTGAAGGTGCTGCTGCAGACTACGGAACCACAGACAAATATCACGTCTCCCTCAGCCCCTCCCTGATGGCCAGTCAACACAGCTATGTAATTTGTATTTCTTAAGTATAAAACTCTTCACTCGATGAACAAACACTATTTAATATAACTTTTTGCTAGTCACCGAAAGGACAAATAATATATATATATATATATATATATATATATATATATATATATATATATATATATATATATATATATATATATATATATATATATATATATATATATATATATATATATATATATATATATATATATATATATATATATATATATATATATATATATATATATATATATATATATATATATATATAACGACTGATAATTAAGTGAAATTATATTATGAAGTAGTATACTTTATTGTTAGACCGACATATTAGGTCTTTAAAGAAAGATGATAATGGGTGAAAAAGGATGCACTCACATAAGAGTGGATGGAGGAAGTGCTAGTGTGAGTGCTGATAACTTACGTTGTGTTGTTACGACTGTGTTGAGCTTCCAGCAGGAGAGTCTCAAGCAGGGTCTTGATGTGCACCACCTGCTACAACTTAACTAGGACCAGCTGGACGGCCTAATGGCAGTACTGGAGTGTGTACGGTGAGTGATGTGATGAGTTATGACAACACCCGAGTCTAGCGAGAGCCAAGAGTACACTGTGGCCACCCAGCTACGGTGTGCCGCCGCCGCCACCGCCACCGCCGCCACCCCACGTAGGGACCAACGGCGCCGCCGCCAACGCGATCTGGGTCAATACTCTTCACTTCATTCACTCCCGCAGACATGACTCGCAGACATGACTCGCCTGCCTGTTGTCTTTGCCTGACCAAATAAACCTTCTAGCACATTTACTTATCTGCACACAGCCTCCGGTAACAACAAGATGCAAATTCATTAACAAGAACAGTGTTTGTCCGGTGATGGCAGCCAGGCCAGGTTCACCTCGCTGGCGCTAGTCAGGGGAACCAGCCAGTTCACTGGAAAAACATTCAATATGGCAGTAGCGAACTACACCGTTAAATTGAGCCTTATTGAAAGTGGCCGGTAAAATGAGACTATAAGATGTCAGAGAAAAAGAAAGCAAAGTCAACCAGACTGGTTGATGACACGTACCACCCACAACCCAACCACCGCCACAACCACCTCATCCACAAAAAACCCAACACCACAACAGCAACAACCACAGCGACAACTACCACTACCACAATAACAAGCACCACAACTACCACCCCTATCACAACAGCTACCCCTACCACTACCACAATAACAAGCACCACAACTACCACCCCTATCACAACAGCTACCCCTACCACCACAACAACAACCATCGCCACACACAACAACCACCACCCCTATCACAACAACCACAATCACCGCCACAACAACGACCACCACTAACACAATAATCACTACCAACACCACAACAACAACCACCATCATTATAACAACAACAACCACAACAACAACCATTACCAAACTTCCACAACCACCAGCAACACCACCACTATAACAACAACAACCGCCACAATAACAATTACCAAACTCCCCACAACAACAACAACAACCAATAGCACCCCAACAACTACCAACCCCACAACAACCACCACCACAACAACAACAACAACTCCATAACAACAGCCACAACAGCACGAGCCCCAAAACCACAACAACCAAAACAACAACAACAACAACAACAACAACAACCAGCCTCACAAATACCACCACCCACAACAACCTCCATCACCATAATCACAACAATCACCACCTCCACATCAACCACCATCACTACAGCCACAACAACCACCATCACCACAACCACATCAACCACCATCACGACAGCCACAACCAACCACCATCACCACAACCACATCAACCACCATCACGACAACCACAACAATCACCATCACCACAACCACAACAACCACCATCACCACAACCACATCAACCACCATTCACCACAACCACAACAATCACCATCACCACACCACAACAACCACCATCACCACAACAACAACAACAACAATCATCACCACAACCACAACAACCACCATCACCCCAACCAAAACAACCCCATCACCACAACCACAACAACCACAATCACCACAACCGCAACAACCACCATCACCACAACAACCACCATCACCACCTCCACAATAACCCCCATCACCACAACCACAACAACCACCATCATCACATCCACAACAACCCCCATCACCACAACCACAACAACCACCACCTCCACAACAACCACCATCACCACAATGACAACAACCACCATCACCACAACCACAACAACCACCATCACCACAACCGCAACAACCACCATCACCCACAACCACAACAACCCCATCACCACAACCACAACAACCCCATCACCACAACCACAACAGCCACCATCACTCCAACCAAAACAACCTCAATCACCACAACCACAACAACCACCATCACCACAACCGCAACAACCACCATACACCAACAACCACCACCACCCAACCATCACCACTTCCACAACAACCCCCATCACCACAACCATCACCACTTCCACAACAACCCCCATCACCACAACCACCACCACCCACCATCACCACTTCCACAACAACCCCAATCACCACAAGCACAGCAACCACCACCTCCACAACAACCACCATCACCACAACCACAACAACCACCATCACAATAACCACAACAACCACCATCACCACAACCGCAACAACCACCATCACCATAACCACAACAACCACCACCTCCACAGCAACCACCACAACCACAACAACCACCATCACCCCAACAACCACCACCTACACAACAACCACCATCACCACAACCACAACAACCACCATCACCACAACCACAACAGCCACCTTCACCACAACCACAACAACCACCATAACCACAACCACAACCACAACAACCACCATTACCACAACTACAACAACCCCATCACCACATCCACAACAGCCACCATCACCACAACCACAACAACCACCATCACCACAACCACAACAGCCACCATCACCACAACCACAACAACCACCATCACCACAACTACAACAACCCCATCACCCACAACCACAGCAACCACCACCTCCACAGCAACCACCACAACAACCACCATCACCACAACAACAACCACCTACACAACTACAACAACCAACACAACCACAACAACAACTACCGCCACAGCAACAACCATCACAACCACAACAAGCAACATCACCACAGCAACCACCATCTACACAACAACCACCACCACAACCACAACAACCACCACAGCCACAACAACCACCACAGCCACAACAGCCACCACTTCCACAGCAATCATCACAATCACAACAACCACCATCACCACAAGAACCACCACAACCACAGCAACCACCATCTCCACAACAATAGCCATCACAACCACAAGAACCACCATCGCCACAACAACCATCACAATCACAACAACCACCACTTCCACAACAACAATCATCACAACCACAACGAACACCATCACCAGAACCACAACAATCACTATCACCGCAACAACGACCACCACAACCACCACCACCAAAACAACCATCACAACTACACCAACCACCACCACAGCTACCACCATCCCACCACAACTACCACCACCACAACTACCACCACCACAGCTACCAACATCACAACTACCACCGCCACCACAATTACCACCACCACAACTACCACCACCGCAACTACCACCACCACAACTACCACAACCCCTACCACACGAATCACCACCACCACCACAGCTACCACCACAACTACCACCACCACAACTACCACCACCACAACAACCACCACCACAACTACCACCACCACAACTACCACCACCACAATTACCACCACCACAACTACCACCACCACACCTACCACCACCATAACTACCACCGCCACAACTACCACCACCCCTACCACACGAATCACCACCACCACAGCTACCACCACCGCTACCACAACTACCACCACCACAACTACCACCAGCACTACCACCACCACAACTACCACCACCACAACTACCACCACCACAACTACCACCACCACAACTACCACCACCACAACTACCACCACCACAACAACCACCACTACAACTACCACCACACAACTACCACCAACACAACTACCACCACCACAACTACAACCACCACAGCTACCACCACCGTAACTACCACCACGACAACTACCACCACCCCTACCACACGAATCACCACCACCACAGCTACCACCACCGCTACCACAACTACCATTACCACAACTACCACCAGCACTACCACCATCACAACTACCACCACCACAACTACCACCACCACAACTACCACCACCACTACTACCACCACCACAACTACCACCACCACAACTACCACCACCACAACTACCACCACCACAACTACCACCACCACAACAACCACCACTACAACTACCACCACCACAACTACCACCAACACAACTACCACCACCACAACTACAACCACCACAGCTACCACCACCGTAACTACCACCACGACAACTACCACCACCCCTACCACACGAATCACCACCACCACAGCTACCACCACCGCTACCACAACTACCATTACCACAACTACCACCAGCACTACCACCATCACAACTACCACCACCACAACTACCACACACCACAACTACCACCACCACTACTACCACCACCACAACTACCACCAACCTTAATACACGAATCACCGCCTCCAGCAGTACCACCACAACCATCACCACAACCACCACCACCACAATATCTAACACCCAAACAACCACCATCACAGCGATTACTGCCAACACCACAGCAACAACCACCTCCACCATCACAATAACTACTACCACCCCGACAACAACTACCATCACCTTTACAACAACCGCCACAAGAACCAACAATACCACCACAACAAACACCACCACCACAACAACAACCACAACCACCACAACCCCCACCACCACAAAATCACCACCACAACCAACAACACAAAAACAACCACTATTACCACAGTAACCACCATCAAAACACCAATCATCAAAACAACCACCACAGCAACCATAACCACCACCACAAATCTTCCACCCCAATCAAAACAACTACCACTACCACCACAAAAACAACATCCTCCACCACCAACACAACCACCCTCACCACCACCACAACGACCACCATCAGCACAATCAACACCACTACCACAACGATCACCACCAACACAATCACCACCATAACAGTATCCACCACCGCAACAATCACCACAACAACAACCACCACCACAACCCCAAGACCACAACCCCACCACCACAATTACCACCAAAACAACAACAATCAAACAATCACAACCACGACAATCACAACCACCACCACAGCAACAACCACCACCACAACAACAACACCACCACAACACCACCACAACAACCACAATCACCACAACAACCACCACCACAACAATCAGCACCACCATAACCACTGTGGCATGAGAGAGTACGTAACCTTTATTCGGCGCATGTACACACCATCATTGAAAGGCTATCTCCCCCAACCAGCGAACCAGTACTAGGGTCGTATGATGAGGCCCCGTCGTTCGGTCAGTACCCAGGTTCCAGGCAATGAGAAGATGGTTTTGGCAATCCCAGAGGTGTTGTGGGTACCACACACCTGTCTGCCATTGCCATTCCCATTCTAGAGCTGGCTGAAGCACGATCTGCTCTCTAGTGGCTTTTATTCTGCCTTGCTTACCGTGGAGTGCACTAATACCTATTGTTGTACATAGTGTACATAGTGTACATGATTCTGTTCTTACTTGGCGAAGGATAATATGTCAAAAGTTTTTCTGCTGTGTTTATTTTGCTCTCTTTACACCCAGGATAACAGGCCTTTGGATTCCTGGGATGTAATATAGGAGCCTGTCCAGGATCTGGAGCTGGACTTAGAGCACGAGTTGAGCCTAGGGTGACGCTGGAAGCAGGAACATTGTGTAGCTTTCTGTCTGACACTGCATTAGCTTTGCCAATGCTTCACAAAGTTTGCGTGTCAATTGCCTTGCTATGGTCAGCCTTGCTATTGTATGATCGCTGACAGCTCGCTACTAGCTTGTTCGGTATGCTCTCTTCGCTATGGTCAATCTTGCTTTGCTATTGTGTATCAGCCTTGCCAGTGTATGTGCGTATTCTACAGTCGTACCATGTATAGCTAAGCGTGTCTTGCAAATAACGTGTTACATTGGGGTACCAGTATTTTACAGTTGTACTATGCATAGCAAATAACTTATACGTTGGAGTATGTCACCTAGACGAGTCAGACGTCTGGTGTCAGAATACACGTTGGTGAACCTGCCTAAATTTTCCCTACATCGTTGTTGGCAAATTGCTAGTTCCATTGGCATTGATTATGAATGCACTCTCACAGCTGTGCAGCTTCGTACTCTTATAAGTATCAAACTTCGAGAAGAGGAGATGGCACATCAGACTCTTCCCTTTACGGGAGCCAGGAATAAAACCCCGATGTTCTCGCAGGAGGAAAATGATACATCAACAGAGCAAAATCGTCAGTCTTGTGCAACAGGGTTGTCTGAAGGCGAATCAGCTGCGTTTGCACTTGAGTTGGCGAAAATCAATCTTGAGCAGACTAAGGAACAGAGCATATGCCTAGGAAGAGTTTGATAGGGAAAAAGAAAGAAGGCAGTTTTCACAAGTTGTAAATGACTTTAGTTTACACAAAGCAGTACAGCTTGTTCACCGCTTCAGTGAGGCAGAACCAGAACAACTTTTCAAAACTTTCGAAAATCAGGCTTGAGCCTTGAAGTGGCCGGAACAGCACTGGGAGTCATTGGTTCACACAGCGTTATTTGCTAAGGCACAGGAATTTACGTCAGTGTTAAATGACACTGAATTTTCCGATTATAAAGTGAAGACCTCAGTTCTGGGAGCATATCAATGCATCCCAGCTAAGTATAGGAAGTCATTCAAGTTAGGCAGACGACAGCTTGGTCAATTCCTGGTGGATTTTGTGCGACAGCAGACCAAAGCTTTTACCAGCTGGTATAAAGCAAGTGGTGTTGCTACCTTCGATGATCTCGTGCAGTTTGTCCTAGTCGATAACCTGCTGGAGTTTGTGGGCCCAGAGGTTAGTCTTTCTGGAGGATCATGACTTAACCACTGCATTGGAGGCAGCCAAGTTGGCTGATACCTTCGAAACCAACCATTCCTTGTCCGAGCGGTCCCATCTCTCTTTTCAACTGTCTGGCAATAGCCGAGATCATCAATGTTGGAGGATGAAGTGCCAGCCGGAAGGAGAACGTCTACGTCAGCCAACTAGTCACCTGGTGAGCCATGCTACTCAACTTATGGTCCAGCTGTTGAGAGACAAACCACTCAATATGGTGCAACTCAACAACAGTATCCAGAGCGACACC
This sequence comes from Cherax quadricarinatus, assembly GCF_026875155.1. Lineage (NCBI taxonomy): Eukaryota > Metazoa > Arthropoda > Malacostraca > Decapoda > Parastacidae > Cherax > Cherax quadricarinatus. The sequence goes on from NC_069415.1 coordinate 53,129,849, forward strand.
GGTTGCAACGTCAGCAGAGAGTTAAGGGCAAGCCTGTCGTCTGCTTCATCTGTAATAAAGTAGGTCACATCCGTCCCAACTGCCCCCACAAACCCCAACCTATAGGGAAAATCTAGTGTCCCTAGTAACATGTCCCTGAAAGTAGAGAAACGAATGGCTCCTTATTACTGTAAGAGTCGTATTTCCCTTCAGGAAGACTCAAAAACAACTGAAGTCAAAACCTATAGAGATACTGGAGCATATTGCTCACTTATAAGAGGGAGTACTTCCTCTTTCTGAACACCTACGTTTTGCTGGAAGCATTCAGAGGAGAGATCTTTTCTGTCCCCTTGCATAGAATTTAAGTACTGTGCAAATATTACACAGGATACTTGACTGTGGGTGTATCCGAAGGATTCCCTATGAAAGATGTCATGTTATTACTGGGTAATAACATTACCACTTCTAGTGTATGTCCTGAACCCATAATGATTAATTCTTCTCCGGTGTTGGCCATAACTCGGGCAGCATCCCAAGGGTTGTCTGGCGAGAATGCTGACCTATCTTTGGACGACTCTGATCTCGGAATAGCCAATTTGTTTTACGATGAAAACTTGCCAGAGCCTCGTAAATTAAGTGAACAGACCCAGATCAAGCCTTCCTATTCCAGGGTTGCATGATTGCCAGATATCTCTGTTTCCATGCCCGAGGGACTGTCCTTCTGAGAGGAACAACGAAAGGACCCTTCTTTGGATTTCGCTTTTCAGGCAGCCATGGGTAAATACTTTTCGGATCATCCGGTCAAGTAAAAACTTAAAAACGACTATTTGATCTGCACTGAGACTGATAAGGAGATAGAGGGCCGGCAACTGTCAGACAGGTTAGTGGTTCCAACAAAGTTTAGACCTGAAATATTGAATATAGCTCATAATACTTCATTAAGAGGTCACCTAGAATTACTAAAGCATTATATAATTTTGGCCAATAAAAAATTTTATTGGCCAAAATTAAGGCAGGATGTGAAGAATCATATCCGGTGTTGCCGAGAATGTCAGCAAGTAGGGAAACCTGGACATTCCATTAAACCTGCACCCCTCCAGCCTATACCTGCTGACGGAGAATCTTTTGCAGAATTAATTATAGATTGTATAGGTTCACTACCTAAGTCAAGGTCTGGAAATCAGTGCTTATTTACCAATATGGATAGAGTAACTAGATACAAAGAAGCAATTCCCATGCTTATTATTAATACTGAAGCCATTCTCAAGGCTTTAACCAGATTTATTTCTTGTTTTGGCATTCCTAAATCTATTCAAAGTGATCAAGGTACTAACTTCACTGTCAAAGCATTTAGGGGAGCATTAACTAGGTTAGGGATAATCCTCAACTTATCCACGACCTATCATCCTCATTCCCAAGGTGCCTTGGAAAGATTCCATCAGACGTTAAAAACCATGATGAGACCTTATTGTATGCATTTTCCTACAGACTGGGATGAATCACTACCTTTGTTGCTGTTTACAATAAGAGAAACTATGCAGGTGTCTGCCGGGTACAGTCCGTTTGAGCTGATCTTTGGGCACAATGTACGAGGTCCTATTCAGGTGCTCAAAGAAGGATGGATGGGAGAAGAATTTAGCTCAACACTCTACAACCCGTCTTCAAGGTTGCAGGTGGCACGTCAGTTAGCCAAGGCTAACCTAAAGGCAGCTCAAAACAAGATGAAACAGAGGTATGACAGAAATGCACAATTCCGTTCCTTCAGTCCAGGAGACAAGGTGTTGGTACTGGAACCTATACCTGGCCACACCTTGAAAGCTAGATTTATGGGACCTATGCAAATTGTAAGTAAATTATCTGATGTAAATTATGTGGTATCTCCCCTTGGTAAGACCTCAAAAACTAAAACTTACCACATTAATCAATTAAAATCTTTTCATACGCCTGATAAAGTCCCAGTAATGACTTTGTCCTATACCTCTGAGGACGACTCTGACTCTTTGCACTCTATTTCTGAAATTAATGTCAAACTTCCAAACTCTGTCCTCCTCAAGGACCCTAGCCCTTTAACGGTGGGGCTATCTGAAACTCGAGCAACAAGTTTAACTGCGCTTCTACAGTCATACCCTGATATTTTTTCGGATGTGCCGAAAAAATGAACGTTAGGTTATCATGACATAGATGTGGGAAACTCTAAACCTATTAAACTCTCCCCTACAGAACTAATCCTGAAAAACAGAAGCTACTTAAGCAGAAGGTTGAATTTCTGTTAGAGCATGGGATAGTGGAGGAGTCATCTAGTCCATAGGCTTCACCGTGCATCCTTGTTAAAAAAGCTGATGGACGTTTTCGTATGTGTACAGACTACCGTGAGGTGAACGAGGTTTCAATCACAGATGCTTACCCTCTTCCTCGTCTGGATGACATAATCGACTTTGTGGGTAAGGCTACTTTTGTGTCAAAGTTAGATCTACTTAAAGGTTACTATCAGGTACCTCTGACAGATAAGGCAAAGGAAATCTCTGCCTTCGTAATTCCAGGAGGTCATTATCAATATACAGTTACCCCCTTTGGAATGAAAAACTTCCCCTCTTCATTCCAGAAACTTATCCATCAGGCTATTAAAGGACTTGAAGGTACAGCAACTTACTTAGATGACATCGTAGTGGTGTCTGATACTTGGGATCAACACCTATATAGGCTTAAGGCTCTCTTTGAGTCCTTTCAGAGTTCCCATTTAACTGTTAATTTATCTAAGTCTTCCCTTGGCCAGGCCACTGTTACTTTTCTGGGCCATGAAGTAGGTAGTGGTAAAGTTGCTCTTAGATTTGCTAAAGTTATTTCCATTAAAGATTACCCAATTCCCCATGATAGGAAATCTCTTCAACGTTTTCTAGGCATGATAGGTTTTTACAGAAAATTCTGTAAAAAATTTTCAGATATTGTAGCCCCTCTTACCTCTCTTACCAGTCACAAAGTTCCCTTTAACTGGACCCCAGAATGTCAAAATGCTTTCACGAAAGCAAAAAGATTTTTGTGTACTGCACCCATTCTTTGCCTCCAGACTTCTCCAAACCTTTCTCATTACAGGTTGATGCTTGTGAGACTGGGGTTGGGGCAGTACTGTTGCAAAACGGGGACGAGGGGTTGCATCTTGTAGCATTCTACTCGTCAAAGTTCCAGCAGCACCAGAGGGCTTACTCTACTATCGAAAAAGAAGCCCTCGCGCTGGTACTGGCTTTGGAGCACTTCGATGTTTACGTGGGTCAGACTTCGCAGGTAGTCTCTGTCTATAATGACCACAACTCTCTAGTATATCTCCAAGTCATAAAGAACCACAATACAAGGCTCATGAGATGGCGCCTACGACTGCAACCCTATTCTCTCAAAATATTACACATTGCCGGCAAAGAAAATAAGTTGGCAGATACATTATCAAGAGTATTTTAGGTTAGGATGTGTTAGGAATCTGTGGTGACCAGTTTAAGCTCTTTTTTTTTTTTGTCCCCTTGTGTGGGCTTTTTTTTAGTGAGGGGACACGGGCTACCATCCGCCCGTGTCTTGGACATATGTTAGCCCTACTGTCTGCTGTCTCACTCTGAGTTTAGAGTTTGGCTTTATGTCGCAAATAAAGCTGAGCTCTATCTAAGAGCTGGATGGTTGAGAGGAAAGGTGGTCCCATTATATGGTGCTATGGTGGAACAGTTGCCAATGGGAGGTGGGAGCCTAATCCTGAGCCCTCTCAGGGTGGGTCTTTTTGTTGTTCCTCTCGAAAGGACAGTCCCTCGGGCATGGACACAGAGACATATAGCAATCCTGCAACTCTGGAATAGGAAGGCTTGATCTGGATCTGTCCACTAAATTTACGAGACCCTGGCCAGCTTTCCTCGTAAAGCAAATTGGCTATTCCGAGATCAAAATCGTCCAAGGATAGGTTAGAATTCTCATCAGAGATCCCTTGGAATTTTGTCCAAGTTATGGCCAACATAGGAGAAGAATTAATCATTATTGGTTCTGGACACATACTGGAAGTGTTAAAGTTATTACCCAGTAATAACACTGCATCTTTCATAGGAAATCCATCAGGTACACCTACAATCAAATATCCAGTGTAATAACTGCACTGTACATATATTTTTTGCAAGGGGACAGAAAACACTGCTCCTTCAAATGCTTCTAAAAGAATTTAGGATTATAATGAGGTGTGCTGAGAAAGGGGAAGTACTCCCTCTCTTATAAGTGAGCAGTATGCTCCAGTATCCCTAAAGGTTGTGACTTCAGTTTTCTTTGAATTTTCCTGAAGGGATGTTTGACTATTGTAGTAAAATGAGGGGCCATCCTTTTGTCTACTTCTTTCAGAGACATAGCATTATAAATTTTCCCTGATGGTTGGGGTTTATTTGGGCAGTTCGGACGAATGTAGCCTGATTTATTACAAAGAAAGCAAATGACATTCTTAACCTAAGCTCCTTGCTGACGTTGTGGCTAGTGTCGCTCTGGGTACTGTTGTCTAAATACACCATGTTGAGTGGTTTGTCGCTCACCAGGTTGACCATAAGTTGAGTAGCATGGCTCACCAGGTGACTTAGTTGGCTGACATCCTCGCTCTCCTTCCTGCTGGCACTTCATTCTCCAATCAGGAACTTTGCATTGACGGTCTCTGCTCATGCCAGGCTGTTGAATTGAGAGATTGGACCACTCGGACAAGGAGCAGTTGGTTTCAAAAGTATCAGCCAACCTGGCTGCCTCCAATGTAGTGGTCAACACGTGATCCAGCAGAAAGACTCGAACCTCTGGTCCAACAGACTCCAGCAGGTTATCCACCAATATTAATTGAACCAACTCGTCGAAATTTGCGACACCACTTGCCTTGTACCAACTGGAAAAAGCTTTGGTCTGCTGTCTTACAAAGTCAACAAAGGACTGACCCAGCTGTTGTTTGCCTAGCTTGAACTCCTTTCTGTACTTGGCAGGAATACATTGATAAGCACCAAGAACCGTGGTCTTCACCACCTGATAATTACTGAAATCAGTGTCATTTAACACTGATGTAAATTCCTGTGCCTTACCAAACAACGCTGTATGCACCAAAGATGCCTAATACTGAAGAAACGTTTCGCCACACAGTGGCTTCATCAGTCTTATACAAACAGGAAGGTATAAGGAGAGGAGGAGTTTGAGGTAATCAATCCCTCAGCCTGGAGTCCATGATTCCTGTAGAAAGTACAGCACAGGGCCGTAGCAGTGACTTATATACTGTAGTCAGGAGAGGCGAAGCAGGAGGCGGGGTCATAGTGGTACCATCCACTAGTCTAAGTAGGTCTTCGTCCGAAGATTGGACAAATTTTGAAGAATTCTTTGTATCAAGATCCCATGATGATGCAGTGTCTGATAGAAGTGATGAATGGTTTTGAAAACCGACAAGTTGAATAATTGAGACACTTATGCAACGTATGGGAATCATTATTGAAGAAACGTTTCGCCACACAGTGACTTCATCAATCTTATACAAAGCAGGAAGGTATAAAGAGAGGAGGAGTTTGAGGTAATCAGTCCCTCACCCTGGAGTTGATGTGTTCAGCCAATCAGTCTCGTAGAAAGTACTGCACAAGGCCGTAGACATGGCTTATATGCTGTAGTCAGGTGAGGCGAAGCAGGAGGAGGCGGGGTCATAGAGGAACCATCCATTAGTCTAAGTAGGTCTTCGCCCAAAGATTGGACAAGTTTTGAAGAATTCTTTGTACCAAGATCCCATGATGATGGACTGAACACATCAACTCCAGGCTCAGGGACTGATTACTTCAAACTTCTCCTCTCCTTATACCTTCCTGCTTTATATAAGACTGATGAAGCCACTGTATGGTTAGTTAGTTTAATATCTTTATTATGCACCCCATACCCATCCTGTGGGTGGTAGTCAAAAGATTACAGAGGTACATAATGGGTCCAGGGACTGGACCCCAAAGTTATGAACTCCAGGTAGATCTGGTCACAATCATAGCAAGTTACAAAGGTAATGAATCAGCCTCACTCCCATACATGGTTACAGTCATGAACAAATTACAAAGTAATGAACCACTGATACATCCACACCCAGTCACAATTGTAATGAGTAATAAATACAAATATTAAGTGGGTCATACACCCACATGAGCGCACGGGGCACGTGGGTGCACAAGGCTCCAAGAACCTTGGTGTTTTTAAGGAGTGCAGTAACTGCTAGCAGTAATCAGTGGTAGTGACAACGTCAGTGAACAATCCTACAAGTGATAACTAAAGTTATTAGTTAAAAGAAAGTCGAGAGAAAGCCTGAAATCATTAATATTTCAAAGTGCCAAACCGTTAGTGGCTAGTAGGCACCTGTTGCCACACAGATTCAAACATACAAAGATCAAAGTGAGTGTGGAAGCGGGTGTTCAAGAATTACCAGCGTTTGGATAACAAATGAAATGTGGGGCACCATACAGTGAGAGGGAAAACGTTAATAAGCAAAAGGAGAAAGCAAAAATAAAACGTATAATAAGGGAAAGTGGCAGAGTAGGCCTGCTGAAGCAGTGATGTCACAACAAGTGGCATGCCATTATTCAAATAAAGTGAAGTATATATAATGCGAAGTGTATACTATCATAAGTGAAAAGTGAAATCACGTGAGGAACGTGGGATGTATGAGAATATATGGTTATAAACATCACGGGTGAAGGATCTCCAAAATAGTGATAGAAGGCCTATGTACGACGACTTCGTCATCAGCATCTGGCAACCTGTCACCGCACTGCAGCCAGCGCAAGTATTGCTCACCTACTGTGGTTGCAAGTTGTCAGATTCTGGTCTCTGCATCACTGTTGGATACTGGTCACTCACTCCTGCAAGCTATTACCAGAATTAGGGTAGAAATAGCATAGATAAGGTGAAGATAGTGTTGACTAGAGTGTGAGGTGTAGAGCAGACTAGCGAGAGGTGACGTAGGGGTAACATAGTATTACTACCGGTAGCTATTAGCAGTATGAATACTTAGGAAGCTAGGAAGTCCTCTCTCAATGTGAGCAAGGAATAGGATAATAACCAGCAGTAACTGATACTTAAATCCAGAAAGGGCAATAAGTGGAGAGAGTAGCATTACTAGGAAAGACAACTGGGACTAAATATGAGCCTACACGACAGAGAGGCATAACAGATCTTTCAACCACAACAACCCCTCCCCTACCCCCCCCTAACCATCTCTCCCTCACACACATACACACACACACACACACAAGGGTAGACACTTATAGAAGCTTTAGACCCTAGTACCAATTTCCGCCAAACACGAACACACACACATACACACACATATACACACATACACACACCTCTACTAGGCGAATACACACACACACACACACACACACACACACACACACAAGGAGCTAGGACTCGACCCCTGCAACCACAAATAGGTGAGTACACACACAAAAACACACACACACACACACACATACATACACACATACACACACACACCCTTACTAGGCGAGTACACACACACACACATATACACACACACGCATACACACACACATATACACACACACAGGGGCCAGGAGCTCGGACTCGACCCCCGCAACCTCAACTAGGTGAGTACACACACACACACACACACACACACACACACACACACACACACACACACACACACCCACAAGGATAGCCTCTCAAAGTAATTTTCAAGGCAGAATCAACTTGAACCATGATCCTGCAGGAGAAAGCATGGCTGAGAGGCAAACAGGAGTTCATGAGTGTGTACCTCGATCGAGACAGAACACAGGAGGAAAGGATGATACTGAAAGAGAGAGTGCAAAAACGAAAGGAGGAACGGGAGGAAATGAAAAAGGAGAGCAGAATAACCCAGGAACAGGTGGAAGGACAAGCACACCCCCCAGAAACACCTGCAGAAGGACTCCAGCCACGACACCCCCAAGGCAACTGAACAATCCAAACCAACCATCACACACTGATCCCTCTGTTTCCACCCCCTGCACCACGAACCCTACCCCTACAGCAACCCCCTATGGGAGCTCTTCCTCCACCTCCACTGCAACTCCCCACAGGCCCCCACCAGGGCTCCTGCTCTCCCAACCCCAGTATTCCCCCAGGACCACAGTTACAGTGTTAGAACAGAAGTTGAAGGTTTGGTACACAAATGCGGATGGATTAATGAATAAATATTAGGAATGGCAAGAAAGAATCAATGAGAAGTCCCCAGACATCATAGCAGTTACAGAAACAAAACTCACGGAGACAATAACAGATGCAATCTTCCCACCAGGATACCAGATCATGAGGAAAGATAGAAGGGGCAGGGGGGGAAGAGGGGTTGCTCTGCTCTTAAAAAAACGATGGAAATTCGAGAAAATGGGAGGCATAGACGAGACAGGAGAAAGGGACTACATAGGTGCACTTCAGTCTGGGTGGTCATTGCAGTGATGTACAATCCACCACAGAACTGCAGGAGGCCAAGAGAGGAATATGAAGAGAGCAACAGAGCAATGGTGGACACACTTGCTGAGGTGGCAAGAAGAGCTCACTCCAGCAGAGCAAAGTTAGTGGTTATGAGGGATTTCAACCACAGGGAGATTGACTGGGAAAACCTGGAGCCACATGGGGGTCCCAAAACATGGAGAGCCAAGATGTTGGATGTGGTGCTGGAAAACCTCATGCACCAACATGTTAAGGACACTACCAGAGTGAGAGGGGAGGATGAACCAGCAAGATTGGACCTTGTGTTCACCCTGGGCAGCTCAGACATTGAGGACATCAAGTATGAGAGTCCCCTAGGAGCTAGTGACCACGTGGTTCTGTGCTTTGAATACATAGTAGAGCTGCAAGTGGAGAGAATAACAGGAGTAGAATGGGAAAAGCCTGACTATAAAAGAGGGGACTACATAGGGTTGAAGAACTTCCTGCGGGAGGTCCAGTGGGACAGAGAACTGGCAGGAAAGCCAGTAAATGAAATGATGGAATATGTAGCAACAAAATGCAAGGAGGCAGTGGAAAGGTTCATTCCCAAGGGCAACAGTAACAACGGGAAGACCAGAACAAGCCCCTGGTTCACCCGACGGTGTAAGGAGGCAAAAACAAAGTGCAATAGAGAATGGAAAAAGTACAGAAGGCAGAGAACACACGAAAATAGGGAGATCAGTCGCAGAGCCAGGAACGAGTATGCACAGGTAAGGAGGGAGGCCCAGCAACAGTATGAAAATAACATAGCATCGAAAATGAAGACTGACCCGAAACTGTTGTATAGCCACATCAGGAGGAAGACAACAGTCAAAGACCAGATGATCAGACTGAGGACAGAAGGTGGAGAAGACACAAGAAATGATCAAGAGGTATGTGAGGAGCTAAACAGGAGATTTAAGGAAGTTTTTACAGTAGAGACAGGAAGGGCTGTGGGAAGACAGCACAGAAGGGAACATCAAGAGGGAATATACCAACACGTGTTGGATGACATACGAACAACTGAGGAGGAGGTGAAGAAGCTGCTAAGTGACCTTGATACCTCAAAGGCGATGGAACTGGACAACATCTCCCCGTGGGTCCTTAGAGAAGAAGCAGAGATGCTGTGTGTGCCCCTAACCACAATCTTCAACAGATCCCTTGAAACTGGGCAACTACCTGAGAAATGGAAGACAGCAAATGTAGTACCCATATTTAAGAAAGGAAACAGGAATGAGGCACTAAACTACAGACCTGTGTCTCTGACATATATTGTGTGCAAAGTCATGGAGAAGATTATCAGGAGAAGAGTGGTGGAACACCTGGAATGGAGCAAGATTGTAAAAGAAAACCAGCATGGGTTCATGGAAGGCAAATCTTGTATCACAAACCTCCTGGAGTTTTATGGCAAGGTAACAGAAGTAAGACATGAGAGAGAGGGTTGGGTAGATTGCGTTTTCCTAGACTGCAGGAAGGCCTTTGACACAGTTCCCCACAAGAGATTAGTGCAGAAGCTGGAGGATCAGGCACACGTAAAAGGAAGGGCACTGCAATGGATAAGGGAATACCTGACAGGGAGGCAGCAACGAGTCATGGTACGTGAAGAGGTATCACAGTGGGCGCCTGTTACGAGCGGGGTCCCACAGGGGTCAGTTCTAGGACCAGTGCTATTTTTGATTTATGTGAACGACATGATGGAAGGAATAGACTCTGAAGTGTCCCTGTTCGCAGATGACGTGAAGTTGATGAGAAGAATTAAATCGGACGAGGATGAGGCAGGACTGCAAAGAGACCTGGAGAGGCTGGACATGTGGTCCAGTAACTGGCTTCTCGAATTCAATCCAGCCAAATGCAAAGTCATGAAGATTGGGGAGGGGCAAAGAAGACCGCAGACAGAGTATAGGCTAGGTGGACAAAGACTACAGACCTCACTCAGGGAGAAAGACCTTGGGGTGACCATAACACCGAACACATCACCGGAGGCACACATCAACCAAATAACCGCTGCAGCATACAGGCGCCTGGCAAACCTGAGAATAGCGTTCCGATACCTTAATAAGGAATCGTTCAAGACACTGTACACTGTGTATGTTAGGCCCATACTGGAGTATGCAGCACCAGTCTGGAACCCACACCTGGTCAAGCACGTCAAGAAGTTAGAGAAAGTACAAAGGTTTGCAACAAGGCTAGTCCCAGAGCTCAAGGGAATGTCGTACGAGGAAAGGTTAAGGGAAATCGGACTGACGACACTGGAGGACAGAAGGGTCAGGGGAGACATGATAACGACATACAAGATACTGCGGGGAATAGACAAGGTGGACAGAGATAGGATGTTCCAGAGAGGGGACACAGGGACAAGGGGTCACAACTGGAAGCTGAAGACTCAGACGAGTCACAGGGACGTTAGGAAGTATTTCTTCAGTCATAGAGTTGTCAGCAAGTGGAATAGCCTAGCAAGTGAAGTAGTGGAGGCAGGAACCATACATAGTTTTAAGAAGAGGTATGACAAAGCTCAGGAAGCAGAGAGAGAGAGGATCCAGTAGCGATCAGTGAAGAGGCGGGGCCAGGAGCTGAGTCTCGACCCCTGCAACCACAATTAGGTGAGTACACACACAGACACACACACACACACTCACACACACACACACACACACACACACACACACACACACACACACACACGCACACACACACACACACACACACACACACACACACACGCACACATACACACACACGTGGTAATGCGTTATTTACAGCTAGCAAAGTCAGGGTATTTCTTCAGAATGGTCTGTAGTATACCAGTGTGGATAAAATACTTTGCCATTTCTTGAACATTTCTGAGTGAGTTGTCTAAATTCATTAATTTGATCACACTCCAGTACATAATGACGCAAGGTGTGACAATAGTCCATCTGGCAAAGTTTACATTTCGTTTGGTCTACATCTGGTGGTGGTGATTTAACCTGCCATAGATACTTGTAACCCAGCCGGAGCCGGGCGGTAGTGTCATCCAAAAGTCTGCTTATCTTATTGGATGCACCATAGACATGTGGCTCCTCCTGCATGATGGAATGATGATAGATGGACTGACTTGTGTCAATCTCCCTAAGTCTTAAGTCAATAAAGTTCAATTGAAGTTCCTTTCGTATTATTGTTCTCAAACTGCTAACTGAAAACCCAAGATTGTAATCTACCCCCTCTTTGAAAGCATACAGCTTAGCCAATTTATCAGTTTTATCATGCATCTGAAGACAAATGTGAGATGGAATCCACATGTGCACTCTGATTCCACTGTCCACAATCTTACCATACCTGTGTCTGGCTTCTGACACAAGCATGCCACAATTTATACTTAATGAGTTGAGAGCATTTATGGATGACAGAGAATCAGTTACAATTAAAGTGTCAACCTTAGATACATGGACGCATTTGAGTGCAAGGAGTATGGCAAACAGTTCTGTTTGAAGGGTAGAGGCCCAGTTATTGATGCGTTCTCCAATTTCTTTATGAGAGCCATCACTCTGTATGACAACAGCAGCACTACCAGCTGCACCAGTGGACTGGTGAACAGTACGAGGGCATCCTAGAATGATCCTCATTGCTTCGTTTTGTAGTTTTTCCAGCCCTCGAAGCTTCCAGTCAGACACGAGTGCAAGTAGTGGCGCCGCATAATCAACCAATGATCTAATATAAACAAGATACATCATTTTCACAATTTCAACATTAGCTCCATACCTGGGATGAAAACCTGCCATAACTCTAAGTGCTCTCAGCCTTTCTTTGTATTGGCGACAAAGTCTCGTTACAACAGGTCCAAGTAGTGGAACCTCAAAGCCTAGATACCTGTATCTGCTTACATATTCTAGAAGAGACCCATCATGCAACTGGATCTGACGAACTGTGCCTCTCTGCCGAGGAGGACGCCTGTTGAGTATCTTTGTTTTATCCCCTGAGATTATTAACCTCAGGTCCTGACGCGAAGCTAGTACATGATTAAGAATGTTCTGGGTGTTGGAGAATCCGGTGGTGTGAATCATTATATCATCAGCAAATCTAACCATGTAATGATGGGGCTGGCTAGGAATAGCATTAAGTAAGGCATTAATCAGAATATTGAAAAGGGTGGGACTAAGCACACCTCCCTGTGGGATTCCTAATTCGAAATCTTTAGTTACACTTCTATGTCCCTGGAACAACACAGACGACTTTCTGTTGGACAGGTAACCTTTAATCCAGCGGAGAAGCCATCCTCCAACATCCATTCTGGCAAGTTCACTAATGATTACATGTCGGTTGGCTACATCAAAAGCGGATTTAAGGTCAAGGAAGGTAGTGTATGAGCTGTCAGTGTGCAGAGTGAGAAAGGTGGTACTGCAGTGATGCACACTCCTTCCATGCATGAAGCCATGCAACCGGGGAGACAAGAATTGCTTAATTCTGTGCATAAAACGATTAAGAATCATCCTTTCGAATGTTTTACACAAGCAGCTAGTAAGGGATACTGGGCGAAATGAGTTTTGTTGATTGGGCTTCGGAATGGGAATAATGAGGCTGTTAGTCCATGATTTAGGGAGCTCCCCAGTGACATAGCTCATGTTATATAACTCAAGTAAAGGATTACCTGGTACTGGACACAGAAATCTGAGTATGTTGTAAGTAATACCATCCTCACTAGGCGACGTAAAGTTGCCCTTAGTTAGTGCTGCATTAAGTTCATAATTAGTGAAAGGAATGTTGCAGTCATCTGCCTTTCTGAGCATAAAGCAAACAACTCTTTCCCTTGCATCATATTTGTCCAGTAATTTCGCCTGTGTGGTACTAGGAAGATTGTCATAGCTAGATGTAGCAGTCCAAGCACTAACTCATTTGCCCTATGTAAGGGATGAGGGTGCGTGATCTGCTCCGTTCTGTTACCCTTAATAATATTTATGTCCCTCCATGCCCGGCTAAGTGGGGTGTGACCATTGAGACCATTGACAAATTGTTCCCGCAGCTCTGTCATACGCTCTCTGGCAGCAGCAAGGGCAGTTTGGAAGAGGCTCAGCATTTCAGGGGTACGATGGTTTCTATAGGCTAGGCCTAGTCTGCGAGCAGTACGTTTGAATGTTCGAAGTTTAGAATCATTGTAATAGGTATGGTTTTTATAAGACTTATGATTATTATGGAAGTCATTTGGATTTAGAGTAGTAGGAGGTTTCAGAGGCGGCTCTAAGAAGTTCTGAATACTGCTCACAAGGTCATTGTTAAAAGTCTCGACAGAGGTACACTCATTGGAATTATACCAGTCAGTCACATGTGCAACAAAGTCATCATGCTGATCAGGGGGAACATTAAAACGTTTCCGTTTGAATATCCCACCAGGAAGGATAGAATTACCAATATCTAGAGAGGTTAGCCTTGGGAAATGATCAGACGCTATGTCTGTTACAATGGAAGACTCGCAGCTGGCAGACGTAATGTTGAAGCCAAGACACAGATCAAGGACACCTCCATAGATATGTGTGGGTTCAAGGTCACCTACAATTTGAACATTATCATGACAGTTTAATAGTGACAACAGTTGATTACCATTACGATTACCAAACTGAGAGTTTTCAATGCTTTTGTGTCTTGCATTATAATCGCCAATAATAAGAGTAGATTTAGACTGAGCACAAGTTGGGAGCTCCAAGTAATTAAACTTATCAGCAAGGAGATCTAACTTGGGCACAAACGTAACCTTACCCACAGAGTCGATTATGTCATCCAGACATGGCAGAGGATAAACATCTGTAATTGTGACCTCGTTCACCTTACGGTAGTCTGTACACATTCGAAAACCTTCATCATCTTTTTTAACAAGGATGCACAGTGAAGCTCATGGACTAGACGATTCCTCCACTAACCCATGCTCTAACAGAAACTCTACCTTCTGCTGCAGTAGCCTCTGTTTTTTCAGGATTAGCTCTAATAGGTATAGAGTTTCCCACATTTACGTCATGATATCCTAATGTACATTTTTCCGGAACATCTGAAAAGATATCAGGGTATGATTGTCAAACATGTTACTTAAGTCTTAGATAGCCCCATCATTAAAGGACTAGGGCCCTTGAGGAGGACAGAATTTGGAAGCTTGACATTAATCTCAGAAATGGTGTGTGAAGAGTCAGAGTCATAGTCAGAGGCAGAGGACAGAGTTATTACTGGGATTTTATCAGGTGTTTTAAATGCTTTAATTTGATTAATGTGGTAAGCTTTAGCTTTTGAGATCTTGTCAAGGGGAGACACCACATAATTTACATTAGATAATTTACTTACAATTTGCATAGGTCCCGTAAATCTAGCTTTCAAGGTGTGGCCAGGTATAGGCTCTTGTATCAACACCTTGTCTCCTGGATGGAAGAAGCGAAACTGTGAATTTCTGTCATACCTCTGTTTCATCTTGTTTTGAGCTGCCTTTGAGTTAGCTTTGGCTAAACGACGTGCCACCTGCAACTTTGAAGAAATTTTATAGTGTTGAGCAAACGTCTTCTCCCATCCATCCTTCCTTGAGCACCCGAAGAGGACCTCGTACATTGTGCCCAAAGATCAGCTCCAACGAACTATACCCGGTAGACACCTGCACAGTTTCCCTTATTGAAAACAGCAACAAAGCTAGTGATTCATCCCAGTCTGTTGGAAAATGCATACAAAAAGTTCTCATCATGGTTTTTAACGTCTGATGGAATCTTTCCAGGGTGCCTTGGGACTGAGGATGATAGGCAGTGGATAGGTTGTGAATTATCCCTAGCCTAGTCAATGCTTCCTTAAATGCTTTGGCAGTGAAGTTAGTGCCTTGATCACTCTCAATAGATTTAGGAATTCCAAAGCAAGAGATGAACTTGGTTAAAGCTTTAAGAATTGCTTTAGTGTTAATACTGCACATGGGAATTGCTTCTGGGCATCTAGTTACTCTATTCATAATGGAACATAAGTACTGATTTCTACACTTGGACTTGGGTAGTGGACCTACACAATCTATAATTAATTCTGCAAAAGGTTCTCCATCAGCAGGTATAGGCTGGAGAGGTTCAGGTTTAATGGAATGTCCAGGTTTCCGTACTTGTTGATATTCTCGGCAACAGCGGATATGAAGTGTTATGAGCTAAATTTAATATTTGAGGTCTAAACTTTGTTGGAACCACTAACCTGTCTGACTGTTGCCTACCCTCCATCTCCTTACCAGTCTCAGTTTAGATCAAATAATTGTTTTTAAGTTTATATTTGACCGGGTGATCTGAAAAGGATTTACCCATGGCTGCCTGAAAAGCAAAATTCAATGAAGGGTCTTTTTGCTCTTCTTCCCAGAAGGACAGTCCCTCGGGCATGGAAACAGAGATATCTGACAACCCTGCAACCCTGGAATAGGAGGGCTTGATCTGGGTCTGTTCACTAAATTTACGAGGCCTAGCCAGTTTTCCTCGTAAAACAAATTGGCTATTTCGAGATCAGAGTCGTCCAAGGATAGGTTAGCATTCTCGCCAGATATCCCTTGGGAGTTTGCCCGAGTTATGGCCAACATAGGAGAAGAATTAATCGTTATGGGTTCAGGACACGTACTAGAAGTAGTAATGTTATTACCCAGAAATAACATGGCATCTTTGATAGGAAATCCCTCAGATACTCCTACAGTCAAATTGTCAGCATAGTTGCTGATCCCTTTATATGTGTTATATAGATTAGCTGAGTATCATAGTACCATCCATGTGCTTTATATAGAAGCTCCCTAGGCCTGTGACTGTATGACGTCACGGGGTACAGCTTGAGTCAGTGAGACGAGCTTCCTCGCTCTCACTTGGCGTTTAGACATCCATCCAGGCAGTAACACAGCAGGCTGGGCCCATCCCTTCTGTTATGCAGGGTTCTGCATGACATCGTAATGTACATATAGTGGAGAAGTGTGCCATAATAATATGAATATTATAGTTGTAAAGAATAATTTTATAATTTATAATGTGCATTTTGGGGGTACTGTAAAGTACTCTAACTGTAATTATAAAGAAACTCTGTTAATGATTTATTTTCCAAGGATGTTGGGCTACGAGGAGTAAGCGTGGTTTGGGGGAGTCACGTGAGGGGAGCATGGTGTGTAGAGGCTGGCGTCAGAGATGCTGTGTATTTAAGATAAGTTTGTAGTTGTACACTCATTTTGTTTATCCAACTCAAGCCATAGGCTCTCATATGGCTTACCTGTATGTTCACCCAGGCTCTGACATGGTCAGGGTGCTGTGGGATGGGTGATGAAATAAGAAATGAGGTTTGTAGTTATGTAATGACGGCTTGACGCTGACGAAGCCTTGTGTTATGGTGGCTGAACCTCCAGCCAGCTGTTGTGTGTACCCTCATTTGGGCGTTTAGAATGAAGGATTTTTCTGTTATGTTATGTTATGGTGACTAAATAGATATATTTTCCAAATTGGGATTTCTTGCCTAACCCTCTGTTACCCAACCCCTTGAAGTACACTTACCAGTTTAGCACTATCTGTTTTGACTGGGATAGCCCTGGGTGGCCAGTTTGGGCTAGTATGTGTGTAACTTTTATCTTTGCCCTTAGACAAGGCATCAAGCCCCCAGCTATCCCACATTTTTGCATAACATGGGGGCCTGTATATGGGAGAATTATCAAATTTTATGTGGTAATTCAAGTTTGCAACCTGGAAAGTCAATAATCATTCTTTACTGGGTTGGTCAGAGGAAGCATTCACTATAACACTCACACTAAAATAATAATTTACTTTTGTTTGCAACATTGCTGGTTTTTAGGGTGTTATTATTAATTATTACCCTGTGAATAATTTACTTTTGTGTGCAACATTGCTAGTTTTTAGGGTGTTATTATTAATTAATACCCTGTGAATAATTTACTTTTGTGTGCAACATTGCTAGTTTTTAGGGTGTTATTATTAATTAATACCCTGTGAATAATTTACCTTTCTGTATAATATTGCTAGTTTTTAGGGTGTTATTATTAATTAATACCCTGTGAATAATTTACCTTTCTGTATAATATTGCTAGTTTTTAGGGTGTTATTATTAATTAATACCCTGTGAATAATTTACCTTTCTGTATAATATTGCTGGTTTTAGAGTGTTATTATTAATTAATACCCTGTGAATAATTTACCTTTCTGTATAATATTGCTGGTTTTTAGGGTGTTATTATTAATTAATACTCTATAAATCATTTACCTTTCTGTGCCATATTGTTGATTTTTAGGGTGTTATTAATACTTGATATTTTGTGCATAATTTACCCTTGCAGGTATAATCTTGCTGATTTTTAGGGGGTTATGCTCACCTAAATTTCTGGAAATAATTTACCTTTGCAGGTGCAGTAGCTCTTATTTTTTTTCTGCCAGGGTTTTCTTTTTGTGTGCAATCCTGTTTAATTTGAGGGAGTCACATGACAACTCCTTGTGAATATACTACTTCAGTATATGTACCTTGCTGTGTGCTTTATTATTTTATATCAGTAAGTCTGTGGCTGGTAGTAAGATTTGCTGCTATTATTTCTCAAAATGGCTGACACTGGTGAAAATTCTGAGGATGACATGTATTTGGAAGGTGACATTGAATCAAATCCCCATGATAGGGACCTGGATAAGGAAGTAGTAATTTTACAAATGAAATTAGCCCTAGTTGCAGAAGAAAAGGAACGGTTAAGGATTGAGCATACAAAGATCCAGGAACAGAGAGCCTTAGAGGAGCTTAGGGCTCAAGAAAGAGCTAAAGAGAGGCAGCTTGCTTCTCACCCAGCCACAGACACGAGGGGGGAAAATGTTTTCATTTGGATGAAGCCATAAAATTTGTGCCCAAATTCCTAGAGAAAGACCCAGACCAGTTTTTTCTGTTATTTGAAAGTACGGCCAAATCTCAAGTTTGGCCGGAAAAGGAATGGGCGACATTAGCAAGAACCCAATTAGTGGTAAAGGTGTTACGGCTATTAGTTCTTTAGAAGGATCTGCCTTTTCTGATTATCATAAGCTAAAAGAGGTAGTTTTACTGGCTTATCAAATGTTGCCGGAAAGGTACAGGCACAAATTCAGAGGACTTAAGTTTCAGTCAGGGCAGTCTTTGGTGGAATATGGTAAGGAGAAGATGTCACTTCTAAATAGGGGGTGGTAGGCAATTATGAAGGTGTAATTACCTTAATTTTTTTTAGAGGATCTTTTGAGAAATGTTCCCCCTGACCTTAAGGCATATCTTGAGGAGAAGGATCTTGATGATTTAATAATGCTTTAGAGCGGGGTGACAGATTTTCAGCAAACCCAAAAAATTTTGGGTAGTAGTTACCCACCCCACATACTAATAATGGTAATTTTTTTTCCACCCACCAATAGGAATAAGAAATTTCAGAAGTTTAAGCCATCCTTTTATCACCCCTAATAACCACAAGAGTTTTAAAAACCCCTAACCTCCAGACCCACTCGAGGAGGTTTTAAGTCAGCTGTCACAGGTCCAGGACTAAAAGGAACAGGTGGACGAGCCCATTCCCCAGAACCAAAGGGGATCCAACCTAGGTCAAATGGGCAGGGGGCCTTTAAACCTTATCACTGTACATATTGCAATAAACAGGGCCACCTGCACCCATATTGTCAAAAGATGCTTGGGACCAGGCTGGGCAGATCCCTTCTCCAGTAAATCCCCCGATTACCCCATGATGTGGCTTGCATTGCAGTCTTGCCCCAAGGTATCCAAAGAAGACCAGCTGCTTGACCCTCGGATGAAGGTATATTCAAATTTAAATCTACTGTGGCCTTACACCAAAATGAAGGTAGGGTCACGGGTGTTTTGTCTTTGAGGGCACTTGTAGCAAACATAAAACCCCTTTCTTCGCAGGGTTATGCCAGTGTCGGGTGACACCTACAAACCGGGTTGGACATTTTTCTTAAAGGGATAAACTGGAGTCCCTGTCAGGACTCAAGTGCACGGTTATGGATAGAGTCTGAGTACCAGTCTGGGTACCTACCTGTAGGTATTGCAGAAGATGTACCTTTTGCAGGGGGTTGACCTTCTACTAGGCAACAACGTTGTGAGACTCCTCAAAAGTGAGGAATGTTTTGGTTTTGCAGGACCCTGCTTTACAAGGTGGTAATGACCCAATTGGAGCAACGGTACCTAAAATTTTTCAATGTGCTTCGGACTAAACGGGGAACAAGGCAGGAGCTGTGCCTCCCTGTGACCCTTCTGCACACGTGGTGATGGTTTGGGCATGGGGAGTGTTCATTGAGTCTGACCTGCAGGGGACTCTGAGCAGTGATGAACCGGCTCAACCCGGAACTCGGTTGGAGAAGTGGTCTTGGTGCTGATGTGGGAAAAAATCCCCTGACTCTGCAGCAGCTGAGTGAGCCCGGGAAGGTTGTGACCTCGGAACGCTATTCATTTATCAGTTGTCCGTGGAGGATTGGGTTCCCAAATTTACCAAGTGTTTATTTTGCAGAGTTGATCAAATGAGCAAGACTCTTTTTAAGAGGACCTGTGCTTACGTGGACGCGGCAGAACTATTAAGTGTCTTTGTCAGTATTTTTTACAGATTCTGAAGGAATGGCATTTCAGTGTTACGACGGGAGAGCTAAATAATCAGTGTTTATTAATAAATTCCTTTTCTAACAGGTTACCAGAGTCTGTACCCTTTCTGAATAATTTTGTGTGTGTGGTTTTGAGATTTCTGGTGAAACATTTTTGTCTCTTAGGCTTTGCACAAATCACCCAGAAGTCATATTTTATGAAATGTCATGTAGTTTTGAGAGGCCTACTTGAGGTTAAAATTACCAATGTATATCATCCTAGGAGCCAAAGAAAAGCTCCATGGTTTTCCCAGTCTCTCAGGGCAATGCATGTTTGTTTTACCCAGTACCAGAAGGACTGGGAGGAGGGAATTCCCCTCCCTTTCATTACCGTGTGGGGAAGCACTCTGGAATCATTAAGTCATGTGCTACGTGAGGATGGTGATGTTTCCCCAGCGGTATTTTTTCTCGGTTTCAGAAAATTCTTGGCTAAGATGAGGTCGATGGCACTAGTGCACCAGTCTGCCAGTCCGCCCAGGATGACGTAGGACTATGGGGTGGTGCTACACATTCTGGAAGCTGGAGAGATGGGATTGGCATTGGAGCCGGGTCCTGGGAAGGCTATGATGGAACAGTGTGGTGACTTCAAAATGATGATGGATAAAGTCCCTGAGAAAGATAATGTAAGCAGGAAAATTGTAAGAGATTGTGGAAGATTTGGATCTTCTGAAAGACTGGTTGAAGTGTTGGCTCAGCCATGGTGCACCTTAGTGAAAGAGTTTTGGGATGCTGAAAAATGGGGCCATGTTAAACCCCATGAGGTAGAGGTTTCCGAATTTGTGACATGTCAGCAGGCCTGGCATGATGTAAGCTAGAGTGAAATAGGTTCCTTGAAGGAAGTGAAGTGTTTATTTCTAGAGACTGTGTTTGTATCCAGCGAGAGTCGGTGGATGTTGTTTTTTACTGGTCTCACACTAGGTGATACCTTGAAAACGTGCACTGACTGCCGCCAGGTACAGTTAAAAAAATAAGGTTTTGTCTCCTCTTTATGAACTACATGCAAATTGTGTGAATGAACAGTGGGTGCGTCATCTGCTTCCCACGACCATGTGTGCCAAGGACACACCCGTATTTGTAACTTTAATGTCTCTGTCCATGTACCTTTTGTATGCCATTAACCCTCAAGATCTTTTATGTGTAATCCTGAGTTACCCACCCCGGGTTTTGCAAAATGATACAGAGGTTGGGTCAGTCTTGTTGCAGGGTAGAGCAGGAGAAGTAATGCCACTCGGCTGCTTCTCAGCAAAAAGTAGCAGGCACCAAAGAAGTTATACCTCCATAGAAAAGGAGGCTTTTGCTTTAGTGTTGGCAGTGCAACATTTTGAAGTGCATATATCTTCCTCAGTTCACCCTATAACCGTGTATAGTGACCATATTCCTTTACGTTTCCTTCACTTAATGAGGCACCACAATCAGAGACTTACAAGGTGGGCCTTATTTCTCCAACTTCTTAATCTTGTGATTCATTATGTGAAGGGAGCGGAGAATGTGGTTGCTAATACCTTATCTTGTGTTTAAAGTGCACGATATAGTGTATAGATCACTTATCTTTTCTTATTTTGCAGTGATTTGCGGTAGACGAGTAGATGGAACTCTGGACCACCCAAAGGAGAAGGGCAAGTTGAGCTGGAGTTGGAGGTATCAGGATTCCCTAGTGTGTGTGTATTTAGGGGGGTAGTCACATCAAAGGCCATGCCTAGGTAAGGTATGCTACGTTTTTTAGGTGTTGGCTGGAATGCCTCGCCTCAGTTTTATGTTGGTAAAGGGACTGTTGGACCTAACGTTTTAGTGAATTGTGGGGCTGGCGGTGATGCCCTCCACTGTTTGGGTCATGTCTTTTGATCCGAGGTGTTTTGGTTCTCCAGGACTCTTTCAATTTTTCCTTTTTGGATCACTGCTGGGGTGACTCCAGGGTCCTTGGAATGACATGTAGGTGGCAGCCTGGGAGGTCCACCTTTTGGGGGTCTTCAGTGATGACTCCAGGGTTTACGACCGCAGTCCCACCAACAAGATTTATGTGCCTATCCACCCATTGTTTTTGGGGGCCTGATATTTTCCCCTCTCCTGTGCTCTCCTGATTCTCGCAGAGGTGTGTCATGGGGAACCAGTTTTGTTTACTAAAGATTGCTGTGAGATGGGAGTGGTTATGTGATGTTGTTTTCGCAGTAGAATTTAACATGTTACTTCATAAAACGGCATTCCTCAGGGGCACTTTTCTACAAAGTTAACTTGCTTGTTTATAAGTTTGCTTGATGTAATTTAGGTAAAATGCATCAACGCCAGCGCCTGGCCAGTGCTGTGTTGTAATGGTGCCTTTTCCTAAAACAGCTGTCTAAGAGTTTGACTGTGAGCTCGTTGGGCATAGAACTTGATCACTTTTCTGTTCGGCGAGTTTCATATGTCTGCAATCTAGTACCTCAGTTTGTAAATATTGCATATTTGTAGTACCAAAAGACCGTGATTGTATGGTGGTCATTCCCCAGTTATCATTTTGCCAGTTGCCTCAGACCTTAATGTGGGGCTTATTTCCTTTTTTTTTTTCTTTTTGCCTAGCGGTGTCCATAGGGACCCCGCTAGCAGAGTGAGACCTATTGTCTGGGGGTGGGGGTGTTAGGCAGGGTTCTGCATGACATCGTAATGTACATATAGTGGAGAAGTGTGCCATAATAATATGAATATTATAGTTGTAAAGAATAATTTTATAATTTATAATGTGCATTTTGGGGGTACTGTAAAGTACTCTAACTGTAATTATAAAGAAACTCTGTTAATGATTTATTTTCCAAGGATGTTGGGCTACGAGGAGTAAGCGTGGTTTGGGGGAGTCACGTGAGGGGAGCATGGTGTGTAGAGGCTGGCGTCAGAGATGCTGTGTATTTAAGATAAGTTTGTAGTTGTACACTCATTTTGTTTATCCAACTCAAGCCATAGGCTCTCATATGGCTTACCTGTATGTTCACCCAGGCTCTGACATGGTCAGGGTGCTGTGGGATGGGTGATGAAATAAGAAATGAGGTTTGTAGTGTAATGACGGCTTGACGCTGACGAAGCCTAGTGTTATGGTGGCTGGACCTCCAGCCAGCTGTTGTGTGTGGCCCGGTGGCCTGGTGGCTAAAGCTCCCGCTTCACACACGGAGGGCCCGGGTTCGATTCCCGGCGGGTGGAAACATTTCGACACGTTTCCTTACACCTATTGTCCTGTTCACCTAGCAGCAAATAGGTACCTGGGTGTTAGTCGACTGGTGTGGGTCACATCCTGGGGGACAAGATTAAGGACCCCAATGGAAATAAGTTAGACAGTCCTCGATGACGCACTGACTTTCTTGGGTTATCCTGGGTGGCTAACCCTCCGGGGTTAAAAATCCGAACGAAATCTTATCTTATCTCTTATCTTATTTGGGCGTTTAGAATGAAGGTTTTTTCTGTTATGTTATGTTATGGTGACTAAATAGATATATTTTCCTAATTGGGATTTCTTGCCTAACCCTCTGTTACCCAACCCCTTGAAGTACACTTACCAGTTTAGCGCTTTCTGTTTTGACTGGGATAGCCCTGGGTGGCCGGTTTGGGCTAGTATGTGTGTAACTTTTACCTTTGCCCTTAGACAAGGCATCAAGCCCTCAGCTATCCCACATTTTTGCATAACACCTTCCTTACCACAGTCTGACAATATACATATCGTTACCATCCAACAAGTGAGTTTACCTTATCCATCATATCTCCTTAAGAACCCCTACAACAAATTGGTGGCAACAGAGGGCCTGTAATTCTGACGATTACAGTGATTTCTGGAGATAAATTTCTACTGAGTCGGTCGCCATCTTGTGAGTAGGCCTGCCGAGCAGGATAACGCTCGACCTACCTCAAGCCAGCCAGCTACCCCCGCAAGCATCTACCAGCCTCTACATTATTCACTGGTCAGTCTTTGTATTAGTGTTTATCTGCTTATTTGCATCACTCCCGAGGGGTTGACCCGAGTTTGCAAAATAAGCCAGTAGACAGTCTGTGGTGAGGGAGTCAGCCAACTTAGCCTACTCCATCCAGCCTTTGCCTGCCAAGCCAGCTTTCCACCCCTGCTGTGCTCATCGTTAGAAGTTATCAAGCTATTCTGTGTGAAGGGTTAAGATAAGCCAAGCCAGCCAGCAACTAACCCAGATGACTAACCCAGTACTCAAGAAAACCACGTGAGTACAGTCCTCATCGCTTGTGCTTCAAGCTCCAAGCCATTCTGAGTGTTTTTTCATCCCTGTGGTGTTGTGGTATTTCGTGGGTTTGTTTAAGCCAGCCGGCTTAGTGTTTTCGCGCCAGTGAGGGTGTCCCCAGTGAGGCTTATGCCGTTCATCCCATAGGCCCAGTTACCACGCGGTCTCACCACCGCGGCCTCAGCCCTGCCTCAGCCCACTCACCCAACCACTACCACTGTTTGTAGTCTTACTACGGGTCCTAGCACCATATTTTAAGGACCACATAGGGGGTAAAGAGCTAGAGTGTGTCTTCATCAGTGGTGCCACCGTTGAAAGCCTCCTGTGTGAGTCAATCGTTGATGTAACGCAAATTCTATGATCACTTGTGGACAGTAGCCAGCCACGAGACGATAGCCTCCATCCTCCAACCTTCCACCATCTACCTAATTCTTCACCAAGTCGTTACAGTGATTATATTTTTCATAGAGACATTTGCGAGTGTTGAGACATTTCTTTTTGTGTTTCCAGTGATTTTTTTTTTAGTGACATTCAGTAACTCTTGATTAGACTCAGTGTTTATTATATACTGTTTGCAATATTTTTTTTATCTTCTTAATTCAGTGTTAATTTTCATGCATAATTTCATGTTTGTTGTGTTGTGCTTCTTTTTTTATATACTTGAAGTACCTTAGTGGTTTTTTTCATGTTGTGTGCAACATATGAGCAATTACCTTGTGTTCACAGTATCGCAGTGAAGTAATTCAGTAATTTATTACCTTGTATTCTGCATCACAACTCAGTGTTGTCTGTTATATTTTTTATCCCAGCATTTGTGTATTCTTGTTTTGTTCTCTCTGTGTGTTGAACATTTTTGTGTTAATTCTTTTCATCTAGCCAGTGTCTAATTTGTCTTATTTCCACAGACAATATTTGCCATTGTTTTGTTCAAGCAAGACATTTATTATCAAATTTTTCACACCTCAAGTTTCATTGCAAGGGAAAATTTAGTATTGTGTTTATGTTGATTTTGTTGTGTTCTGCATCACTGAAAGTGTTCAAACCTTTTGTTCTGTGTTTTTGCATCTATTATTTTTCATGTTTCATTGAACAAGTTCACTCTTAGTGCAATTTTTAAGTTCTTCTTTTAAAGTAAATTTTTCCCTTTTGCTTGTTCAGTAAGTGTTGCTTAAGCTGCAATTAAGAGTTAAAGTTGTTCACTCAGTTCATTCCTTGATATATTTTCTTTTCTTGTAAACTGCATTTTCTTGTGTGTGTATTTTTTTTTTATTATTATTGCACATTGACTCATTTTGCAATAATTCTTGTGCAAGCATTGTGTTGCTATTAAAATTTTTCTTTCAGAAATTTTATGTAGTGTGTGCAGTACTTTTGATTAGCAATTGTTATTTGCAATACAGTTTTTTCAGTGTAGTTTCTTATGCTATGTTCTGTGCATGATATTTTATTCTTTGTGTGCCATTTTATTTCCTTTTTAGTGAATTGTTTCCCAGTTTTTCTTAATTTTGCACAATATTTATTGAGTCCATTTTAACATTTTTGATTGATTCATCATTTTATTGTTGTATTTCCCTATTGCATTGAGAGTACATAAGAACATAAGAACGAAGGAACACCGCAGAAGGCCTACTGGCCCATGCGAGGCAGGTCCAAGTCTCCTACAGGCTTAAGCCAATGCACCCAACCTAGTCAGGTCAGGTCACATTGACTTAAGGGAGGAACACGGCAACCGACCTGGTAGCACAAGCTATCAGGTCCAACTCACACCCATCCACATCCACTCATGTATTTTCCAACCTATTTTTAAGCTACACAACGTTCTGGGCCTCAATAACTAAAACTCGGGAGTTTGTTCCACTCATCCACAACTCTGTTACCAAACCATACTTCCTACTTTCCCTTCCTGAATCTGAATTTTTCCAACTTAAAACCATTGCTGCGAGTCCTGTCTAGGCTAGATATTTTCAGCACACTATTTACATCCCTTTATTTATTCCTGTCTTCCATTTATACACCTCAATCATATCCCCCCTAATTCTACGTCTTTCCAGAGAGTGCAGATTCAGGGCCCTTATTCTATCCTCATAGGGAAGGTTTCTGATACATGGGATCAACTTTGTCATCCTCCTTTGTACATTTTCCAGAGAATTTATATCCATTCTGTAATACGTGACCAAAACTGTGCAGCATAATCTAAATGAGGCCTAACCAAGGATGTATAGAGTTGAAGAAAAACCCTGAGGACTCCTATTTTTTAAAGCTTCTTGATATGAAGCCAAGGATTCTATTAGCTTTATTGCGAACACTTATGCCTTGTCTTGGTTTCAGATTACTGCTAACCAAAAACTCCTAATCTTTTTCGCAATCCGTAATATTAAGATCTACATTATTTAGTTTATATGTGGCATGGTTATTGTCCTGTCCAACATTTAGAACTTTGCATTTGTCTATATTAAACTGCATCTGCTACTTCTCCGACCACTGCATCAGTCTATTCAAATCTTCCTGGAGTGCTCGAATGTCCTCGTCAGAATGAATTCGACGGCCTATTTTGGTGTCATCGGCAAACTTGCCGATGTCGCTCTTTATGCCCTCATCTATGTCGTTTATGTAGATTGTGAACAGCAGGGGGCCCAACACTGACCCCTGTGGAACACCGCTCGTGACGCTTCCCCACAATTAGATTTGAGTAAAGTACAAGTTCTCTTGATTTTCAGAGTGTTGCTTATTCAGTTGAGTATTTTCTTGTGTGAGTTTCCTTGCTTACAGTGTGACCTGTCAATATTTAATTACTTATGCAGAATAGTTAAGCATTTTCTTCCCATTTAAGTTCACTGTGTTGTGTGTTCCTCAGTTACATTTTCTTTTATTCCTTCTATTTATTTATTTTTTTGCCTTATGCCCTTGACTAAGTTCCCTGAGAACATGTCCCAGTCACTTTTGAATGTTCACTTAGTGTATCATGCCAGTCAAAGTCAATATGAATCAGTCCACAGTACCAATATTCCCTTACTGACTGAAAGACAATACCTAGCCCCTGAGCAATGTGTTTGTTCTCACAGCTTGTATCTGAGATTTGTTAAAGTGCTGCGAAATGTGAAGTTCAGATTAAGTTCCTATAGATCCGTGAATTACTTATTAACATAGCCGAGCGGTCAGGCACTAGTAACTCTGTTACTCCCATCTGTGTTCCACCTACACATTCAGATATGCAAGATAGTGTATTGCCTCAAGTGTCCGAGGACACTCAGACTGCCTTGAGTGCTCAGCCTATCTCTGTAATGCCTGCTAGTCCAAGTAGTAGTTTCTTCACAGGGGATGCCTTGTCGGAAAATGATTACTTGAAACTAGTAATGCCATCTCTTGTTGATGTCACATGCTGTCTGCAGAAAAACGTCTCTGTTGTGGCTAGTGCTCTAATTAGAGTGTCTGTTGTTGTTCCTAATGTTCCAGATGGGGATAACGTCCTAGTTGACAGTGATTCCTGCAAGGTCAAGGGTTTATTTGTTGAACCTTCCTTACACGTCGTAAGAGACAGTAAGATCCATTTATTCCTTGCTAACACTTCGGGTCACAGTGTTCGTCTCAGAGCAAATACCAATCTCGTTGACCTGGTTCACTATCCTTACCCTGTTCAAGTACAGGATGATGTGCCACCTGACCAGTGGGTCAGTGCTATTTCAACAGGGAAGACCTCATCCACTCCACTGGATCAATCTGTTCCACCAGTTGAGGTGAAAGACTTAGCTCCCACTGACTTCCCAGACGAAGTCAAGCGCTTGTTGACGCTGTTGAACAAACGTCGTAAAGCCATTGCCTTACCAAGTGAGAAGATGGGTATAACAAACTTATTGTCCCATCGTATTCCACTTGAACCTGGTACTAGGCCTATCTATATACCTGCGTACAGAATGCCTCATTCCCAAGTTGCTGTCACAGAAGAACTGATCAATCAAATGCTCGATGATGGAGTTATTGCACATAGCAATTCACCCTGGAATGCGCCCTTAATCCTAGTGCCTAAGAAGGATGGTACTTGGCGCCCGGTGATTGACTTTAGGAAGTTAAATGCGAAAACTATTCCAGATCGCTTCCCACTTCCTGTACTTGGTGATCTTTTATGCAATATCGGAGATAACAAAGTCTTCTCGACCCTGGACTTGTTAAAAGGGGTTTTTTGGCAAGTCCCCTTTCACGAGGACAGCCAAGAGTTAACCGCATTCTCTACTCCCACACGTCATTATCACTTCCTTCGAATGGCTTTTGAATTACGTTCCTCTCCTATCAAGTTCTCTAGACTCATAACCAATATCTTTAGAGGTCTTATAGGTAAAGCACTTATGGTGTACTTAGATGATGTAATCATCATGTCCGAAGATGTGGATACACACCTGAAAAGACTTGATATAGTACTTGGTAAGCTTGAAGAAGCCAATTTAAAGATCAAACTTTCTAAATGTCAATTTTTCAGATCAGAAATTAAGTTTCTTGGTCACATAGTCACTCCTAGAGGGATTACAACTGATCAAAGTAAAGCAACGGCAGTACTAAATTTTCCATCCCCCAAAACTGCTGATGCTGTAAGATCCTTTGTGGGTCTAGCAGGTTTCTACAGATCTTTCATTGCTATTTTTTCTTCAATAGCAGCTCCTCTAACTGAATTGCTTAAGAAAGATGCTCCTTTCGTCTGGACCTTCCGTCAAGAAAGAGCATTCCAGACACTAAAAGAAAAGCTAACGTCCGCTCCCATTTTGAAATTCCCAGATTTTTCTAAGCCCTTCTATCTCACAACTGATGCTAGTTCAATTGGCATAGGTGCTGTACTAGCTCAGAAGACTGATGGCAAGTACAACACAGTTGCATTTGCTAGCTGAGTCCTTATGAAGGTTGAATGTAATTATACGTAATGGAGCAAGAGCTTTAGCAATGTATGGTCTTTGAAGCATTTCCGAGACATTATTTACCAGTACCCTGTTCATGTCTTGACAGACCATGCACCACTGATACCTTTATTCCAGAATAAACAACCTACTGGAAGGTTAGCCATGGACCTTGACTATCCAAGAGTTCAATCCCACTTTTGAACCTTTTACCTGGCAAGTTAAAATGTAGTCGCAGATGCTTTATCATGACTTAGTATAGTAACTGCAGATCCTCCATTTACTCGAGGATTAAAGAATGCCCAAAGAACAGATCCCATGTGGTCGGGTGTGATTCGATTCCTGCTCCAGGAAGACCTTATTCGACTGTGAAGCCACCGCACCCATTAGTACTTTGTAATGAGCCAAGAATTACTGTATCGAACAGCCGGTTGGGTACTCCAAGCAGAGAGTTTACCATTTTACTAATTCCACAGTCACTAGTGAAGTAGCTCTACAGTTTAGTTCATGATGCACCAGGTGTTGCACACCTGGTATGGATCATTCTGTGAAACAAGCCAGAATGAGTACTTTTGGCACGTATGGCAACTGACATTTCAGAATATGTTAAGAAATGTAGTGTTTGTATGCAACATAAAGGAAATATCAATGGTCCTAATCCAATCCAGGTGTACCCAACCACTAGTGAACCGTGGGAAAGAGTTGCCCTTGATTTGTTAACCAATTTTAAATGTTCCCTCCATGGCAACAAACATCTTTTGTTTATGGTAGACCATTTCACCAGATATTGTGAGTTAGTTCCTATTGCAGATAAGACTGCAGAGACAGTAGCTAAAGCGTTTAAAGAATGCATTATCTGCAGGCATACCACCCCTAAGTCCTTAGTAAGAGATAATAGAGGTGAATTCTGTAATGAGATTCTTGAAAATTTGTGTACTTTGTACAAGATCTCTAAATCCACCACTGTTCCTCATCATCCTGCCAGTAATGGGTTAGCTGAACAAACCAATAAGAAAGTACTTGATGTCTTGAGAGCCACTGTCATCCCCAATAGTGCAACTTGGGATGAAGTTATACCGGATGTTCAATGTGCCATAAATTCTGCTTACAATGCTTCCATAGGTGATACCCCACATTATGCATTGTATGGTGTAGACAAGCGTTTACCCTATGAGTTGTTATATTCCACTCCGAAACCCAATTACAACCCTGATGATTTCATAGCAACTCGTACCAGCATAGCTCAGAGTGTTTTTAGATGAATCCGTGAAACACTGCATAAATCAAGAGCAGCATTTACTAGAGTAACTAATAGCCGTGCTAAGCCATCAAAAGTTAAAGTAGGTTCAAGAGTAATGCTGACAAATTTCAACAAAACATCCGAAATGCCTTAGCTCGATCAAAAGTTTGTTGGCCCTTATCGAGTTGTAGAACATATCTCCGGCAATAAGTACAAGGTTAGAGAAATTAGTACTGGTAAGTACAAAGAATTGCATTTAGATCATATGAAATTAGTATGCGATGTTGATGATATTGCTACCCAGACTAATGTGACAGATGCTGAAAATCCTCTTGACTCTGTACCCTCTACCTCAAATACTCAGTCAGATAATCAACCTGAATGTCGTTACTCTTTGTGTACTTGACAAGTAATGAGAAACCCACAAGTATCTTTTGCAGATACTCGTTCAGATCTCCCTCAGTCAAGGCATGTGTTAGCCATTGCAAAGGAATTCGATCCTCCCAGAGATAACCATTCTGCATATGTAAACCTCACCCTCGCAGAATTGGGTTTAAATGTACACAGTCTGTATAACTGATGACCGAGATGAAGGAAATTGTCAACTGTTTGTTATTAACTGATCAGTTTTTTCAGAATTTTTTTTTCCGTGTTCACGTTCCCTCCGTATTCTGAGAATTTGACAGTAATAATCTGAGTGCACCAGATGCCTTTGCTGTTAATTTCACCTTGTATATATATAGATTTATTCTTCCCCAGAATCCGTAGAGTGCATGAATACAGATCGATCTATCAATTCCATTCATAATGTACAATGATTTGTTCTTATAAGTCGTAATGCATTACAATGAAACTCATTACGTTAAGTGATTACGTTGTTGTGATAGAAACACAGGCCTTATCTCTAGGCTTTATTGAACATAGAATCTTCATAGTACTTCTGCAACAACAAAATATAATGACTAGTACATCTAATAATGGCTTCTACAGGGATGGTGATGTCTTGCATATGTCAAGAGAAAAGTTATAACTACAGGCCACATATTTAAACTCACCATGTAATCTGCATCGCTGATAAATGGATAAAGTAGGAGAGAATCACACACCATGTGTTGGTGCCCATGACACACACCAAACTGTTGTTGTTATTAAGGGCCCCTAGAGGTGGTGCAGTATTATCCTGCTGCTGCTCCCCACAGGACCAGTATCACTACATACGTTAACACCAATTATGTAAAACTCATTATGTTAACATCCCTTATGATACCATCCATTAGTTCTAAGTTACATATGTCTTTGTTATTGTATAGAATCAGCCAGAACCACCTGCCTGTTCAGCCTATAGCATAGTAGTGTATGTCGAGACGACATACGTAACATGACCTAGCTGTCAGCATAGTTGCTGATCCTCTTATATGTGTTATATAGATTAGCTGAGTATCATAGTACCATCCATGTGCTTTATATAGAAGCTCCCTAGGCCTGTAACTGTATGACGTCACGGGGTACAGCTTGAGTCAGTGAGATGAGCTGCCTCGCTCTCACTCGGTGTTTAGACATCCATCCAGGCAGTAACACGGCAGGCAGGGCCCATCCCTTCCTTACCACAGTCTGACAATATACATATCGTTACCATCCAACAAGTGAGTTTACTTTATCCATCATATCTCCTTAAGAACCCCTACGACAAAATATCCAGTGTAATATCAGCACTCTATGTATATTTTTTGCAAGGGGATAGAAAAAATTGCTCCTCCAAAAGCTTCTAACAGAACATAGGATTGTAATGATGTGTGTGCAGAAAGGGGAAGTACTCCCTCTCTTATTAGTGAGCAATATGCTCCAGTATCTCTAAAGGTTTTGACTTCAGTTTTCTTTGAGTCTCCCTGAAGGGATATTTGATTCATACAATAATAAGGGGTCATCCCTTTCTCTACTTCTTTCAGGGACAAGTTACTAGGGATAGTATAAATTTTCCCTAATGGTTCTGGTTTATTTGGGCAGTTTGGGTGAATATGGCCTGATTTACACTAAAAACAAACGACAGGCTTGACCTTAGCTCCCTGCTGACGTAACTGGTGCCGCTCTGGGTACTGTTGCCAGGATACACCATGTTGAGTGGTTTGTCGCTCACCAGGTTGACCATAAGCTGAGTAGCATGGCTCACCAGGTGACTTAGTTGGCTGACATCCTCGCTCTCCTTCCCGCTGGCACTTCATTCTCCAATCAGGAACTTTGCATTGACGGTCTCTGCTCATGCCAGGCTGTTGAATTGAGAGATTGGACCACTCGGACAAGGAGCAGTTGGTTTCAAAAGTTTCAGCCAACCTGGCTGCCTCCAATGTAGTGGTCAACACGTGATCCAGCAGAAAGACTCGAACCTCTAGTCCAACAGACTCCAGCAGGTTATCCACCAATTTGAGTTGGACTGACTCCCCAAAGTTGGTGACCCCACTGGATTTGTACCACTGGGTAAATATTTTAGTCTGTTGCCTTACAAAGTCAACATAAGACTGACCCAGCTGTCGATTACCAACTTTAAAAGCCTTTCTGTACTTGGCAGGAAGACACTGATATGCACTAAGATCCGTGGATTTCACTACCTGATAGTTACTAAATTCAAAGCCATTTAACACTGGTGTAAACTCCTGTGCTTTACCAAGCAACACTGTGTGAACCAATGACACCCAATGCTGTTCAGGCCACCCCAAGGCTCGAGCTTGGTTTTTGAAAGCTTTGAAACACTGTTCTGCTCGGCTTTGAGGGAACGAGGAACAAACAATACTGCCTTTTGCAAACTAAAGTCCTCTATAGTATGTTTAAATTGCCTCCTCTCCTTCTCTCTATCAAATTATTCCCTGGCAAATGTGCTCTGTTCTTTACTTTGTTCAAGATTGAGTCTGGCTACCTCAAGTGCCAATGAAGCAGACTCACCCTGAGACAAACTCGACACACCTCTTGCTTCACCAGGCTGCTGGTTTTGCTCCTGTGTGTCTCAACCATTCTGCAGAAACCATGGTGCAGTATGTCTGCTTTTGTCTTCAATTTACTGCGAATAAGATTACGAAGTTGTGCCACAGTTAGAGTTCTTTGATAATCAGTGCCATTAGATCGAGCAATACGTCAACAATGCTGTAGAGAGAACTTGGGCACATTTAGTAGAGTAAACTCAGTCACTAATCGTCTGACCTGTGGAAAATACTGTATATTTTCCGAAAATACAGTGTATTTTGTATGTAAATTTATGGAATTTATTGTAGGTAATAAAAATTAATTTGTAAATAAATAAAGAACCAGCAAAATTGTTGAGCATCGCTGGGGAGAGACACCATTGTTTTGAACTGGGCTGAAGGCACGCGAGTGAAATGTGCATGAATTTTTGTCGCTCTAGAGGTTATATTGTGTTTAAAACCTCTCAAATA
Source organism: Cherax quadricarinatus (assembly GCF_026875155.1). Lineage (NCBI taxonomy): Eukaryota > Metazoa > Arthropoda > Malacostraca > Decapoda > Parastacidae > Cherax > Cherax quadricarinatus. Next base: position 53,163,635 of record NC_069415.1, read on the forward strand.
GAAGCCAAAATTGTTGGGTTTCCAGTCCTGCATAATGTGAGCATTAGGCGAGTGGACAAGACAGTCAAGGACCCCAGCTAAGTCGATGTCTATTTATGTTGAAATTCTGGCCAGTATTTTCTTCATATTTTAGGCAGGGGGTTTTGTGTATGACACACCAAGTAATCTCCAGACTAATTGGTGAGTGGTATTAAGATAAATTCTCCTTCACTGTATATGCATTCACTTTTTTAAATTTAATATACAGTCCACATATTTATATTAATGTTGTACCTACTTGTCTCTGTAACTTTGATAAAAAATAATTATCTTTGTTACCATTTACTGGTATGTATCTTATGAGGTACATCTAGGTAAATTTTAAATTTTCCATAGGACCCTTAAAGGCAGCATTTAATCCCCAACCGCTACTTACAACACACTCAAGCTGCTATGCGCAGTACGATTGCAGATTCACGACAGCAAGGCTGACATGAATGCAGAGTACACATATACAACAGCAAAACCAACTGCAGAATATTCACACAACAGCAAGATTGACCATAGCAAAGTGAGCACAATTGATATGCCAAAATAGCAAGCTGTCAATGATCACACAATAGCAGGCTGACCATAAAGGAAAAAAAATGCAAAGCTGACATGCAAAGTTTCATAAAGCATTGGAAAAGCCTATGCAATGCCAGACAGCAAGCTATACAATGTTCCTGCTTCAGCTTCAACTCTAGGCTCAACTCCTGCTCTAAGCCCAGCTCAAGCTCTTGGACAGGCTACCCATATTACAACCCAAGAACAATGAGGCCTGTTATCCTGGGTGTAAAGGACAGCAAGAAGCAGAACAAACACAGCTGAAAGACTTTGAATTATAGTTTTCTTCGCCAAGTGCAATTATAAGTATTTACAAGTATGTACACTATATACAGTTGGAAATGTTTGTGTACCACACAGTGAATCAATAGGCAAGGGCGCATCCTGGAGACAGAATGGACAACATTGTTCAACCAGCTCTAGAATGGAAATGACAAGGGTAGAAAGGTGAGTGGTGACCATGTCACCTCCACAATTGCCAGACCCATCTTCTCAGTGGGTTAACATAGGTACTGATCTGACGATGGGGCCCCATCGTCCGACCCTTAGCACCCGGTTTGCTGGTTGGGGAGGTAGCCATTTAATGAGGGTGTGCACATGTGCTGAATAAAGGTTACATACTCTTTGCATGTGACAACCACCATCACCACAACCACAACAACGACCACCATCACCATCACCACCACAACAACAACAATGACCACCATCAACACCACCACAACAACAACCACCATCACTACCACAACAACAAAACGACCACCATCACCACCACCACAACAATGAACAGCATCACCTCCACCACAACAACAAAAACGACCACCACAACAATGACCACCATCACCACCATGACAGCAACAACGACCACCATCACCACCACCACAACAGCAACAATGACCACCATCATCACCACCACAACAACAACCACCAACACCACCACCACAAAAATCAGCACCACCACAGCCACCACTACCACAATCAGCACCATCCCAACAATAGCCACCGTCACAGCACCAACCATCACCAGAGCAACTACCACTTCCATAAAAACCACCACCCCTACAACAACAACCACCACTGCCACCACCACAACAACAACAATCACCATCATCATTACCACCACAACAACAGCAACCACCACCACAGCCACAACAACCACCACCTCCACAACAACCACCACCAATGCAACAACCACCACCAGTGCATCAACCTCCATCACTACTACAACCACCCCCACCAAAACAACTACTACTACTACCCCTACCACAAGAACCACCACCACCATCAGCACAACCACTACAACCATCTCCACAATCACTTTCACCACAACCACCATCACTACAATATCCACCACCACAAATAAAAACCACCTCCACCATCACAACTACTACCACCCCCACCAAAACAATCACCCCACAAAAAGCACCACCCTCACAACAACCACCATCACATATACCACCACAAGAACATATACTACCACATATACTACCACAACAACCACCAAAACAGCAACAAACACCACCACTACACCAACAACAACCATCACCACCACACCACCACCACCACCACCACCACCACCACCACCACCACCACCACCACCACAACAACAACAACAACAACAACGACCACTAAGGAAAATTTTATAGGGATGATTACCTTTATGTACCTCAACATTACATGCATACAAGTAAACTCATTGGGAGACAACCATATTGTTTACCGTAGTCACCCCGTGTAGATATGTGAGAAAACTTCACCACCCCTGGTCACTGGAGGTGGGCCTTCGACCTCACAATCTTATCCATATCTATCCGAGACCAGTATAGATTGGATAGCACCCACAAGTACGGTGCTACTAATTAACTGTGGACTGTATAGATTATATTAGTGTAACTGAATGAAGGGGGGGGGGTAGGTTACACATGGATATATCCATCAAAGAAAAACATTTGTATATAATCCCACCACTTACCAGATATACTCTGGTGGTCACTTGATGTAGCTGGATCACCCATAACCTACCCAATTACAACATACCTAACTGGCCAGCATCAATCTGCTATAACTAGAAGGGTTACTTAACTGTGGGTGATTGATGCTCCTTATTTCCTCCATTCACCATCTCATTTCGATGTCCTGCTACACCGACACGGTTCTTATTCCAGCAGGACGAGGTATCCGTTGGTTTGTCCCGGTTTAGAAGTCATAACTCAATAAACTTCACTTTCCTCAGGACGGGAACAACGTGATCTAGCGTGTTCACTCGGAGCAAGGCGACTTATTTCACTTCATGTATTCTCTTAACTTAGCGTTATTATCATTAATTACATTACAATTCACAAGACTATTTAATGTCTCATAATTATTATACACATTAGAGATCACTCCATTAAGATCTGAGACCGATGAGTGATGATTAAACCAAGGGTAATTTTCCCCAGGACACAGTCCATAGCGACGCACCAGTCACCACTGGTCCTACCCTTATTCACTCATTTTACCACTCTATTACAGTGGTCCTGTAAATCACGTTCCTTCACTCTCCACCAGGAACAGTTACGACACTTCCTATTATGAAATGAGGCCTATATTAATCCTTAGGCCGCCGTGAACGCCAATTTCCTGGTTCCATGCTTTCCCAGCCTCCTCACTACATTCAAAACACTGCCGCCTCTTTCATGCCCCAGGTCGACCTCTACCCCTGCACATCCGTGCATGCGCAAAGGGAACTCTTGGTTCTATCCTATTTTCAAAAACATTTTTGACCCATATCGAACCATTAAACACCTATTAGGCACTATAGCTTCGGAAAATTAAAATATTTTCCACAACCACTATCACCACCACTACAACAACAACAATGACCACCATCACCACCACCACCACAACAACAATAACTACTATTACAACCCAAGGATAATAAGACCTGGTATCCTGGGTGTAAAGGGAGCAAGGAGCAGAACAAACACAGCTGAATGACTTTGAAATATATTTTCCTTCTGTTACAAAAAATGCGATTTCTAATAAGCATAGAGATCTCCAGTGAATACTAGAAAGGACTGCCCTTCTAGCATCCAGCCTGTTACTGGGTTTTTTTAACAAGTAGTCAGTATCCTGGTCCAATTGTCCATTAGAATTCAGTAAGATTCAATAGTGCGTCAGGATTACAACTGGTAGGCTACTAACTAAAGAAATTAAAATTTAATAAGTTTATTAACAATTAAGTTGTCTAGGCATATATTATCAAAGTAAATTATAGTAATCAATATAATCAAAATAATCACTTCTCTCGTGTACAGTAGTATTGTGCTGAAGGCACATATCACATCTTAATGGCTTTTAAGTACCATTGTCATGTAGGGGGGTATTGGTTAGAGGAATATGGGGGTAAGCGGAGGGAGTATGTATAGGCAGGGGATAGGCAGGCGAGGTGGTAGGAGGGATGAGTGCGGAGGTCGGTAGGTAATGTGAGGTCACTGGTGACTACACCTTCACCTCTCATTACTCTACCCACCACACTACTCACCCTCTCACTACTTTAACTAAACATAATAAAATATAAGAAATAGGAATAGCAAATAACGGGGACAGTGAATATTACTATTCTACTCAAACACAGTTTATTATTAAGTCTTTGTACAATAATATATTTGGGAACAGGAGAACATTATTGCGGTTTAGAGAAATAGGGTGGTACATATAAGCAGTGAGACAGGGAACACAATCAACTTGACGAAAAATGAATATAACTTACAATATAGTACAGAGAACAGTTCACTACAGGAACTAAGCCACAGGTCCCAAGACCTACACAGCACGAGTACTGCTCCAAGCCAGTACTCTGCCCAATGTCTCCAACAGTCTCTCCTCCCGAGACTCTCCAGCTCAGCTCTGCTCACAGGCCAGAGCTCTGCTCGAATCTCCCTGCTCAGCTGTTCCATGGGCTTATATTGTCCCGAGAGCACCCCCACAATGAGGTGTGCACACGTAGTGTTGATCTGACGCCGAGGTCTGACGCCGTCCAGAACAAAAGACCTCAGTCTTAAGCCGAAAAGGCATGGCTCTGACAGACATTTACCAAACAAGGTGTGACCATATAATTGGTTAAATTAGGTCTCCCCAGAGACCTCACAAGCCCAGCTGAACTACATCACATCCCCCTTTCTCCCCCAATTTAAAATATTTGAGAACTAGGACAATTTGTCCTAAGTTATTAGACTATTTTAATCCTAACCCCTTAAATCTATTACAATACAAAGACAAAATTATACATAATACAAAATTATTCAATTACATATATTTCCCTCAACCTCCTCAACTACCACAAGGCAGCATAATCAGTACACCTCGCAGTTGACCAGCATAATAGTTGCTCTCTGGTGCAAAGCCTCCTTACCCGTCATTTCTCCTTAAACCTAAATATCGGGCTCCAGTGCCTTCCCTACTTCTACTAGAAATGCACTAGCCAATGCTAGTCACCCTCGCACATTATCCATTGGGCCAAACCTCTCTAGGCTTCTTTAGCATGGAAAACTGCTCCAACGGGTTGCATTCTTTCAAGTAACTGCAACTGGACCACTTCACGACCACCAAGGTCGCATTTCAGCACACTTCACATGCACACTACAACATCTGAAAATCGAGACAGGGCAGGCATAGCAGCTAAGACCCTCCATTATCCTATGCCACTACTAGGATTCACTGACCTCATAAAACAAGGCAGCCATAATCACTGGACAGTTTTCAAGGTCACCTTATTTCACACAGGTAACACTAACACTTCTGGCAAGTCAAAGTAGGCTGGGGACATCTCACACTCTTAATTGTCTCTCATGGCTGGCAGGACATCCCTGCATACCAGTCATACAGGTCGACAAGCAAGGCAGGATACACCTCCATACCGCCCTTGAAAACAGGCTGGTCCCAGCAGCTGGAGTCCATCTCTGCGGCTCATGTCCTTCCACATCTCCGAGAATGGCAGCTTCTTCATAGTAGATTCTCCTGTCCTGGCACACCAGCCAGGATCCCTCACACACCAGTGCAGCATCACTGCCATCTCCTCCTGAGCTAGGCAGCATCGCAGCATCACAGCACGGCTATTGCATCACAGCACGGTCCCAACATCTCAGCATCCCAGCACGGTCCCAGCATAGCAGACAGCATCACAGCATGGCCACAGCATAGCAGACAGCATCTCACCGCTGCCACCATGTCATGTAGGGGGGTATTGGTTAGGGGAATATGGGGGTAAGCGGAGGGAGTATGTATAGGCAGGGGATAGGCAGGCGAGGTGGTAGGAGGGATGAGTGCGGAGGTCGGTAGGTAATGTGAGGTCACTGGTGATTACAACTTCACCTCTCATTACTCTACCCACCACTCCACACTACTCACCCTCTCACTGCTTTAACTAAACATAATAAAATATAAGAAATAGGAATAACAAATAACGGGGACAGCGAATATTACTACTCTACTCAAACACAGCTTATTATTAAGTCTTTGTACAATAATATATTTGGGAACAGGAGAACATTATTGTGGTTTAGACAAATAGGGTGGTACATATAAGCAGAGAGACAGGGAACACAATCAACTTGACGAAAAATTAATATAACTTACAATATAGTACAGAGGACAGTTCACTACAGGAACTAAGCCACAGGTCCCAAGACCTACACAGCACGAGTACTGCTCCAAGCCAGTACTCTGCCCAATGTCTCCAACAGTCTCTCCTCCCGAGACTCTCCAGCTCAGCTCTGCTCACAGGCCAGAGCTCCGCTCGAATCTCCCTGCTCAGCTGTTCCATGGGCTTTTATTGTCCCGAGAGCACCCCCACAATGAGGTGTGCACACGTGGTGTTGATCTGATGCTGAGGTCTGACGCCGTCCAGAACAAAAGACCTCAGTCTTAAGCCCAAAAGGCGTGGCTCTGACAGACATTTGCCAAGGCAAGGTGTGACCATATAATTGGTTAAATTAGGCCTCCCCAGAGACCTCACAAGCCCAGTTGAACTACATCACACCGTCTGGTACATTAACATTTAATAACATAATACAAATATATACAAGTTTGTGTGTGTGTGTGTAAGTACTCTAAGTAGTTCGCTATGTCTCAATACTCGACTAAACTTAACCAGTGACTGACTAAAAGTCCTCACATAAACTAACTTCTTGACCAACCTGGCAATCAGAACAGCTTGCTTGAACAATAAAGTGACTGTTAAGCCAAACAGCAATATAACAAGCAACAGCAACACAGAATCAGGAACAAGGAGATAATATAACGACACTAAGTAGGGACCATCTGCAGATCCTCCACAAAAGTCACAAAACTCCCATACTACTGAATCTAAGTTCAGCATTAGAAAATCCCTGACTGTGACAATGCACAGATACCAGTACAAATTAGGTCAGAAGCTACAGCTTAGGACCTGAGTTGTTCTGAGTGTCTATGTGACACACAACCTCAGTACAACGTCGAAAATCACTAAGTCTAGGCTATGTTCTGTGAACAGAGTTACACAGAACCAACAACAAGAAAGTGACAGAGACGATCTTCCAACAAGGGCTCACAGGGGAGAGCTGGTGTGGGACGTCTTGTTAGGAAACATCAAACAGACAATAGACCGCGCAGGCCAGGCAGACTACTCCAGCGAGGTGTGATCACCCCCCCCTGATCAAGTGCCTCTCCGTGGACTGTTGCTGCCAGCAACACACAAGCCGGCAGCATAATGAGCGGAGAGAAAACACAGTAGTTAGACAACATTGTCAGCTATTTAACACTCGAACTATAAGCACTGAATAATATAAAATGTTACATCCTACCTAATAATATAACTAAGTCAAATAATAATATAAAGCAATATATTTATGATTTAGCTATTATCGCAAATATAAGCAATATAAAATTATATGAACAGCTAATGTACATTATATACATTGTGACCCGTTCAGGGGTCGAAAATACCTTCACCAAGAGCAATGTTGACATTTACACATATGTACACTATTTACCATTGGAATGTATGTGTACAACATGGTAAAGGCAAGGCCAAGACACAGGCTGGAGACAGGATGGACAACCATGCTCAACCAGCTCTAGTATGAAAATGACAGAAGTAGACAGGTGGGTGGTGCCCACAACACTTCTACGATTGCCAGACCCACCGCCTCATTGGCTGAACCTGGGAAACTGATTGAACGATGGGGCCCCATCATTCGACCCTAGTATTAGTTCTCTGGTTGGAAAGAGACCCTTTCAATGAGGGTGTGTACATGTGCCGAATAAAGGTTACATACTCTTTGCATGCCACACCACATCACCACCACCACAACAACAACAATGACCACCATCACCACAACAACAACAATGACCACCACCACCACCACAACAACCACCACCACCACCACCACACAATAACAACAACCACCTTCACCACCACCATCACTACATCAACAACGACCACCAACACCACAACCACCACAACAACACGACCACCATCACCACCACCACAAAAAAAAATGGCCACCACCACCACCACCCCCAAACAAAACAACCAGCACCACCACAACAACCACTAACACCACCACAACTACCACCACCACAAAATCAACCCACCACTACCACAATCACCACCATCCCAACAATACCCCACACCACAGTAACTACCACTTCCACAACAACCACCACCCCTACAACATCCACCACCACTACCACCACAACAGCAACAGCAGCCACCACACATAACAATCACCACCAATGCAACAAACCATCATCAATACAACACTCACCACCACCACATCTTCCACCACCCCTACCACAAAAACCGCCACCACTATCAGCAGTACCACAACCACTACAACCATCTCCACAATCACTATCACCATAACCACCAACGCTACAACATCCACCACCCCAAAACAAAAATCTCCACCCTTCTAACAACTACTACCACCGGACCAAAGCCACCACCCTCACAACAACCACCATCACAAATTCCAACCACAAAGAACCACCAGTGCTACCACAACAACCACTGCCACAGCAACAAACATCACCACCACCACAACAACAAAAACAGCATCACAACACCCACCAAAACAATCACTGCCACCACCTCACAACCAACACCATATCAACAACACCACTACCACAATAACCACCAGCACAACAAACAACCACCATCACCAAAACAACCACCACCACAAAAAACTACCACCCGTATCACAACTACCACTACCACCACAACAGCAACACCCACCACCCCTATCACAACAACAACCACCCCCACCAACTCAACCACCTTCACCACCACCAGAACGACCACCACTACCACAATAAGCACCACCACCACCACCACCACCTCAACGACCACCACCAACACAATCACTTACCGCCACGACAACAACGCCCCCACCACCATCACAACAACAGTTACTACCCCTACTACAACAACAACCACCACCATACAGCAACCACCACCACAAACAACCATCACAACAACCACCACAGCAACAACCATCACAACAACCATCCCCACAACTCCATCACCACAATAACCACCACAAAAAATCATCAAAACAATCACACCACCACAACAATCAACACCACCTTAATCACCACCACCATAACAACCACCTAATTATAACAACCCCCACCACCAAAAACAGCCACCAATACCGCAACAACAACTCACTATTACCACAATAAAACTACCACAACAACCAACACACCAACTGAAATTACCACTTCCACGACAATCACGAATATTACAATAACCACCACCCCTATCACAACAACCACCACCACCACCACAACGACCATCACCACTGCCACAACAATAAACATCCACCACCCCTATCACAACAACAAACAACCACCACCATAACAACACTACCACCACTGCGACAACCACCACCCCTTCTGCAACAACGACTACCACCACAACAACCACCCACCACTACCACATCAACAAAAACTACCACAACCACAACCACCACAACAACAACAACAACCAGAACCACCACCACCTCCGTCCGCGGGCATCTTGGACCTACGTTAGCCCTACTGTCTGCTGTCTCGCTCTAAGTTTAGGTTTGGCTTTATGTCATGAACAAAGCTGAGCTCTGTCTAAGAGTTGGATTGTTGAGAGGAAAGGCGGTCCCATTAAATGGTGCCATGGTAGCACAGTTACCAATGGGAGGTGGGAGCCTATTCCTGAGCCCTTTCAGGGTGGGGGTGTGGCATACAAAGAGTACATAACCTTTATTTCGGCGCATGTACACACCCTCATTGAAAGGCTTTTTCTCTCCACCCAGAGAACTAGTACTAGGGTCGAACAATGGGGCCCCATCGTTCGATTAGTACCCAGGTTCAGCCAATGAGGAGGTGGGTCTGGCAATCATAGAGGTGTTGTGGGCACCACCCACCTGTCTTTCCTTGTCCATTTCCATACTAGAGCGGGTTGAGCACGGTTGTCCATTCAGTCTCCAGGGTGTGTCTTGGCCTTGCCTTAACCATGTGATAGACATACATTTCCAACTGTATATAGTGTACATATGTGTAAATATCCACATTGCTCTTGGTGAAGGAAAATATATTTCAAAGTCATTCAGCTGTGTTTGTTCTGCTCCTTGCTCCCTTTACACCCAGGATACCAGACCTTATTGTTCCTGAGTTCTAACATAGGCAGCCCATCCGGGAGCTGGAGCTGGAGCTGGACTTAGAGCAGGAGTTGAGCCTAGGGTGAAGCTGAAGTGGGAACATTGTATAGCCTCCTGTCTGGCATTGTGTTAGCTTTGCCAACGCTTTACAAAACTTTGTGTGTCAGTCTTGCGTTTTATGGTCAGCCTGCTATTGTATGACTGTTGACAGCTTGCTATTGGCTTGTTCAGTGTGCTCGCTTCGCTATGGTCAGTCTTGCAGTTGTGTGAATATTTTGCAGTCGGCTTTGCTATTGCGTATCACCCTTGTTATTGTATGTGCGTATTCTGCAGTCGTACTGTGCATAGCTGAGCGTGTATTGCAAATAGCATGTTACGTTGGGGTATACCGACTAGACGAGTCAGACGTCCAGTGTCTGAATACACTTTATTAAATTTGTCTAAATTTTCTCTACAGGGTTGTTGGCAAATTGTTCGTTCCATTGGCATTGATTACAAACGCACTCTCACAGCTGTGCAGCTTCATACTCTTATAAGTATCAAACTTCGAGAAGAGGAGATGGCACATCAAACTCCTCCCTCTACGGGAGCCAGGAGTTAGTTAAGTTTAATATGGTTATTATGCACCCCATACCCATCCTGTGGACGGTACTCAAAAGATTACAGAGGTACATAATGGGTCCAGGGACTGGACTCCAAAATTTTGATAGCTGATCAAGTTACAGAGGTGATGAACTCACAATTACAAAGGTACTGAACTCACAATTTACAAAGGTAATGAACTCACAATTTACAAAGGTAATGAACTCCAGGTAGGTCTGGTCACAATCATGACAAGTTACAAAGGTATTTACAGATTACAGAGGTACGTAATGGGTCCAGGGACTGGGCCCCCAAAGTTTTGATACCTGAACTAGGTACAAAGGTAATGAATCCTGTAAGAATGGTTCCTTACGTTTATACATGGCTACAATCATGAACAAATTATAGAGTAATGAGCAATTCACACTTCCACACCCGATCACAACTGTAATGAGTTATTGGTGCAAATATTGACTGTTGAGTCAACACACACACACACACACACACACACTCACACACACACTGGAGGACAGAAGGGTCAGAGGAGACATGATAACGACATACAAGATACTGCGGGGAATAGACAAGGTGGACAGAGATAGGATGTTCCAGAGAGGGGACACAGGGACAAGGGGTCACAACTGGAAGCTGAAGACTCAGACGAGTCACAGGGACGTTAGGAAGTATTTCTTCAGTCATAGAGTTGTCAGCAAGTGGAATAGCCTAGCATGTGAAGTATTGGAGGCAGGAACCATACATAGTTTTAAGAAGAGGTAT
>NC_069415.1:53177737-53182659 GCF_026875155.1 Cherax quadricarinatus
TATGGGCTCCAGGAAGTTGAAGGGGAAACATATGAAGCAAGAAAACAAGGGGAAAAAAAGCAATTGAAAGCATCATGAAAGCACTAGGAGAAGACGACATGACCCAGCTGGAAAATTTTCGGAGAATAGGGGGGTTTGTAAAAAAAAGAACCCAGCCAGTGAAAGTGACCTTCAAGGCAGAAGTGACTCGGACCAGGATCCTGCAGGAGAAAGCACGATTAAGGGACATGCCGGCATACAGGAAGGTGTACCTCGACCGCGACAGAACACAAGAAGAAAGGCAGAAACTGAGAGAGATGGTACAAAGGCGAAAGGAGGAAAGAGAGGGGATGGAGAAGACAGACAGGAGATCCCAGACCCAGGAAGAAGATCAAATACAGCCTCCCTCACAACTTCCTATAGAAGCCTCCCAACCAGGTCAACCCCAGTGCAACCAAACACTCTAAATCAAAACACCCATGCCACATCCAATGCCCCCACCCACTACATTACAAACTCCACCCCCACAGCAACAACCCATAGTTCCTTACCAGGTCTCCCACTTCCCCAACCCCAATATACCTCCCAGACCACAGTCTTAGAAAAGAAGTTGAAGGTGTGGTATACAAATGCAGATGGAATAATAAACAAATATGAGGAGTGGCACGAAAGAATCAAGGAGACATCCCCAGACAGAAACAAAACTCACCAGAATAATAACAGATTCAATCTTTTCATCCGGATATCAAATCCTCAGGAAAGACAGAGGGAGGAGAGGGGGAGGAGGAGTTGCACTGCTCATTAAAAACCAGTGGGGTTTCGAGAAAATATAAGGAATGGATGGCACGGGCGAAAGGGACTACTTAGTAGGAACAATCCAGTCTGAGGGACATAAGGTGATAATTGCAGTAATGTACAACCCACCCCAGAACTGCAGGAGGCCAAGAGAAGAATATGATGAGAGCAACAGAACAATGATCGACACACTAGCCGAGGTGGCCAGGAGAGCACACATAAGGGGAGCAAAGTTACTAGTTACGGGTGATTTCAATCACAAGGAGATTGACTGGGAAAACCTGGAGCCCCATGGGGGTCCCGAAACATGGAGAGCCAAGATGATGGATGTGGTACTGGAAAACCTCATGCATCAACATGTTAGAGACACTACCAGAGAGAGAGGAGAGGATGAACCAGCAAGGCTGGAGTAGTTTGGACATCGAGGGTATCATGTATGAAAGGCCCCTGGGAGCTAGTGATCATGTGGTTCTGTGCTTCGACTACACAGTTGAGCTCCAATTGGAGAGAGTAGCAGGAATAGGCCGGGAAAAAACAAACTACAAAAGGGGGAACTACTCAGGCATGAGGAACTTCCTTCAAGATATTCAGTGGTAGAGGGAACTGACAGGAAAACCAGTACAAGAAATGATGGAATATGTGGCAACAAAATGCAAGGAGGCATAAGAACATAAGAACATAAGAAAGGAGGAACACTGCAGGAGGCCTGCTGGCCCATACTAGGCAGGTCCTTTACAATTCATCCCACTAACAAAACATTTACCCAACCCAATTTTCAATGCTACCCAAGAAATAAGCTCTGATGTGAAAGTCCCACTCAAATCCAACCCTTCCCGCTCATGTACTTATCCAACCTAGATTTGAAACTACCCAAAGTCCTAGCCTCAATAACCCAACTAGGTAGACTGTTCCACTCATCAACTACCCTATTTCCAAACCAATACTTTCCTATGTCCTTTCTAAATCTAAACTTATCTAATTTAAATCCAGAGGAGAGGTTTGTTCCCAAGGGAAACAGAAATAATGGGAAGAACAGAACGAGTCCTTGGTTCACCCAAAGGTGTAGGGAGGCAAAAACTAGGTGTACTAGAGAATGGAAAAGGTACAGAAGACAGAGAACTCAGGAAAATAAAGAAATCAGCCGAAGAGCCAGAAACGAACATGCACAGATAAGAAGGGAGGCTCAGAGACAATATGAAAATGACATAGCATCAAAAGTAAAGACTGACCCAAAGCTGTTGTACAGCCACATCAGGAGGAAAACAACAGTCAAGGACCAGGTAATCAGACTGAGGAAGGGTGATGGGGAATTCACAAGAAACGACCAAGAGGTATGACAGGAGCTCAACACAAGATTTAAAGAGGTATTTACAGTGGAAACCAGTAGGACTCCAGGAAATCAGAAAAGGGGGGTACACCAGCAAGTGCTGGATGAGGTACATATAACCAAGGAGGAGGTGAAGAAGCTGCCATGCGAACTTGACACCTCGAAGGCGGTGGGACCAGACAACATCTCTCCATGGGTCCTTAAAGAGGGAGCAGAGATATTGTGTGAGCCATTAACAAACTTCTTCAACACATCATTTGAAACTGGGCAACTCCCTGAGGTATGGAAAATGGCAAATGTAGTCCCAATTTTTAAAAAGGGAGACAGACATGAGACATTAAACTACAGACCTGTAACACTAACGTGTATAGTATGCAAGATCATGGAGAAGATCATCAGGAGGAGAGTGGTGGGGCACCTGGAAAGAAACAAGTGTATAATTGACAACCAGCATGGTTTCAGGGAAGGAAAATCCTGTCTCACAAACCTGCTAGAGTTTTATGACAAGGTGACAGAATTAAGACAAGAGAGAGAGGGGTGGATCGACTGCATATTTTTGGACTGCAAGAAGGCCTTCGACACAGTTCCTCACAAGAGGTTACTGCAAAAGCTAGAGGATCAGGCACACATAACAGGAAAGGCACTGCAATGGGTCAGAGAATATCTGACAGGGAGGCAACAACGAGTCATGGTATGCGACGAGGTGTCAGAGTGGGCGCCTGTGACAAGCGGGGTTCCACAGGGGTCAGTCCTAGGACCTGTGCTGTTCTTGGTATATGTGAACGACATAAAGGAAGGGATAGACTCAGAAGTGTCCTTGTTTGCAGAGGATGCGAAGTTAATGAGAAGAATCAAATCGGATGAGGATCAGGCAGGACTACAAAGAGACCCGGACAGGCTACAAGCCTGATCCAGCAACTGGCTCCTAGAATTTAACCCTGCCAAATGCAAAGTCATGAAGATTTGGGAATGACAAAGAAGACCGCAGACACAATACAATTTAGATGGCCAAAGACTGCAAACCTCACTCAAGGAAAAAGATCTGGGGGTGAGTATAACACCGAGCATATCTCCTGAGGCGCACATCAATCAGATAACTGCTGCAGCATACAGGCGCCTGGCAAACCTACGGATAGCGTTCCGATACCTCAGTAAGGATTCCTTTAAGACTCTGTATACCATTTACGTCAGGCCCATACTGGAGTATGCAGCACCAGTTTGGAATCCACACCCAGTCAAGCACATCAAAGAATTAGAGAAAGTGCAAAGATTTGCAACAAGACTAGTTCCAGAGCTACGGGGATTGTCCTACGAAGAAAGGTTGAGGGAAATGGGCCTGACGACACGGGAGGACGGGAGGGTCAGGGGAGACATGATAACGACATATAAAATACGGCATGGAATGGCAAGGGGACAAAGACGGGAGTTCCAAAAGGGGACACAGACACAAGAGGTCACAATTGGAAGTTGAAGACCAGAGAATCAAAGGGATGTTAGGAAGATTTCTTCATCATAGGTAGTCAGGCCGTGAAATAGCCTAGAAAGTGACGTAGTGGGGGGCGGGAAATATACATATTTTTAAGGCAGGTAGTAGAGCTCATGGGGCGGGGAGAGAGGGGACCTAGTAGCAATCACGAAGAGGCGGGCCGGAGCGTGACTCGACCCCTCCCCCCAAAAATAGGTGATACAAATAGGGAGTACCACACACACACAACACAAACACACACAAATCTACACACAACACACACACACACACACACACACACACACACACACACACACAACATCCCACAACAAAACACCAAACCAACAAAAACAACACAAACACACACCACAACACACACACACACACCACACACACACACACACACACAACACACACACCCAAAAAACCAAACACACACACCACACACACACACACACAAAACAACACACACACACAAAAACAACACAACACACACACACACAATAGTGAGAACACCACCTCCCCCCCCCAAAAACCATCCCTCCCTCACACACACACACACATACAAACAACGCACAACACACATATATATTACACACACATCACCAACACAAACACACACACACCCCCCACACACACACCAAGACACACAACGCAGAGACAACACACACACACACACACACACACACACACACACACACACACACACACAACACACGACCACAAACACACACACTCCCCAAAAACACACACACAACACACACAAAACACACACACACACAACACACAAACACACACACACCACCACACACAACACACACACACACACACACAAAAAACTTTTCAACCACGGGAGATTGACTGGGAAACCTGGAGCCACGGGGGGCCGAAACATGGAGAGCCAGATGTTGGACGTGGTGCTGAAAACCCAGACCAAAATTTAAGGACCTACCAGAGTGAGAGGGGGGGATAAAACCCCAAAAATTGGACCCCTTTTGTTCACCCTGGGCACTCAACATTGAGGATATCATATAGGTCCCCCAGGGGCTAGCGACCACTGGTTCGTGCTTTGAATACATAGTAAGCTCAAGGGAGAGAATAACAGGAGTAGAATGGGGAAAAACCGACTAAAAAGAGGGGGCTACATAGGGGGTTTAAGAACTTCCTGCGGGGGGGTCCAGTGGACAGAGAACTGGCAGGGAAAACCAATAATGAAATGAAAGGGAAAAGTAAACAAAATGCAAGGAGGCAGTGGGAAAAGGTTTATTCCCAAGGCAACAGTAACAACGGGAAGACCAGAACAAACCCCTGGTTTTCCCACGGTGTAAGGAGGAAAAAAAAAGTGCAATAAAAGAA
>NC_069415.1:53183159-53205601 GCF_026875155.1 Cherax quadricarinatus
CGCCAAGCGGCTGGCACACTGTGCACCCCGGCTCATCCTGTCAGCTGTAGCGCAGTACAACAACAGGATTACAGATGTGTCACAATAGGTCTCTGTCAGACCCAACTTTGTATAGTTATATCTTTAAAAATAAATTACTGTTATTTCGTGTACCGTATTTAAAAAATTTCACTTACCTGCTCAGAACAATACAATATGTTAATACAATCTCAAGGAAATTCTTGTATTTAATTATTACCTCTGTAGACACTGGTCATTATTAGGTTACTGACTTACTGTTTCGTTAACTAAAAGTTCACCCCATCTAACCGGTGCAAAAATATGGATACATTCAAAATTTAAGACATCATGTCATTAACCATGAAATGTTGATAAATTAGACACTTGTGCAACTGTTCACATGTGCAACTCTTGGGTATCTTTATTGAGGAAACGTTTCGCCACACAGTGGCTTCATCAGTCCATACAAAGGAGAATCTTGAAGAACAGGAGGAGAATGAGGTAATCAGTCCCTCAACCTTGAGTCGATGTGGTCAGTCCATCAATCTTGAATAGAATACGGCATGAGTGTGGAGAAGGAGCTTATAAACCGTAGGCAGGAGAGGTGCAGCAGTCGTAGGTGGTGTCACATTTGTTCAATGTGGAAGTAGGTCGTGCCTAAGGGTTAGGCAAGCGAAGAATTCCCATGTATTAAGATCCCAAGAAGTTGCAGTGTCTGGCAGGATTGTAGACGAATGGTTCATCTACAATCCGAACCATTCATCTACAATCCTGTCAGACACTGCAATTTATCAACGAGTCGGTTCTTTGGACCATTCATCTACAACCATGAAATGGATTAACATTTCCTGTATGACTGGCTAACCCACCTCTCAAAATAGATGGATGTTTAAACATTTTGAGATAAAAATTTTCAAGGGTGTGACCCCCCTCCTTGTTTCTACCCACACATCTCTTGTCATGGGCATCTCTATACAACCTATACTGCTAATGAAACTAATAGCCTAGTGTGGAAAAAGACACGTACAGTTCTGGACATTTATTAAAGGAAACGTTTCGCCACGAGTGGCTTCTTCGATCCAAATACATATAAAACTAAGAAAACGAGTGTATATAGCGGAAGGAGTCAGGTGAAGTGTCGTGTGGGTAGTGGTGGTGGTGGTGGTGGTGGTAGTAGCAGTAGTGGAACTAAGGAGGTGAGATGGATGGTTACAGAAGGACCTGTTGACATCATGTAACAGCAGTTTCCAGAATGGGTAATATTCTGTTGATTAGCAATTTAATTGTTGTCAGTAACAATATAAAAGCAAAATCAGTAGTTATAGTAATTGGTAATCAACAGAATATTACCCATTCTGAAAACTGCTGTTACATGATGTCAACAGGTCCTTCTGTAACCATCCATCTCACCTCCTTAGTTCCACTACTGCTACTACTACCACCACCACCACTACCACCACCACCACCACACCACCACCACTATACTACCACCACTACTACCACCACCACCATACCACACCACCACCACACATACCACCACCACCACCACCACCACCACCACCACCACCACCACCACCACCACCACCACCACCAACCACTACTACTACCACCACTACTACCACCACCACCACTACCACCACCACCACAACCACCACCACACCACTACTACTACCACCACCACCACCACCACTACCACCACCACCACTACCACCACCACCACTACACCTCTACCCACACGACACTTCACCTGACTCCTGCCACTATATACACTCGTTTTCTTAGTTTTATCTGTATTAGGACGTTTCCTTTAATAAATGTCCTGAACTGTACATGAGTGTCTTTTTCCACATCTTGTCGGTATCACCATGCCATTTCCCCTTATAGCCGAGTCTTCGTTATACAACCTGTATTGCTAGTGAAACTTATAGCCGAGTCTTCAAAATTACTTTGACAGGCTGTTTCCTTCCACTCGCAAACCACCCAATCCTCCGAAAATTTGTCACCTGGGTTATGTCGCCGCTACCTATTGTTTTAATGATACCTTGACAAAATTGACACCAAGATATTCTGGACACTGTCTGTGAGCAATTTTATAAACTTGAATTAGCTTCATTTGTTTTCCTCTGTCTTCAGCATTCAGCATATCCAATTGTTGTAATTCATCCTTGCCTATATGCTCTCTCGGACCCAGGTCCTGGATGAATCTTACCATTTTGTTCTGGATGATTTGCAGTCTATCTTTCAGTTTTTTTGTTTTTTTTTCAAGGGAGAGTACCATGAAGAGCAAGCGTAGTCCATATGACATTGTATAAGGGCTAGACATAGGGTCCTGCGAGCCTCAGTAGGTAGACACTGTGCTTGTCTATACAGGAACTTCAGTCTGGCATTCGCTTTCTTTACTACACTGTTCCCTATCAATTCTCCTGACATGCATGGGTCAAAGGGGATTCCCAGATATTTTACTGAGGAAACTGAAGTGATGGGCTCCCCATTACACTGGACATTAAAATTATTTACCCTTCTCAGTTTATATTTCGTGCCGAAGAGAACGGCTTCAGTTTTCCCGAGGTGTAATGATAGTTTGTTCTACTAACCATTTGCTGCAGGACTCCAGTTCCAATGTAAATATCTGGGTCTTTACCTGACACTAACAGTGCACTGTCATCTGCATACAGTACAAGCTTGCACATGACACTGATAGGCATGTCGTTAACATAGCAAAGGAATAATAAGGGACCCAGAATACTACCCGGGGGAACTCCACATGCTATCGGCAGGGGTTCTGGTTCCGTTTTGTTGATTTTGATAATTTGTCTCCTGTTGCTAAGATAGGACTTAAACCAGTCTACAGAACCTATACCGATAGCTTGAAGTTTCTTACATAATATTTTGTGGTTGACAGTATCGAAAGCCTTTTGCAGGTCTAAGGTTACCATACCTATGAGGTTCCCATTGACATTTCATCAGATTAATTAGGGAGGTGTCGGTTGAGCAAGATCTAAAGCCTGATTGATAGCTATGGAGAATGTTATTGTCATTAGGGTATTTAACTACTTGACAATACACCGCCCTCTCTAGAATTTTGGATATTACAATGAGTATATTACTTACATCAGACCTACTATTTTTCTTGAAGATAGGAGTAACTCTGGCCTCCTTGAACCCCTTCGGTACGGTATTAGTGGCGATGGACAAATTTATTATGTGAGCAATAGGGATTTTCAGTTCAGAAGCACCATCTTTTAGGAACTTAGACGGGATCTTATCAGGGCTGGTGCTCTTAGTTGGGTTTAACCTGCTTAGTTCTTTTTGAATAAAGTTGTGGAAAATACTGTATATTTTCCGGAAATACGGTAATTTATAGGTAAATAGATGCCCTATATTGTATTTAATAAAAGTGTATTTTTAAAAGATGGACAGTCGCCATTTTGGTTTGAATGAGCCAAGTAAACGTTAGTGTAATGGGAAGAATTTTTCGTGCTCTAGAGGTTAAAATTGGGCTGACACTTCTCAAATAGGAGGCGAAATTGTTGGATGTGCATTCCTGCATAACTTGAGATATCAGGCGACTGGACAAGACAGCTCGAGGAACCTCAGATAAGTCTGTTATGTTATAACTCTGGCCAGTTGTTATTTTTATGTATAGACAGTGAGGTTTTCTGAGTATTATACAACTTAATCTCCAGTCAAATTGGTGAATGTTATGATTAAGATATATTCTCCTTCTGTTATATAAATGTGTGTATATACTATAATCCTTTTTTAATTTTAATATACAGTCCACAAATTTATATATTTACCAGCATTCCTGGTGATGTATATTTCATTTAATTAATAGGTCCAGAGCAACTTGTGGATATGACAGTGGTAGGTATCGAAGGGGGACATTTTTTGCGACCTTGGTGTCCCAAATTCCTACTTGTCTAACTGATAAATAATAATCTTCGTTCATTTACTGTTATGTACATTATGATACATTCAGATAAATGCAATTTTCCACATTTAATTTGCCCGTTGGTCCTTCTTGAACCGGAGGTAATTAGTGAAGTCATTAATTAGTTAATTACTTAATAATTATATGTGAAATGACAGAAGGAGGTGGATGTTAAGTTCACAAATTTACTTAATGTGTAGTGGATTATAATTATTACAATATTAATTTTGATAAGCTAAGCTCAAGGGTGGCTAAAATTTATATTAATGTGTATATTAATTTTGCAAAGCCAAAGTGGATAGGATTTATATTAATGTATTTGTAAATTTTAAATTTTGAAAAGAAAAATTCTGGCCAAGATTATATCAGTGTATGTGAAAATTGAAAGCCAAGTGTTGCTAATTATATTAATGTGTATAATATTAATCTTGCTATGCCAAATTCTGGCAAGGATTTTTATTAATTTGTATAATAATTTTGATGACCCAAGTCTGGCTAAAGGTTTGTATTAATGAAACTTTTAAAAATTTATATTATAATTTTTACATGTAATTGCTGAGCTCAAGTAGCTGGGATTTATTCAAAGGTAAGTTGTATAAGTGTTGTAAGTTGTAATCAGTGTTATTGATTGGGTTGAATTTAATACATTGCATCATGGCTGAAATTGAGGAAATTAATGTAGAAGACAAACATATGGAATACAGAGCAAAGAAAGCATCACTGCAAGCTAGAAAGGGTTATGACAAAGGCATATAATAAATGTTTGGAATTAATGAATCAAGAAACTGTGAATACTGATGATTTAAAATTGTATTTAATGTTTTAGGTAATAGATATGATTCATACAAATAATATTACAACAAATATGAAGGAGATTTGTTAGTAAACTGTGTAGATGAGACTGAAGTAGATTTTATGTTTAATCATTTTATGAATTAAAAGGAAAAGATTCTTTCTTGTAAAAGTCAGCTTTAAATTTAAATTAAATGTGTAAACCAGGCAGTTAATCAGTCTGCTCCAAAAAATAATATGTCTTTGCCAAAACTCCCAGAATTAGTTTACCTGTATTTAATCCTGGTGAAAATTGGGGAGGAATTTTGGTCAATTTTTAAAGCAGCTGTGCATGAAGGAGGGGACCTAGCCTGTGTAACTAAATTATTTTACCTAAAAGGGAACAGTAAGGGGAGATGCTCACATACTCATACAAGCCTTTCCCAATGTAGATGACTCTTACAAGAAAGCAATTGACTTGTTGAAAGTCACTTATGGTAATATTAAACAAAGAAGGTTAGATCTATGAATATAATTGTTAATTTAAGATCTCCAGATCACACTTACAAAGGTTTACAGCAGGTTAGAGTTAAACTGGAGAGCACTCTCAAAACTTTAAGTAATAAATATAATCTGAAGGAATCAGACTGGTTTTTGAGTGCCATGGTACAGAATAAATTAAGCTGTAAAACACTTGAATGGCTCTCGAACAAATGTCACAAGGGTTATTTTGGTCTGGAGGAAATAAGACTAGGTCTACAAGAATTAATTGCGTGCAGACCGGTCAACTAACTCATTTTAAAGATGCAACACATAATAACTCTGAGGTATCTGTCAAGTTCAAAAAGGGGAAAAATTACCCCAATGGTAATAATCAAATTTCATTTCCTAAAAAGAGCTGCATAGATGCATATCAATTAGCAGGAATCAGAAATAATGACTCTCCACAAGGTAAGAAGAATAAGTACCCTCCTTAGAGTAGCCCAGTTAATAAGAAACCAGTCAAAGAAAAGAGAGATTGTTTTTCTGCAAGGGTACTCTTTTTTTAATAAGAATTGCAATGCATACAATTCATGGAATGATAAAGTTGAAAAAATTGGAGGAACTTGACAGATGTATCAGGTGTTTAGGTAATCACAATGTAAAGGATTGTTTATACCAAATTAAACTTCTGTATCAATGTCACAAAGGAAGACACCATATAGTCAGTGTAAAGGTCTATATGATAATGTTGATAATAATAATAATGTTGACATCCTGACACAACAGTGGCTAATGTAAAAATTGCTGCTAATTTTTAAAATGATGGTTTTGCTGAAGTAGCCTTACCTGTGTTACAGGTAAAAAAAATGATGAAAAAATTCATAAATCAAAAAATGTAACTGCATTATTAGACCAGGGATCACAGCGTACTTTCATAAAACGTAAATGTCTTGATGGTATGAAAGTACAGATGGGAGATCCAACAACTTTAAAATTATCTGGTTTTCTCTCAATAAAAGAGCTCAATTGTATGACACTGTTTATGTAACGTCAGTTTGGGCAATGAGAAAAAACGTGTTAAGCAGTAATTGTAGATAATTCCAGAGAAAATATTTACATTAGGGCTTAGTAAAGCTACAGAAAAAACTTTCACATAATGTAAATTTAGCACCTTTCTGGTGTAAGTGATGATTCTGTAGGCCCAATAAATATTTTGATGGGTAGTGACTATTATGCCTCTTTTGTAAAGGGGTATGGTAAAGAAATGTGGTGTAAACCCTTTGAAGACTGCAGGAGGCCATTGTAATGTATGGTAGGATTCCTCGTAATAATAATTCATGGACTAGGAAACTACAAATACCATAACTGTGTGTCTTACTCATGAAGTCGTTCCCCAGTATAATTCTTCCATAGAGGATGGTGTTGAGCCAGTGCATAAATTGTGGGAATTAGACAGCATTGAATAAATGAAAAATTGAAGAAAGTCCAGACGATTATTTTACTCAGGAGCAATACCTGAGAGATGTAAAATTTGAATCTGGACAATACTGGGTACGACTTCCGTGGAGACTGAACCATCCAGAATTGCCCACTAATTACAGAATGGCATATGGAGAGTTAAAGGCTCAGTTCCGCGAACTGAGTAAGACACCAGAATTGTTAACTGCCTATAATGATATAATTGTTGAGCAGTTAATTAATAAATTTATAGAAGAGGTACCCCCTGAGCAAGCCAAAATTTATGGTCACTATTTGCCACATCACGGAGTGAAGAAGGATTCTAAGAAACCCCCTCCTCTGAGGGTTTTTTGTTTAATTGTAGTGCCAGGAGTAACAAAAATGTACCTAGTTTAAATGACTGTTTGATGACAGGTCCGTCGTTGACGGAAAAATTAGGAGATATCTTATTAAATTTCAGGATGAAGAATTATGCCTTAGGGCTGCATAAGTAAAGCTTCCTAAGAGTGGGTTTACAAGAGGCTGACCGGGATTGTAAACCCCTTTCTTATGGCCTGAGAATCCTAGAGACCCACTTAAACCCTCTGAAAACCTTTCGTTTTAGGAGCGTATTATTTGGTGCAAAATCCAGTCCGTTCCTACTTCAAGGACGATAAAAAGAACACCTTAAACATATGGGAAAATTCATTGAGTAAAGTAATGAGCAAACAATTTTATGTGGACAATTTCCTGGTGTGACGTCAACTGAAGAGGAACTGTTAATGACTTATGGAGAGGCTAATAAAATAATGCAAAGTGCAAATATGCCTCTTTAGGGAATGGAATAGTAATTCGTCCAAATTAAAGGACAAAATAAGTAAAGATTACCCTGGAGATGAAGTGCCAAAATGTAGTAATGTATTGGGTTAACTTGGGATACTGAGAGAGACTTGTTAATGTTAAAACCTAATAATTACAGTAATGCCCAATAAATTAACTAAGAGAGTTTGCTTGGCTGAAGTTTCCAAATGTTTTGATCCACTAGGTTTAGTGTCACCCCTTACTATAAGAGGGAAATTATTAATACAAGAAGCATGGAAGCTTAAATGTGCTTGGGATGAAATTTTACCTGAGGAATTCATTTAAAAGGTGGGATGAAATTAATTGGTGATTATGAAAAAAAAACAATGTTGGAGTTCCCACGCCAGGTGGGCCCAAACCAAATGGAAAAATGTACTCCACATTTTTTGTGATGCTTCAAAATTGGCATATGGAGCAGTTGTTTATCTTCAATATAATACTGTTATTTCTCTTGTTATGTCTAAGGCTAAAGTGTCTCCAATTAAATCACATACTTTACCTCAGTTGGAATTAACAGCCATTTATGTAGGTGTCAAATTAGCTAATTATATAAGAAATAAGTTGCATGAGATAAATATTAGCGACACTGTAATTTGGTCTTATAATGAGGTATCCTTACAATGGATTCATAATGGAAACAGTAAAATTGTGTACGTACAAAACAGAGTCGCTGAAATTAATCAGATGCAAGAGAAGTATAATAGTTTGGGTCAGCGTATGTTAACATTTAATCATTTACCTGGTGAGGAGAATCCAGCTGATTTCTTGTCTCGAGGTTTACCTTATGCTAAATTTGTAAATGCTGTATCATGGTTTAAAGGGCCGAGCTGGTTGGTAAATAAAGATAATTGGCCTGTACAAAAGGAGTATATTGCTCCTGTTGAAATTACTGTGACCACCACTCCAATAGTTTGTCCTTCCTTAGCCAATGATATAAATAGGATTCTTCTTTACCCAAACTAATCAATGTAACTAAGTTGGTGTTTAAATTTCTAGACAAGATGAATATTTCATTTAAGTTTTCATATCCTCTTGAATACTGGATAAAGAGGGTACAGGAGGAAATCTATGGAAATGAGATTAAATTGATGATGGAAAGAAAAATTGTGAAAGGTTCCATAATAGAGAAATTGGGGCTGTATTTAGAGAACAAATGTAATTAGGTGCAGAGGTAGGTTACAAAATGCTGAATTGGGTGATTATGCTAAACACCCTATCTTACTGCCCAAAATTCATCATCTAACAAATTTAATTGTGCTAAATGCCCATAAAAATGTAATGCATGGTGGGGTACAAGATACCTTAAATTGTATTAGGGAAACTTTCTTGATTCCACAAGGACGGCAAAGTATAAAAAGGGTGATTAAATCTTGTGTAATATGTCGCCGTGTGTGTGTGGTCCAATAATTTCAACAGGTACTTCAGATGGTGTTCCACTGAAAGTGTATGTTTGTTTGTTCACCTGTACTGCTACAAGGGCAGTTCATTTAGAAGTGGCACAGGACTTGTCTGCAGAACAGTTTATACAGCTGTTTCGAAAATTTGCAGCTAGGAGATCCTGTCCGAGATTGATGATTTCGGATAATGCCACAAATTTTGTAGCAGGTGCTCAACACTTGATAGAATTAAATAATAGTAACGATGTTCAATCTCTGTTAACCCAACGAGGGTGTACCTGGAAATTTATTACTCCTAGAGCCCCTTGGCAGGGGGGGGGGGGGCTGTACGAAAGACTGATAGGCACAGTGAAGAGGTTTCTCTGTAAAGTACTACACCGGAAGTGAATTAATTTGGAGAATTCCATGCAGTGTTGGTGGAGGCAGAGAATCGTATAAACACCTTCTCACCTAATATGTGGAAGGAAATTGGAAGCTGCCCCTGTCTATAGAGATAATCTGGAAGAAAGTGATGAAGATTATAATGATGCTGCAGTGTTGTGTAATAAATTTAAAATGTTAAATAAAGTAATTGATCATTGGTCTAATGTGTGGCATAAGGAATATCTTCTTACACTACATGAACACTTTTATGGTGCGACAGAGGCAGTAAATCGACAGACCATTCAACCATCTGACATTGTGTTAATTGACAATGAACAACATCGAACATTGTGGCCTCTGGGCAAAGTATTGACATTGTACCCAGATGCACAAGGTGTTGTCAGGAATGTCAAAGTGTGTGTCGTGGCCAGGAAAGTTTACGCACAATTAATAAATTGATTCCCTTGGAATTAGGTGTTCAATCAAACGTAAATGAAAATCTGAGGGAAAGTGACACGAGTGATATGGAAGATAACGCAGACCAAGTGATGCTGGAAAATGAAATCGTAGTAAGACCTACTAGGAGAAACCATACCCTCGGCCGGGATTGAACCCGCGGTCATAGAGTCTCAAAACTCCAGCCCGTCGCGTTAGCCACTAGACCAGCTAGCCACAATAAGATTCATCCAACTAGGTATATTTCTACACCATAGGAAAGTTAGCACAGGCACCTCTGTGACCACAAATGCAAGTTTTTACAGACGAATCTCCAGCTAGCGTGGCCGTGACGAACTCTAGCTCAAGTCCCTTCACTGCCGTCAACATGACTTAAGAAATCGTAATGACACGCGAGTTCAATCCCGGCCGGGGGTATGGTTTATTTGCAATCGTGTCATTACGATTTCTTAAGTCATGTTGACGGCAGTGAAGGGACTTGAGCTAGAGTTCGTCACAGCCACGCTAGCTGGAGATTCGTCTGTAAAAACTTGCATTTGTGGTCACAGAGGTGCCTGTGCTAACTTTCCTATGGTGTAGAAATATACCTAGTTGGATGAATCTTATTGTGGCTAGCTGGTCTAGTGGCTAACGCGACGGGCTGGAGTTTTGAGACTCTATGACCGCGGGTTCAATCCCGGCCGGGGGTATGGTTTACCTTGCAATCGTGTCATTACGATTTCTTAAGTCACCTACTAGGAGAACAGCCACTCAAGCCAGAACCAGCTTGAATCGTCTCCTAAAGGAAGAGTAATTTGAGTTGTTTAGCAACCAACTCCGCCTGGCCGCAGTGTGGAAAATACTGTATATTTTCCGGAAATACGGTAATTTATAGGTAAATAGATGCCCTATATTGTATTTAATAAAAGTGTATTTTTAAAAGATGGACAGTCGCCATTTTGGTTTGAATGAGCCAAGTAAACGTTAGTGTAATGGGAAGAATTTTTCGTGCTCTAGAGGTTAAAATTGGGCTGACACCTCTCAAATAGGAGGCAAAATTGTTGGATGTGCAGTCCTGCATAACTTGAGATATCAGGCGACTGGACAAGACAGCTCCAGGAACCTCAGATAAGTCTGTTATGTTATAACTCTGGCCAGTTGTTATTTTCATGTATAGACAGTGAGGTTTTCTGAGTATGATACAACTTAATCTCCAGTCAAATTGGTGAGTGTTATGATTAAGATATATTCTCCTTCTGTTATATAAATGTGTGTATATACTATAATCCTTTTTTAATTTTAATATACAGTCCACAAATTTATATATTTACCAGCATTCCTGGTGATGTATATTTCATTTAATTAATAGGTCCAGAGCAACTTGTGGATATGACAGTGGTAGGTATTGAAGGGGGACATTTTTTGCGACCTAGGTGTCCCAAATTCCTACTTGTCTAACTGATAAATAATAATTATCTTTGTTCATTTACTGTTATGTATATAATGATACATTCAGATAAATGCAATTTTCCACAAAAGTCATGAGATACACTTACTAGTTGACAACTGCTTGCGGTTACCTCTTTATAGGTATCGTATGTTTGAAACTTATCAGAGTCTGTGTTAAAGATATTTGATGCAGCTGGTAGTTTATTTACTAGTGTTGATGCGACAGATGTGTAGTAGAAATTAAAACAATTTGCTATCTTAGTGGTCTCGTGGCATACCTCGTTATCGATAGTGAGTACCATGTTAGACCTATCTACTGGTTTATTGCTATACCCCAACTGTTTTAGTTGTTGCCAGAGCTTTCTGGGGTTATGCTTATACTCTTCAATTTTTGAGCAATAGTGCTTTGCCTTTGCTATTTTTATAAGTCTCTGTACTCTGTTCTTCACCTTTGGAATTCATTTAGTGCTGCAATATCCTGTCTGTGTTTTAAATCATTTTAGCAATTGATCTCTGAATTTCATATTATCTAATATCTCAGTAGTCATCCAGGGTTCAGTTCTTCGTTTAATCCTAACCTCTTTAAACTGGTGCAATATTATCAAGGATGGTAGTGAACATTGTTTTGAATTTTTCCCAGGCATTATTTAAGTCCGTGCAACTTGTTATCACAATTGTGTAGCCTATTTACCAGTGTTTCTTTATTGTAGTTTCTAATTGACCTCATTTTTATTGTCCTGTGTAGGCCTATCCTATCCCTAATGATTTTCCTGGTGCAGTAGATGATGAAAGGCCTGTGGTAATGACGCCTGACTGACTAATTTTTCAGAGCGGTTACAAAGTATGTGGTCAATTAGGGTGGCTGAGAACTGTGTGATCCGGGTTGGTGTATTCATTCCTCTCTCAACCTGCGGGCTGAGAGGATGCACTCTGCAACTGCCCCTGTTGACACCTGGTGGCGGGTAGTGAACTGTGGCATGTAAGATGGAAGATTGACATGGAAGACACATAAACACAGTATGTGTTGAGCTTGTGCTTGGGACTTTGAGCGGCTCTACGGTACGTGTTGTTACCCAGCATTCTACGTGACTTATATGGCATAGCAAATGAAGAATTGTACTGTGTGTCATTGAATGGAACGTCGAGGATATTCGTCAAGTTTAACAGCGCTGGCTTTTACTCCAAGATCGTTGACACTTTTCAAGAGAGGTGCATATCTGTCAATTCTGCTGTTGAGGTGTGTCTTCATGACGTGTCTAAATATATTATATGGGTGAAGGTGAGAAATATTCCCTTCAAAACAACGGAGTATGATTTCCTGACTGTTTTTAACAAGTATGGGACTGTTTATGCTGCTACGATGGGTGTGTCAGGGATAGACCTTATGATGGGCTGCCTGAAGGCTCTTTCACCCTTAAAATGATGCTACAACAGCCTATACCGTCTTACGTCTATTAAAATGGTTACCGGACCCAGGTGTATGTTCATTATGCTGGTCAATGTCGAACGTGCCATTTGTGCAATGCTTTTGATCATATGGCAGCCCAGTGTTGTCGGCGGCAGATTATACACAATAAGGAGTCATCTCACGAGGTGCTGCCACCGCGGCCTCTCGCGCCTGAGCATGGTTCCTCCGACGTCCATGTGGCTACACTTTGGAGCGCTGAGGTAGATCGCGAGGAGATCTGTAGCATGTGTAACCCTCCCAACGGTGTCTGCGGAGATGCCTACACCTCCTGTGGAGTCCGTGGTACTGTCTGAGACGACACAGGATGGGTTGTTCATGGAAGTCTTACAAGACTTACCGGGAGGGTCGGAGTCGTACACTGGTGTTGTGTGGGGAGATTCGCAATGTTTTAAATAAGATGGAGCATGCAGAGCTAGGGGGGAGGATTAGAGAGGAGGAGGTGGAGGAGGCTGTGCTAAGGATGAGTAGAGGAAAGGCACCTGGGATTGATGGAATATCTAACGATTTTTATATGGTGCTTTAGGATTGTCTCAAGCATTGTCTAACGGCGGTGTTAAACTGTATGAAGACTGAAGGGGTGTTAGGTATCTCGCAAAGTATGGGAGTAGTTGTGTTGGTGCCAAAAAAGGAGGGGGGAGGGCTCTGAGTGCATATCTGGCAATTTCTCTTATGTGTTCGGATTACAAAATTTTTTGCGTAAGTCTTAAGTAATAGGATGAAGAAGGTAATTGGGTTGGTTATACATCGGGGACAGTTTGGCATACCTGGACAAAGTATGCAAGAGGGACATGGATGAATCAGGAATTTTTTTGAGGACTGTCAAGGTGGGGGTATCTTGGGACTTGATTAGGAAAATGCGTATGACTGTGTAGAGATGGGAGATGTTCAGCTGAACGGCAGGTTGGGTTTGCCAGTATGGATGGAGAGGGGTTTGAGACAAGGATGTCTGCTGTGCATGTTTGCAGAATCCCTTTTATGGGCTTGTGGATGGTGGAATTGGGAATAAGGATGAGGGGAGGGACTATGGCATGAGCATAGTGGGCTATGTGGATAACACTACGGTTTTGATTGAAGGGGAGGAGGGTTTGCATAACGTGGGACGGGTGCTTGAGCTTTTTGGGGCGGCGACGGGAATGCCTGTTAACAATGTGAAATCGAAGTTGCTGGGAGGTAGGTACTTGGGTGTGTGGGGGGGTTTGTTGATAGACTTAGGATCTGTGGGGTTGTATACTTGGCAGATGTGCAGGAGACATGAAGAGTGAATTCGGAGATAGTTGTTAGCAGGGCTTGAGTAGGCTCAGGGGTTTAAGGGCCAGAGATGTTACAGTGCTGCAGAGGGTGGTGGTCGTGAACTCCCTTGTTTATAGCGAGGTGTGGGGTGTGGCGGAGGTGTATCCCCTAAGGACAGAAGATATTGAGGAACTACAGCGGAGGATTTTAAGATACGTATAGGGTTTTGGGAGGTCGTGGTTAAGGAGAGAGGTAGTGATGTCTAATGTACGGCAATGTAGACTGGGCCTTTTATCTTTAAGGCCTCGAGCGAAGGCTGTCTATGTGAAACAGCGCTTCATCAGGGCAGGTGAGAAGAGGGGTGCAAGGTGGGGGAGGTAATGGTTGATGTACGAAAATGGTGGGGAGGGAAGGAGTTGTTGGTGAGTGAGGATATGTTGCATTTTCTGTTAACGGTTTGGGAAACTTAGGAAGGTAATGGTGGGGCACCTAGAAAGGGTAGGAAGATTTTACAGAGCATATGCTCTTTTCCCATGTATGATTGGAAGAGTATTTGGGAGGAATTTTGTAAGCTTAAGTTGAAGCCGAGGGTTTGGGAACTGGTATACAGGTTTGTTATGGGAATTTTAGCGTCGAAGTCGGTGTTGAGTAGGATGGGTTTTGTGAGAGAAGCAAATTGCCTGAGCTGTGGGAAAGAGGAAATGCATTTCATGTGGTTTATTTTTGTGGATTCCTTGGAAGTTGTACAGATGTGGTTAGGGAGGGTTTTCAGTATGGTGGGGGGGGAAACATTTCGACCCTTCGGGCTTTGACTTTTATTGTGGGCGGGGTTCCTAAGGATGTCAGGAGGGCTGTCATGTACATGGTGGTGGTATTTTTTGTATGTTTCTTGGGGTATGAGGGAGGTTGGGGGTGTTTTTAGGGTAAAGGCACTTGCAGCATGTGTCTATAGGACAGTTTGTAGGAATAGGCTTATATATGAGGGGAAGTGGATGACCAGCTTTCCTGAGGGATATCGCAGCCTAACGGTGAACAGTCTACTTCGGTTGGGAGTGGGGTAGACCCAGTGAGGGCTGGGCTCCCGGTTATGGGTTTCATCTTGTGGGATTGGTTTTTAGTAGTATGTAGGGTTTGTTTGGATAGGGCATATACATGTGTCTGGATGTGGGGCTGGGGTGTGTGTGATTGTGGGGTGTGGAATGAAGGATGCGTGTAGGGAGGGATGGGCTTAGGTTTTTGCAGGGGAACTGCAGTTATGCTGGGTTTCCTTGGAGCTGTTTTTGGTGGAGTGTGTGAAGGGTGCTTGGTGGATGGTTAGGTTCAGTGGTCTGGGAAATGGGGGGTTTTCTGAATGCCTCTGGGGTTTTTGTTTTCTGTTAGATTTCTTGGTCAGTTACTTAAGTCTAATGAAGCCAGTAAGGTGTTTTTTTTATTTGTATTGACTGTCATGTGAGTTCATATTTGCACTGCACGTCAGTTTTTGTTGTTTTTCCGTTAGTTTTCTGTTCTTCATGTTTATTATCAATGTATCGTTTGTGATATATTGGTTTTAGTAGCATATGTATGGTTGTGGATAACCTTAAAGACAGTGAATAGTGTACGTCATTGTGGTTTACAAGTGAGAAAGTTTTGATGCCTTTTATGTTTCTTAAAAAGTTATGTAAAAAAAAAAAAGTAATGTTGGGGATATTTTCTTCTGGTCGTCATATGGTGTGCATTTAATTTTTTTTTTTAATTTTTAATTTTTTTTTTCTTTTGGTTATTTTGGGTTTTGTTATTCTCTGTATATGTGCTTAAAAGAAAAAAAATGTATGTGTTATAGTTTTGTTAGAGCGGTGTGTTGCTCATGTATAAACCACGGTTTTGTCGTCTTTGTGGTGTGTAATACAATGTTTATGTATCTGTGTCTACGTAAATTGCACACAAATATATATATATATATATATAATATATATATATATATATATATATATATATATATATATATATATATATATATATATATATATATATATATATGTATGTATATTATATATATATATAATATATATATATATTCCAATCTGAGTAAAGTATTTTGGGCTTAAAAACTGAATTAGTGGAGTGTGACTATTTGAACCTAGAATTTGCCTATACCTTTTGCATAGCCCGTTATTTTGCTGCTGATAACAGATATTGAAGCCTCCCTGTATTATTGTCTCGCACTGATTTCAAGTCCGGACAAGACTCTGGAAAAGTCTTCTAAGAACTGGTCCTGGGTGTGAGAGCGGTAACTAGTTCCTACTAAGATGGGTTTAGTCGTGGGAAGCAACATTTCAAACCACAGAATCTCCAGTTTATTGTTATTTACATCAGGTCTTGGGTTGTAAACTAAGTCAGTTCTTACGTAGGTACATACTCCACCACCCTTTCTGTTCCCATCTTAGCGTTTTATATTGTAACCTTCTATTTTGACCTCGTTGTCAGTCAGCGTATCATCCAACCAGGATTCAGAGATGGATATAACTGCCGCCCAAGTTCTGTCAGCTAAAATCCTAATCTCTGCCAATTTTGGAAAAGTGATCTTGCATTGACATGAATAAAGTGAGGGTCTGTTTTCATAAAACAATTATAATCATCAATATATGGTAATGGGTCATTTGTATCAAAATTAGGTAAGTCAATGTCACTGATTTCACTTTCAAAATTATTTTTTATAAATTGAAGCTCTCGCCTCCCTTTTCTGGGTTAGGCAGCTTGTATCTCACTTCCCGACTTGTTCACTGAGCCCTAACACTTTAAATGTGTGTACCATGGTGGTTGTGTGTTCCATGGAGGCTGTGTGTATCATGGTGATTGTGTGTTCCATGGAGGCTGTGTGTACCATGGTGGTTGTGTGTTTTATGGAGGCTGTGTGTACCATGGTGGTTGTGTGTTCCATGGAGGCTGTGTGTACCATGGTGGTTGTGTGTTCCATGGAGGCTGTGTGTACCATGGTGGTTGTGTGTTCCATGGAGGCTGTGTGTACCATGGTGGTTGTGTGTTCCATGGAGGCTGTGTGTACCATGGTGGTTGTGTGTTCCATGGAGGCTGTGTGTACCATGGTGGTTGTGTGTTCCATGGAGGCTGTGTGTACCACGGTGGTTGTGTGTTCCATGGAGGCTGTGTGTATCATGGTGATTGTGAGTTCCATGGAGGCTGTGTGTACCACGGTGGTTGTGTGTTCCATGGAGGCTGTGTGTACCATGGTGGTTGTGTGTTCCATGGAGGCTGTGTGTACCATGGTGGTTGTGTGTTCCATGGAGGCTGTGTGTACCATGGTGGTTGTGTGTTCCATGGAGGCTGTGTGTACCATGGTGGTTGTGTGTTCCATGGAGGCTGTGTGTACCATGGTGGTTGTGTGTTCCATGGAGGCTGTGTGTACCATGGTGGTTGTGTGTTCCATGGAGGCTGTGTGTACCATGGTGGTTGTGTGTTCCATGGAGGCTGTGTGTACCATGGTGGTTGTGTGTTCCATGGAGGCTGTGTGTACCATGGTGGTTGTGTGTTCCATGGAGGCTGTGTGTACCATGGTGGTTGTGTGTTCCATGGAGGCTGTGTGTACCATGGTGGTTGTGTGTTCCATGGAGGCTGTGTGTACCATGGTGGTTGTGTGTTCCATGGAGGCTGTGTGTACCAAGGAGGTATTTTCCTAAAACATGCATACAGAACGTTAAGTAAGACACGTGTACAACAATTAGGTATCTTTATTACCAAGTGTTACTCCTACACAGTAGGCTTCTTCAGTCAAGTAGAGAAAAATTGGTAGAAGCAGTAGAGATGTGAAGACGATGTATTCAGGTTCTACCGACTTTTCTATACTCGACTGAAGAAGTCTAAGATGTAGGAAAAATGTTTGGTAATAAAGATACTGTGGCATGCAAAGAGTACGTAACCTTTATTCGGCGCATGTACACACCCTCATTGAAAAGCTATCTCCCCAACCAGTGAACCAGTACTAGGGTCGAACAATGGGGCCCCATCATTCGATCAGTACCCAGGTTCAGCAATGAGAAGGTAGGTCTGGCATTCATAGAGGTGTTGTGGGCACCATCCACCTGTCTACCCTTGTCAATTCCGTACTAGAGCTGGTTGAGCACGGTTGTCCATTCTGCCTCCAGGCTGTGTCTTGGCCTTGCCTCATCCGTGTTGTACAAATACATTTCCAACTGTATATAGTGTACATATGTGTAAATAACCACTATTGCTCTTGGTGAAGGAAAATATTTTCAAAGTCATTCAGCTGCGTTTGTTCTGCTCCTTGCTCCCCTTTACACCCAGGATACCAGGCTTTATTGTCCCTGGGTTGTAACATGGGTAGCCTGTCCGGGAGCTGGAGCTGGACTTAGAGCAGGAGTTGAGCCTAGGGTGAAGCTGAAGTGGGAACATTGTATAGCCTCCTGTCTGGCATTGCGTTAGCTTTGCCAACGCTTTACGAAACTTTGTGCATCAGCCTTGCGTTTTATGGTCAGCCTGCTATTGTATGACTGTTGACAGCTTGCTATTGGCTTGTTCAGTGTGCTCTCTTCGCTATGGTCAATCTTGCTGTTGTGTGAATATTTTGCAGTCGGCTTTGCTATTGCGTTTCGTCCTTGCTATTGTATGTGCGTATTCTGCAGTCGCACTGTGCATAGCTGAGCGTGTATTGCAAATAACATGTTACGTTGGGGTATGCCGCCTAGACGAGTCAGACGTCTAGTGTATGAATACACTTTATTAAACTTGTGTAAATTTTCTCTACAGGGTTGTTGGCAAATTGTTCGTTCCATTGGCATTGATTACAAACTCACTCTCACAGCTGTGCAGCTTCATACTCTTATAAGTATCAAACTTCGAGAAGAGGAGATGGCACATCAAACTCCTCCCTCTACGGGAGCCAGAAATAAAAACCCAATGTTCTCGCAGGAGGAAAATGATACATCAAATGAGCAAAATCGTCAGTCTCGTGCAACAGGGTTGTCTGAAGGTGAATCTGCTGCGTTGGCACTGGAGTTGGCGAAAATCAATCTTGAGCAGACTACGGAACTGAGATTATATGCCAGGGAAGAATTTGATAGAGAAAAAGAAAGCAGACAGTTTTCAGAAGTTGTTAATGACTTTAGTTTACACAAATCAGTACAGCTTGTTCACCGCTTCAATGAGGCAGAACCTGAACAATTTTTCGAAACACAAATAAACCCGCACATAAAAGAGAGAAGCTTACGACGACGTTTCGGTCCGACTTGGACCATTTACAAAGTCACAAAGTGTGACTTTGTAAATGGTCAAAGTCGGACCGAAACGTCGTCGTAAGCTTCTCTCTTTTATGTGCGGGTTATTTGTGTATCGTTCCAGTCACGGTATTGTGCCTTTTTTTATTTAATTTTTCGAAACTTTCGAAAATCAGGCTCGAGCCTTGAAGTGGCCGGAACAGCATTGGGCGTCTTTGGTGTATACAACTTTTCTTGGTAAGGCACGGGAAGTTACATCAGTGTTAAATGACACTGAGTTTTGTAATTACCAAGTGGTGAAGACCACAGTCCTTGGAGCATATCAGTGCATTCCTGCTAAGCATATGAAGGCATTTAAGTTAGGCAGACGACAGCCTGGTCAATCCCTGGTGGATTTTGTTAGACAGCAGACCAAAGCTTTAACCAGCTGGTATAAAGCAAGGCGCCTGGCTTTCAATGAGCTAGTGCAGTTCATCTTAGTAGATAACCTACTGGAGTCTGTGGGACCAGAGGTTAGAGTCTTCCTGCAGGATCGTGTCTTAACCACTACACTGGAGGCAGCCAGGTTCGTTGATACTTCGAAACCAACCGCTCCTTGTCCGAGCGGTCCCATGAGGATGAAGTGCCAGCCGGAAGGAGAACGTCTACGTCAGCCAACTAAGTCACCTGGTGAGCCACGCTACTCAAATTATAGTCAACCTGGTGAGTGACAAACCACTCAACATGGTATAACTCGACAACAGTATTCAGAGTGACACCAGCCAGAGCGACACCAGTTACATGAGCAGGGAGCTAAAGTCAAGCCTGTCGTCTGCTATTTGTGCAACCATTAGGTCATATCCGCCCAAACTGCCCAAATAATCTCCAACCATTAGGGAAAATCTATGATGTCCCTAGTAACATGACCCTGAAAGAAGTAGAGAAAGGGATGGCCCCTTATTATTGCCAGAGTCATATTTCACTTCAGGAAGACTCAAAGAAAACTGAAGTCAGAACCTTTAGGGATATTGGAGCATATTGCTCACTTATAAGAGAGGGAGTACTTCCCCTTTCTGAACACACTTCATCACAATCCTCTGTTTTGCTTGAAGCCTTCAGAGGAGCGATCTTTTCTGTCCCCTTGCATAGATATTACACTGGATATTTGACTGTAGGTGTATCCGAAGGGATTTCCTATGAAAGATGCTATGTTATTACTGGGAAATAACATTACCACTTCTAGTGTATGTCCTGAACCCATAATGATTAATTCTTCTCCGGTGTTGGCCATAACTCGGGCAACATCCCAAGGTTGTCTGGCGAGAATGCTGACCTATCTTTGGACGACTCTGATCTCGGAATAGCCAATTTGTTTTACGATGAAAACTTGCCAGAGCCTCGTAAATTAAGTGAACAGACCCAGATCAAGCCTTCCTATTCCAGGGTTGCATGATTGCCAGATATCTCTGTTTCCATGCCCGAGGGACTGTCCTTCTGAGAGGAACAACGAAAGGACCCTTCTTTGGATTTCGCTTTTCAGGCAGCCATGGGTAAATCCTTTTTGGATCATCCGGTCAAATATAAACTTAAAAACGACTATTTGATCTGCACTGAGACAGGTAAGGAGATAGAGGGCCGGCAATTGTCTGACAGGTTAGTGGTTCCAACAAAGATTAGACCTCAGATATTGAATATAGCTCATAATACTTCATTAGGAGGTCACTTAGGAATTGCTAAAACATTATATAGAATCACAAAAGAATTCTATTGGCAAAATTAAGGCAGGATGTGAAGAATCATATCCGGTGTTGCCGAGAATGTCAGCAAGTAGGGAAACCTGGACATTCCATTAAACCTGCACCTCTCCAACCTATACCTGCTGATGGAGAACCTTTTGCAGAATTAATTATAGATTGTGTAGGTCCACTACTTAAGTCTAAATCTGGAAATCAGTACTTATTTACCATTACGGATAGAGTGACTAGATATCCAGAAGTAATTTCCATGCACAGTATTAATACTAAAGCCATTCTCAAGGCTTTAACCAAATTTATTTCTTGTTTTGGCATTCCTAAATCTATTCAAAGTGATCAAGGTACTAACTTCACTGCCAAAGCATTTAGGGAAGCATTAACTAGTTTAGGGAAAATCCACAACTTATCCACTGCCTATCATCCTCAGTCCCAAGGCGCCTAGAAAGATTCCATCAGATGTTAAAAACCATGATGAGAACTTTTTGTATGCATTTTCCTACAGACTGGGATGAATCACTACATTTGTTGCTGTTTTCAATAGGGAAACTGTGCAAGAGTCTACCAGGTATAGTCCGTTTGAGCTGATCTTTGGGCATAATGTATGAGGTCCTCTTCGGATGCTCAAAGAAGGATGGATGAGAGAAGACGTTAATTCAACACTCTACAACCCGTCTTCAAGGTTGCAGGTGGCACGTTAGTTAGCCAAGGCTAACTTAAAGGCAGCTCAAAACAAGAAAAAGCAGAGGTATGACAGAAATGCACAATTTTGCTCCTTCCATCCAGGAGACGAGGTGTTGGTACAGGAACCTGTACCTGGCCACACCTTGAAAGTTAGATTTACGGGACCTATGCAAATTGTAAGTAAATTTTCTGATGTAAATTATGTGGTGTCTTCCCTTGATAAAACCTCAAAAACTAAAACTTACCACATTAATCAAATTAAAGCTTTTTATACACCCAGATAAAGTTCCAGTAATGACTGTCCTCTGCCTCTGAGGATGACTCTGACTTTTTGCACTCTATTTCTGAAATTAATGGCAAGCTTCCAAACTCTGTCCTTCTCAAGGACCCTAGCCTTTTAATGGTGGGGCTATCTAAAAATTCAAGTAACAAGTTTACCTGCGTTTCTACGATCTTACTCTGCCTTCTTAATTCCAGGAGGTCGTTATCAATATGCAGTTACCCTTTTTGGGATGAAAAATTCTCCCCCTTCATTCCAGAAACTTATCCATCAGGCTATTAAAGGACTTGAAGGAACGGCAGCTTACCTATATGACATAGTTGTGGTGTCTGATACTTGGGATCAGCACCTGTTTAGGCTTAAGGCTCTCTTTGAGACCTTCCAGATTTCCCACTTAACTGTTAATTTATCTAAGTCTTCCTTCGGCAAGGCTACTGTTAATTTTCTGGGCCATAAAGTAGGTAGTGGCAAAGTTGCCCCTAAATTTGCTAAAGTTCTTGCCATTAAAGTTTATAGAGTTCCTCATGATAGGAAATCTCTTCAACGTTTCCTAGATAAGAGATAAGATAAGATTTCGTTTGGACTTTTAACCCCGGAGGGTTAGCCACCCAGGATAAACCAAGAAGTCAGTGCATCATCAAGACTTATTTCCAATGGGGTCCTCAAAACTTGTCCCCCCGGTGACCCCACCC